>JAGXJF010005537.1:0-372908 GCA_019208055.1 Stipa capillata | reverse complement strand
CAAAAGATAAGTCCAGAACAGGTTCTTGGAGGCTCCGGGAAATCTCCAAGGGCTTTGACTTTCAAGCAAATAATTTAGGCATTTCCAGGAACGGAACTCTGAGGTTCCAAGAAATCTCATATGTTCCGACATCTAGAAGAACATATAGGAAGGGAACTCGAAGGTTTCGAGTTCCCTGACTCATCACACAGAAGTGAAACTCGGATGTTCAGACATCAAACTCAGATGTTCTAACATTTCTAGAAGGAGTGTGTATGAAGAGATTTCAAAGACCTCGTTGGATTTAAAAATTGATTCCTAGTTATGCATTAGCAAGACACTCTCACTAGCTTCTAGATTTAGGCCTCCCTTAATAGTATGGCGTTCCTAAACTCAATGTGATTCCTTGAACCACTAAAAGAGCTAGAAAATTATCTTTAATCTTTGTTCTTCAAGCCATCTTTTCTTAGAACTTTTTTAGGGGTCGCCAATGCTGGTTTTACCTTTGCTTTTGGGATTAAAACACCTTATCACACTTGAGGCACACATTAATCCCTTAATCATTTTGTCATTAATCATCAAAACCTACTTAGGGGGCCAAGATGCACTTTCAATTGTACATGAGATCATATCAATTCCATTAAGCGTAGGTGATATTAGAGAGCGGTGAATCCAACCATGTCCATGTCACAAATACACAACAGACCCAGGCCAGCGTCGAAAGCCGATCGGATTTAGTCGGATAGTGCTCAATCAATATCGTATACCATATTTTTTTGTCGAATTCGAATGCGGAGCGGATAGTGCCCGGATGCAGATACGAATACGGATTATTTTAGAGTTAGACATGGTACGGAAATGACTGGACTCGGACCGAAAACAGATAAAAGTCGACCGATGGCACATGCTTACAGTCAGTATATGTCCACTCAGCTACCTTTGATTCTGCAATATTTTTCTCATTAATTACTTCGGATTCTTTCATTTCCATATAAAGATCATTTCCTTCACGAGTCCGTTTCCCTACTCCGCCAAATACGGATACGCCTCCATGAGCTTCCACAAATCACACATCGATGTCTATAATTAATAAATAAGAGTAGATAATTAATGAGAAAACATTAAACTCTAGACGGTGATGAGATAGTAAACATCTACAAATGAAACACTACAAGATAGAAGCACTAACACATGATCACAACAACCATCTCATAAACAAATATAGTAATAACATATTACAAGTCCATAAATTCTATAGAAAATCAGATAATCCTATTTAGGAGTGTCAGATAATCCGGCTAACAAACCGAATAATCCTATTCCGTCAGATATTAGCAATACCATGTCCTATATATATAACAGTTTCGGAATCAGAGTGGGTGGTACTGGGATATCAAATATCTCTTACCATATATCCTATACAATCAATTTTAAAAATGATTCTATCGGTAATTATCGTCCTAACCACTTTCGCCCATCGCTGTACGTGGTAGCATCATCACAGCTTGACTCTGCCTTTCCATGACAAATTAATCAGCTGCTCGGATGCGGATACAATACGGATTATTTTAGAGTTGGACATGGTACGGAAATGACTAGACTCGGATATAGAAACATCTAAAAAGTCGACGGATAGCACATGCTTATAGAGAAATGCATTTTCAACAAAACAATATGTGTAAATTAAGTACCGAATAGTATATGTCCACTCCACAAATCACACATGGATGTCTATAATTAATAAACAAGAGTACATAATCAATGAGCAAACATTAACCTCTAGACGGTGATGAGATAGTAAACATCTACAAATGAAATCTACAAGATAGTAGCACTAACACATGATCACAACAACCATCTCAGAAACAAATATAGCAATCACATACTACAAGTCCATAAATTCTAACAGAAAATCGGATTATCCTATTTAGGAGTGTCGGATAATCTGGCTAACAAAACCGAATAATGCTTTTCCGTCAGATATTAGCAATACCATATTTTATATAACAAATTTGGAATTGGAGCAGGCGGTACTCGGATATCAAATATCTCTTACCATATCCTGCTATACAGTCGATTTTAAAAATGATTTGGTTCGGTAATTATTATCCTAACCACTTTCGCCCATCGCTGTACGTGGTAGCATCATCACAGCTTGTCTCTGCCTTTCCATGGACAAATTAATCAGCTACTTTAATGCATGTATACCACCCCTTTACATGATTGAACAATCCTATTTTATTTTGTGAAAAGGAGACCCTGCCACTGAGCCAAAGTAGCCAGCCAGCCAACCAGCTTTTCACCAATACCTCTACATCTCATTCCATGCATGAGCTGACAGCTGAGATGAGATGAGGGGTCCAAAAGTTCACACACAAGAAAAAAGCATGCATGTATCAACCAACCCCCACATCCTCTCTTCTCGATACCCCGCATGAATGATCCATCCATTTCAACAATTAGCACTCCCTTTCACCCTCTCCCTTTGCCCCCCAACCCCTTCTCATACAATTAGGATTAGGTTACTCTTTAGAGGAGACTTTAGAGACAGAGAGAGACTTGAGAGAGAGAGTATGAAGAGACTTGTGAGAGAGAGAGAGGATCTAGCTAATTCACTCTTGACTCTACTCTGACTCCACTCACTCTCATATCTTTAGGCTTTGAGGCACAGTTTTGGTGAACCACCACCCCAACCGATCCAAGGAAGCAAAACCACCATCACCATCACCATTGCCAAGAACCCTGCTTCTTATGCTCTGCAATCTCCATGCTTCGACATGCCACTGCCATTGCCACTGCACCACCACCACCTCAACTCCATGGCCGCAGCTCGCCGCCCTACCCCATTGCTGCTGCTGCTAGCAGTAGCACTGTTAGGCATCCACGCACAGCTGGCCATGGCGCTTAACCAGGATGGCGTGCTGCTCCTCTCCTTCAAGTCGTCCCTCCTCGCTGACCCGCTCGGCTCCCTCGCCGGCTGGGGCTACGCCGACGCCACGCCCTGCGCCTGGAACGGCGTTGTCTGCATGGCCGCCGCCTCGTCGTCGGACCAGAGGGTCGTCAGCATCATCCTGCCCAACGCGCAGCTCGTCGGGCCCATCGCGCGGGAGCTCGGCCTCCTGGAGCACCTCCGCCACCTCGACCTCTCCGGCAACGCGCTCAACGGCACCATCCCCGCCGAGCTGCTCCGCGCGCCGGACCTCCGTATCCTCTCGCTCGCCGGCAACGGCATCACGGGGGGCCTGCCCGATCAGGTCGGCCAGCTGCGCAGCCTCCGCGCTCTCAACCTCGCCGGCAACGCGCTCTCCGGCGCCATCCCGGGTAACCTCACCCTGCTCCAGAACCTCACCGCCGTGTCCCTCGCCAGCAACTACTTCTCCGGCGCGCTCCCCGGCGGCGGGTTCCCGGCGCTTCAGGTGCTCGACGTCAGCTCCAACCTGCTCAACGGCACGCTCCCGACAGACTTCGGCGGGTCCGCGCTGCGGTACGTCAACCTCTCCTCGAACCGGATCGCTGGCGCCATACCGCCTGAGATGGCGTCCCGCCTGCCGGCCAACGTCACCATCGACCTGTCCTACAACAACCTCAGCGGCGCAATCCCGGCGCTGGCGCCGTTCACGGTGCAGAGGGCGACGGCGTTCTTGGGAAACGCCGAGCTGTGCGGGAAGCCGCTGGATAGCCTCTGCTCCGACGCTTCCACCTCCGTCGTGGATCCCCCGAACGGCACGGCGAAGTCGCCGCCTGCCATTGCGGCCATACCCAATAACCCGACCGACGCGCTGCCCGGCGGTGGCAGCGACGCTGCTCCGGCGTCAGGAGGACAGGGGAAGATGAAGCTGGCCACCATTCTCGCCATCGCCACCGGCGACGTGGCCGGCATCGCCGTCCTGTTCGTGGTGTTCTTCTACGTGTACCAGGTCAGGAAGCGAAGGCAGCAGCAGGAGGTGGCGAAGCAGAGGATGGGTGCGGTGTTCAAGAAGCCGGAGCCGGATGAGTCGCCTGACGTCGTCGGCCGGAGCCTCTCCTGCTGCCTGCGGAAGAAGGCCGGAGACGACAGCGACGGCACGGAGGAGGTGACGGACACGTCGGCCTCCTTCGCGGCCAAGGAGGAAGTGGCGGCGAAGAAACCACAAGGCGGAGGAGGAAGCGGTGGCAGCCAGGAAGGGTAAGGAGGGCGCGGTGCTGGTGACGGTGGACGGGGAGGTGGAGCTGGAGCTGGAGACGCTGCTCAAGGGCGTCGGCCTACATCCTCGGCTCGGCGGGCAGCAGCATCGTGTACAAGGCGGTGCTGGGCGACGGCGCCATGCTGGCGGTGCGCAGGATCGGCAGCGAGGACGCCGGCGTCAAGCGGTTCAGCGAGTTCGACGCGCAGATGCGCGCCATCGCCAAGCTCCGGCACGGCAACATCCTCCGTCTCCGCGGCTTCTACTGGGGCCCCGCCGAGGTGCTCCTCATCCACGACTTGGCCGCCAATGGCAGCCTCGCCAACGTCTCCGTCAAAAGTAAGCACCTCGACAACAAGTCTCCCATGCCAAGACGCACCATTGTTGTGCATTGCTAACGCAGCTCGATCGATCATGCAGGGAAGCCGGGCTCGTCGCCAATCAACCTCGGGTGGAGCGCGCGGCTGCGCATCGCGCGCGGCGTGGCCAGAGGTCTCGCCTACCTCCACGACAAGAAGTGCGTGCACGGCAACGTGAGGCCGAGCAACATCCTCCTCGACGCGGAAATGGAGCCACTGATCGCCGACCTGGGCATCCACCGGCTGGTCCGTGGCGCCGGGGACAGCAGGCTCACGCCGGCGACATCGGCGGGGCGGTTCGGGAGCAAGCGATCCGCCAAGAGCCTGCCAGACATGTCGCCGCCGCTGGGGCTGGGAGGCGCGAGCCCGTTCGCGGGGGCCTTCTTCCTCCGCCGAGGCCACGGCGGCGCACTACCAGGCGCCGGAGGCGGCCAAGAACCCGAAGCCGAGCGCCAAGTGGGACGTGTACTCCTTCGGCATGGTGCTGCTGGAGCTGGTCGTCGGGCGCGCGCTGACGAGCCTGGAGCTCTGCCAGTGGAGCTCGGCGACGGCGGCGGAGGAGAAGGGTCAACAGGTGTTCCAGCTGGCCGACGCGGCGCTGCAGGGGGAGATGGAAGGGAGGGAGGAGGCGCTGGCGAGCTGCCTCAGGCTGGGCTTCATGTGCTGCGCCCATGGCGCCACACAAGAGGCCGGCCATGAAGGACGTGCTCCAGGCGATCGAGAGGATACCGTCTCCTTCTTCCTCCTCCTCATCAACAGCTCAGTGATCTTGATCTTGTTTCGATCATTCTCTGTCTTGTAAAAGGCTTCTGCTTGTTGATTTCTTCTTCATGCTTGTGTCCCGTAGTAGTTCCTTGTTTGTATCATGATTTTGTTTTTCCAGTCCAATTTCTGAAAGGAATTGGTGCGTGCTTGTGCATCTCAGATCTTGATGGTTTTGCCTTCGGCATCTACACAAATAAGACCAACATTACCAGAGCAAACAAGTCTCTGTTCTCACTCCAATCAAGATTGCATTCATTTGTCATCATTACCGGTTTGCATGCGTCTAGTTATCTGTGTCTTGAATCTAGGAATTTTCAGACAAAACGCAACACAAAAGCTCCAGGTCTAGGATGCATTCTTGATCGTCTCAAAAATGGATACATTTCTTGATCACAAGTTTTGTATGTAATCCTGCGTTGCCAAAACTCCGCCCAGATGGTTATCTCGATATCCATTATAATGGGACACCGAACTACATGTCTTACCTTTTGCTGCTTACTCTATAGTTTTTTCTAGTTCTGCATTTCTATCAGCATCTCAGAGTAGAGTGTGGAAAAATTGCACCAACGGGACACCAGCATCTACAAGTACAACACCCGTGATTCCTGGTGCAATGCATTGCAAACATGGATCCCAGATATATTCTATTTGTGCGTCAGAAAACTCCAAAAAGTGTTGGGACTTGGGGGATGGGCACCAACCATTCTCAAAGGAACAAAACAAATGTATGCCCACTCCTCCTTGCTGCAGGTTGTACTGGTATATCATTATCATAGTGTGTATACGTGTGTGCCTGCCGGCTATGTATTTAGCTTAACAACATTCTGAACTGAAATGTTTGTTTGGAGGTTTTGGTAGAAGTGAAACTACCTGCTCCCTCTGCCTCTCATTTAGGTTTTCAGAAACTCGGATTCTCAACAGATAATGTCTAAATTGGCCACATGAAAAATGAAACTATTATATTTCATGAAAAATGATACTATTATATTTCATGAAAATGATCTCATGACACTATAGACGTTCTTTACTGTTGTGCTGTAGAAAACAATGGTTAAAACTTGCACAAGACTACGGAAAGTAAAAGAACCAGACATATTTTGACAGAGGGCAAAGTCAGATGACCTTTGGATATGGTAGGATGCACATAGCAAAGGCTATCTCCGATCATGTCATTTTATTCCAAAGTTCTGAAAATACTGAGACCACAGATAAGAACCCTTAAGTCCCGACGTTTAGCTAGTGATGATTGAGAATCAGTGTGAAAGCAAGCATGGTTGACCCTTTTGCTAAACGGAAAAGGGAAAGATTCTAGCGGCTAACGCTTTTCTTTTGTCAGCGTGTAGTACTTCCAGCTGCTGCGCTGAAGGGTTTTTGTTCGGTGTGGTCAACGGGTTGTTGATTAGGCCAACCGACCCATTGAAACCCTAGCACTTTCTCCATGTACTTTAAACAGATCATTCTCACAGCAAAGCAAAGCATACCTGGCAGCTGCTGCCAAGGTGGGTTTTGATCCTGTAATCTCTTTGCAGTGTACTCGCTCCTCTGTTTTCTACAAGTCGCCTAGGCATTTCAAGAGCCAAACTTTCTAAAAAAGGACAAACAATTAATCCGATAATATTTATGTTTGGACTTGGCAATATGAAAATGGTACTTTTGGTTCATCCTTATAAGGACTTTCACACGATCATGATTTTGAACCTATCGAATCTTAAAACAATCAATGGATGTAGTTCACAATTCTAGGAATCGCGTAGGTCAAATGTCATCTTATCTTACATTTTGCACTGGGGGGAGTCATGTTTCAGGTTTCATGCTCTTCGCCCAGAATCATTGAAGGGTATGTGCCGAAGTGAGCATATATGCACGATGCCCCCAATTGATAAACGGGTCAAATTTCCGACTTATGAATAATTAGAAATTTATTAAAGTGCGGTGATAAAGAAAAAGTTGGTCGTAAACTATCCGTTGCGACGTTACTTCCACTGAGCCATGGCTATAATATCAGGTTGTCGAAGGGTAGTGTCATGGCATTTGAACGAACAGCCAGTGTGTTCTGCTGCAAGCATTTCGAGCTAACCTCGCCTTGGTAACGTAAGCAATGAACTCAGATTTGCAATTTAAAGGTAGTGTTAACCAATCTGATTCATGGGTCACATACTTAGCATCACTATTAGTGACCCGGAAAAATATTTCAATGTACTCTTATCTTTTCTTTCTTCGTTTTTCAACTCCAGAACACAAGTATTATATCTGAAAAATTTCTAGATAAGCATTTGCTGCTTATGTAATTTGACAAACAACTTTGTCCAATGCATATGGTGCTATTTGGAGGCCCATCCAGAAGTTGGTACTCGTAACAATTTTGAAAATTCAGTGTCTGCTACCACTATTCGTTGGACATGGTTCAGAAACAATTTGATTGGCATGACACTAGATGGATAGATGAGCTTTTGTTACCCTCGTATCAGATATTGTGTTTCAAGTTCCGAACCCAAATTGGTTTTCAACCAATTGTGACCAGTTTCCAATCGGTTTCAGTGATTGTGGTTAAAAGATTATGTGGTTTGCACATCTAAATGATTGAGTGAAAGCCTGAAAGGTCTAAACTCTAAACAGAAGTAATGCTGAACCTACAGGCTACAGCTGCTGGCCAGCCACCAAAGGGGATTTCCAGCTAGCATGCGAAGGCAGATGATATTTATCAGTTTGTGTAAACAAGGGTGCAGTAACAGTTTGCAAAAAAAAGATGTTTGGTCTGTTGGATGCAAACTAGAATATCAAGGCAAGGAAAGGAAGAATCAAAGAAATAGCATTATAGCAAACTTTACAGTTTGGTAAATCAAATAATGAGGAAGAATCCCAATCAAATATCCCTTAACTGGAAATCGTATGCATTTTTAGGGGGAAATTCTATACATAAGTGCATGTGATTAACTCATTTCCAATATGTCAGCCAACACAAATATATATTCATTAGCCCGAGCAAAAACGATATATTCTATAAACTGGAAAGATATGTACTCTTTGGCTCAAATAAAAATCCAAACTAGCCTAAACAATCATAGTTCCATGCTGCTTTAGTGCCTCGGTCACTAAATTGCCAGTTCAAAAGAAGAAGAAAACAAAATACGCAGATGAGACTGAAAAACTAGCACGCAAGCCAAACCCCCAATCACCACAACCTGGACAGTTTTCAGCTAATCTGGGTAGATTGCACACATACTATTAAAACATTAAAAAATTGCTAAATCTATTAATTGATTGCAGATTTGGTTTATCTTTTTTGTTCAAGAGTTAATGGCTTTCTTGCACGCTGTTTGTTCACTGTACTGCAATCCCAGCGTTAGTTTGTTACTCTTCTTTTTAGGTGTTCGTTGTCTTTGGCATTGTATCCTTGTTCTTTGTGCTACTTGTCATCTGCATGAAGTCAAACCTATAACTGACACTTCCAGTTTTCCTAACAACATTATCAAAATTTAAATTTAAAACTCGACTTTAGCTGCATACAAACAGATTGACTCTTGATTCTTCGCATAGTCAAGGGCAGTAACTGAACCGACTACTGCCAGTATTTCAAAAGTTATTACCCAAAATAACATCAACTAAAACTGACACAAACAAGTGAAGAACCATTAAGCAGTTTTCAAGATATCGTTGGTTGTACAACAAGATATGATTATAAATCAACGTACTGACCAGGCCAAGGACCAATAAAGATGACAATAATTTGAGAAGCAAAAACTGTATACTGTCGGGGCCTCCCTACAATTTTTCGTCAAAAAAAGAAGCAATAACTGTAGAAATCATGTGGAGAATGAATGTAACGATGCAAAGGAAATTGCCATCTAAAGGAAATTATCCTGCCCAACCATGTGGTACTTCTGGAATACAGAATCAACCTAAAGAAAATTCTCAGATATGACAGTGCCCTCATCTGCAAAGAACAGAAGCACAAAAACCACCTTAATTTAACAATTTCTATGTTAGCCATCCATATGAATGAAAAAACGTAGAGGTACACCCTTAGCCAAACTTTCAATTATCTCTCAGTTGCTCGAAGAGATCTGCAATCCAATATGCAAAGCAATATTAACATCTGCGCATTTAGTCAAAGATGCTGGATTAGTATTGGCTTCATCTGGAACCAAGACCTCCCTATTGCTGATCGTCTGACCAGTCTAAGAGATTCAAGGCCTCGGATGTTCTTCACGGAAACCTTCATTGTGGCGGCCTGGCATATTTGGAAGATGAGAAACAATTTTATTTTTAATGGAGTTATTCCCTCTTGTAATACCTGGTTCTAAGATTTCCACAATGAGCTTTCTTCGCTTAGTTTTAGGCTTTCGGAATCTCGCCAGGCTAGTTTTCATGTTTGGCTTGCTACTTTGAGTAGCCTCTCCACAGTCCCCCCACCCCCACCCCCCCAAAAATGTACAGAATTCTCTTTTGTTTTAATAAAATTTTACTGTCGGAGAGTCTCCTACAGTTGAACATCTCATATGTCACTCTTAAGATATTGAATGTTTGCTAATATGCTGCATGCTCTATTGCAACTCTGTTTAAAGATTGCTGCAAAAAAAGGACAAATTGTCTAATTCCAGGTCCCCATGAAAAACAAATACAGCAAGGTTTACACTCCACTTTATCCTGAAACTCATGCTACGATGGCCATTCACAAATGACATGAAAAAACATTTATCCCATTATTTGTTAATAGAAATAACACAATCAAGGTTTGCCTAGCAACATGTTAACGTAATAATCTTCTGGACATCTAGATATACTAGGTGAAAAATGGAACATTAATTTCAATGCCGCTTCAGAAAACTCAATGGACAATCAGATTAAATCGCTCAGTAAAGGATTAGCAACAGAATAAGTCACTATTTTTTGAATTTTAGACAAAATGTAAAATTAAGGCAAAAAATTCCTCTGGAAATGTAGGCCACTTCTAATTCTGCTAAGTTGTTTCCTTAAGATTAGATAGCTAGAATTGCTTCAGAGCATTAACCATAGTACAACTATGTAGTAAACAACATTAGATGTCTAGCTGTGCATCAAATTGATTGAACATATCATCAGCTTTAAGATTTCCTCAACAAAAATATGATACTGTACTTCCAACAGAAAGGGTAACTAAAGTTCAACACAGGCGAGAGAAATAAGAAAGCTGATCATAAGTATCATGCAGTAGCATAATAAATAAGCAAGCTGGGGAAATAACCTCATCTGGTCATGTTTTACCTGCAAAGCATCTAACAAGCCCATTTTCACCCCAGAATGACAAGATGCTAATAAGTTCAATAAAAGAAAAGCATAATAGAACAGGATAAGTTAGTGCCTATGGTCAATAAGAACTAAGATAAACCAAACATGCATTACTAGAAGCTCAAAATATTCAGTGAGCCCTGTTCTCAAAGTTTCTGTTAATCCTGTGCTTACAGGAGGATGCATCACAGTCTTAATGCAGCCGAGAAGAGTAAAATTATATACAGTGCAAAATTATCTCAGCCTTCAACTAACTAACTGCATATTATTGCACAGATGTGGCAAGAGGGTATAACATGTTGCAAACATCAATTTTTTTGCCTCATTATTCAAGTTACAACTCAACCGATGGGTTACAAATCCATTGCAAGAGGCAATAAATCAGTGACTCACACCCTATTTTGCTGTTTTACCTAACAAAATTGATACAGAATGAAACATCAGCATCCCTCCTGAGGGCAGCTCTGTAGTCCTACAAACACTACAGACAGTTCTACTGACTGTATAGCAAACCTTTGGTAGGCTCACGAAGATATACATCCATATCATATCCTACAAGATGCATTCTCCATGCAAGTGCCTGTGCATCATGCCTTCTGTAACGGATACAAAGCCTCCTAAGTAAACGGTTGCCTACAGCTTGCGACACAATGAAACGTTTACTCAATGTATACAGCATGATATCAACTGCTGCATTTAGATTTCTGTCCCAACATAGGTAATTGATAAGAAGAGCACAGCACGCTGGTGTGACATCAATGCCAAACTCCTCAAGGGTATGAAAAATCCTAAGAGCATCATCAATTCTCCTTACCTGACAAAGCCCTATCACCCAAATGGTGTAAGGATTTGAGTTAACGGAACCATATTCTTGATCAATCTTGATTAACTCCCTAACTGCTTCATCCAGGAAACCGTCTTCAAAATATTTACGGGCATTAGCAATTACTTCATCTTCTGGTGAGAGATTGTACTTTTTGGGCAGGTAATCCAACCAGAGGTTGATTGCTTGCGACAATTTCTTCATCCTACATAGTGATCTCATCGTACTATTGTAGATCGACAAACTAAGGGAGCCACCACTCCGCAATATGTTCTGGAACAACATCATGGCATCATTTTCTCTGTGTGCCCTCCACAGCCCATCGATAAGAGTCCCATAAGTGATTTCATCAGGAGAGATTCCCTTGAGTTGGAGCTCTTTGAAGAGCCTTAGTGCTCCGTCAAGATTCCTCACTTTACAGAGTCCATTTATCAATGTGTTATATGTCACAACATCAGGAACAACTCCGCTGTCTATTATACCTCGAAGAAGCTTGTAAGCTTTCAACACCTGCCCGGATTGGCACATACCATCAACCAGCTTACGGAGGCTCTCGCTGTCCCTCACCTGGTTGGCACCGAGGGTCAGCCGAAGGAACAAGGAGGGGTTATTCCCCATCTCCATCTTATAGAAAAGCATCCGGGCTTCCTCCAGCCTGCCAACCCTATAGAGTCCGTCAATGAGTGCATTGTAGGTCATAACCGTTGGATGGCAACCAAGCTCTCCCATCTCATCAAAAACCTGCATTGCCTTGTCTAAGAGTCCTTTCTTGCACAGTCCACATATCATGATACTGTGTGTCGTGGAGTCCAGGACCACGTTATTCTGCGACATCTCTGACCTCAATGACTGGGCTCTATCCAGGTCACCAACATCACAGAGAGCCTTGAGCAGTGTGTTGTAACAAAAAGTGTCAGGCACAAACCCTTTTTCCTTCATCACATCTAGTAATGAGAAGGCATCCTCGGTTCTGCCAGCCTCTGCGCAACCACGGATCACTATCGTGTACAGGATGACATCTGGTGAGACATTCTGCTCCAACATTTCCTTGTAATAACTGAAGCCCTCGTCAAAGCGACCGGCCTGGAACAGACCATCGATCAAACAGCTATACCCTTTCAACCCAAGTGAAAAACCCCCATCTTGAAGCAGCTCCAACTGCTCAAATGCCTCGTCGACCCTGCCAGCTTTGCAGAGCCCGCTCAAGAAAGCATTGTATGTAACCTCATCGGGTGGGCACCCCTTCTCGTTCATTGATCCCAGCAGCCGTGTGGCGTCCTCAATCCTCCCTGCGCTGCATAGGGACGAGAGGAGCACGGTGTAGATCTTGACGTTGGGCATGATCCCCCTCTCGAGCATTTCGTCGAACATCTTGAGCGCGTCACCCGCCATGGCCCGCTTGCACAGCCCGTCCATGAGCACATTGTACGTGGCCCTGTTGGGCGGGCATCCGGCGGCGACCATCCGGTTATAGAGCGCGAGGGCGAGGAGGATGACGCCGCTGTCGACGAGGGCCTTGAAGATGGCGTTGTAGACGAAGGCGGTGGGGCGGCAGTCGAAGTCGCCCATCCGGGAGAAGGCGTTGACGGCCTCGTGGTGTCGGCCGGCGGAGGCGTGCGCGGCGACGAGGGCAGCGAAGGCGGCGGAGGGGGCGGGGAGGCCAGCGGCGCGGGCGTCGGCGAGGGCGTCGAACATCGCGGCATCGGGGTCGGAGGCGAGGAGGACAGAGACGGCGCGGGAATGGAGTAGCGGGGAGCGGAGGCGCGGGGAGAGTGCGGAGAAGAGGAAGAGGCGGAGGCGAGATGCGGCGGGGAGGTCGGCGCAGAGGAGGGTGTCGGAGACGGTGTGCGGGGTGAGGCGGGGCGAGAGGAGGGAGAGGCAAGGGAGGAGGGTGGGGAGGGAGGGCGGGAGCGTGGAGAGGAGCGCGTGGAGGGCGTCGGCGGCGGCGAGCTCGGCGCCCGGGGAAGGGGATGCGGTGGCGGCGGTGTGAGTGTGGATGGGGACGGCGGCGGGTGGGAGAGGGAGTAGAGAACGTGCCGCCGCCGCACATCTCATACGGTCATCGAGGGGAGGGAGTTCGAGATGGAGATTTCCGCGGCGGCGGCGGCGGCGGCGGCGAAGACCAGAGAGATGGGGGAGGCAGCGCGCCGAGGCGAGGGCTCCAAAATAAAGTTGGAAGAGTTTTTTGGTGTTCCTTGGGAATAATGGAATCCTGAATTTACCGGGCATTTTAACGGAAACTCGTGATACGTCACCCGTAGATTGACACGAAAATATACGATGACGACGTTCTTCTCTGTTTTAGATCGAATACAATGAGTATACACTCTCAAAACGTACGTAAAATAATTAGACCACTATTTTATTTACAGACCAATTATATAAAGTTAGAGTTTAATAATTGATCACATGGATCGTAGGAGAAACGCGACACATTGCTCGGCCCATCTTTTTAGAATGCCCAGTTTTGTAACCTCTCCCTTAAGCAATCACTACAAAATATTCATGCATCAATAAAACTTTTGTGAAAGCTCGTCAAAGAAAAAAGAGTACAACCATCTAAGTTTGATTGATCTTTAGTTGACTTAATCGATGAATGATAATTCTCCTAATATTCATCATTACTATATCATTTAAGAAATTCTTACTTTAGGATTGCTCCCCTAAATAATGCGCACATATAAATCAGATTTTCATTTGAGCCAATAATCTACATTATAGTTTGTAGAGTATATTTCAAGAACAAAGCAATTATCATCGTTCAATTCTTCTGAATAAAGCAAAATTTATGAACTTCCATTCTATTTTGTTTTACTCCTCTCGAGATGGCTCGTGTTAGAACATTCATGTCTAACTTGTATATTTTCAAGGAAAACATCATGGGTAATATTTATGTGTAGAATGCAATTGTTACACCATATTTTAATCTTCTTGATTCCTTTTCCACAATTAGTTCTGAAAATTGTGACTAGCTTTCTTGAGACATAAGTAGATTTTTGAAGTTGTGTGACGAACTATGTTTGTCATAAAATATCACTTTTCATCTTTCCATACATTTTATGACAACCTTGTGAAGAAAAGAGCATCGTAATGGAAATCCCGCTGCTAAAATTCTTCTGTAACCCATTGACATTATTTCGTCTAAACTCTATGACGATGCACAAATCGTCCTAGAATCAAGGATTTCAATGACGAAATAAACAGCATGAAAACATAGAAGAATCATCATATAAATCTTCATTATCGTCATGGAATACTAGGGCTGCCTACTCCGGGCAAGGCCTATTATGACTGCCCTTTTGTCACGGAATTGTATATTTTTGTCACAAAATATGAGCCCATCAAGCTCATCTGATGTGTATTCCCCTTTGGCATATGTTGTGGAAGGCATGTATGACAAACACTTCTGTCATAGATGAGTCACCTATTTCGTCACTAATTTTCTAGCCTTGGGCCTAGCTAGCCGGCCCACTCGTTCATAGGCCGGCCCTAGAACCGCTTGGCCCAAGATTGTCAGTGCAATCCAGCTTTTCGTCATAGATTTCAGATCGGATGCCGCTTCTTCGCTAGATCAACGCCCTTTTTTTCATCCACTACCATAGGAGATCATCACCGGGTAAATTAGGGCAGTTGTTACTGTTGTATCTCTTTATAATCATCATGGTGTTACTCATGTGTTTTCACCCTTTTATCATGTTTGAGTAGTTCACCGTAGGCATAGGGGATGGACGAGAATTGATTGTAGACATGCTTTGATGTTATTTTATTTTTATATTCAGATTGCTTTGATGTTGATTATTTTTCATCATTTATTATTACTAGCCTTAATGCTTTTTTGCTTAGGGCCTGAGCAACATGATCTTATAACTTGTTTTCGTATCTTGCAATATCAAATGCTTATTCATGTTCTCAATTCTACCGCCTATTGAGTGAGAGTTGAGGTGAGGGATTTTGGATACATAAGTTTGAGGAATAACATGTGCCACCATGCTCTATGCTTTGCTCCACGAGTCCTTCATGATCACATTAATATTGGACAAAAGTGATGTGCTTGATGAGAGAACATCTATTAATGGGTACATGCCTACAACATAATGCAATTACATAAGTGATTTATTTTGCATCCATGCATATGATTAGCTATATCAACATGATCCCATGCCCCACATCCTATAAAGCCTATTTTACCACTATTGTTACTAGTTTTCACATCATTCAACACTTTCTTTATTTTTATTTATTGCATATTTAATTCTGTTTTATTCTTATTTGTAATACAAAAGTATTATGCTGTCGGGACCCAAAATCCATGATTCTCTTGCTGTATAGCAGTGTCGTTCTCTCCACAGGGATTGAAGTATCGTTGTCGAACAAGTTCTCAAAGCTAAGCTAACAAGGTGGTTTTGATGATATTTCCTAAATCTAACAATGAATCTGACAAGGCATCAAGCAATATGACTAAGACTGGGAAAGAAGCTGGGTCACAGTAAAAGGGAAGCAAGGAAACAAGACTGGGAAAGATGAGTACAAATCACAGCAAAGTAATAAGAATGGGAAAGAGACATATCGCAATAAGCAAGCAAGGAAATAAGATTGGGAAAGAGTAATTCTCAGGTTGTATTACAGAGCAAAGCAAGCAGAGAAACTAGACTGGGAAAGAAGTTGTTCACAGATTACAGATCGCAGCAAAAGAAGCAGAGAAACTAGACTGGGAAAGATGTTGTTCACAGATTACAGCAAAGGTTGGGGAAGAGTGGACGAAGACCAGCAGCAATCCGCAGGATGAAGCAATATGATGGACGGGGAAGAGTTGTTTCTGGCCAAGTTTCCTTCTCTCCTTTCCTACCCTGTGGCAGGACTCTCTCCAACCACCCACTCTCTCGGATCTGGAGTCCTCCTTTTATATCCTGAGAACTTTGCACTTAACCCCTTCAGGCTCTTTTCTTTCCGTTGAAGGCCTGTGTCACCTGCCTGTGACACAGGTGGCTGAAAAAGTTGTAAGCTTTGCGATCTCGAGAGTGGCTGTGTCAACTGGCTGTGACACCGGTGATCGACACAGCTGGTGACTTGAAGCATGCCTGTGTCAACTGGCTGTGACACAGGTGACTAGGACAGTTATGGACTTGTAATCTTGGAGCTTCTGCTGGCGGTGACACAGCTACTTGGGACAGCTACTGTCTTGCTTGGCCTGGGTCCTCCAGCTGTGGCACAGCTGGTAGACACAGCTGCTGCTTTGAACTCTTAAGAGCCTCCTGTTTACTGTCCTTTGTCGAAGAATTGTGCGCCTAGTCGCGCTTATCTGCAAAATTGTTGTGCAGCCAGTAAAAGTATCCATGTGAAGATCCTTTGCTCTTAAATAACAAGATTTGAGCCAAAAGCAATCAAGATTGATGACAATGAACAACTGAATTAGCCCAAGAAAATGATACAAATTAGTGTTTATCACACCCCCACACTTAGATTTTTGCTTGTCCTCAAGTAAAAGAAATATGCATCGTGTATTCTGACCACTTAATTAGCAAGATCATCCTGCAATTCTGATTTCCTCTGCATTATAACGATATAATTGGACCATGCTTGTCTTCAACAAGGATCTACTGAATGTCATAATTGCACCAATATAGGGTTTACTGAGGATTCCAAACATTCTACGTTATCAAATGAGATTTATGTAAAGAACCCAGTAATGAGCCTAGGTTCTGCTTTATTAATTTTGTAAAGAGAAATATTAAAGCATTGTGGTATTTGCACCACTTATTAGGCAATGTGACAAGGTCACTTATTTAGACAGTTTGTGGCAGTGCCACTTATTGAGGACTGTGATGTAAGCCACTTATTTAAGGAATTGAAAACAACTGTGGCAATGCCACTTATTGATAGCTTGAACCTGTAACCAAAGCCATTTTCATTTCAGCTACCACCGATCCCAGGATCATGGTACCCTATTTGATGGTTTTAGTTAATTAGCTCAATATTGGACTAGCTACACAGATCAGCATTTGATTAAGCAGAATAGAAGTAGTCTGAAGTAAACCTGAGATTATTGCAATTTGACATCCAGCCTATACTATTTCAGACAAGCAGTACCCAATTATACTTTTATATTGCAGAGCATCAAGAATACAAAATTTACTTGTATAAGGTTGAAGCATTTCATCATAGGCAAGCTGACTAAAAGATGCTAATTGAAGGATTACAACACAACTCACTCAGCCAAAATGTAACCATTAGGAATGAGATTATAATGAAATATTCTAACTCATGAGATATAAACGTCAGGTCGTGGCTACTGGAATTAATTCACCTGGCTTCGTGTGTAGTGCTATCCTCAAGCAGTCATGTCACAGATATTAGCTTGGCTGTGTGACTTGGTAGTGTGCCAGCTGTGACACCGGTGGGCACTTGGTGTGATTGTTGTAGGAGTGGCTGTGTCACAGGGACTGGCACAGCTGAAGATTCCCCATCTTCCTTGTCCTTGCTGTTTTGCATTAATCATTTTATTCCTACAGAAACAAAGAAGAGAAAGCAACATAAAACACACCTAAACAAAACAAAAAGGAGAAATTAATTTATTTTCCAGGTTGCCTCCTGGGAGCGCTTGTTTTAGGTCTTTAGCTCGACCCTCCTGTGTGGACTAGGTTGGGCTTGAAGCAAGGGTTGTGCTAACTGTCTCCTCCTCTTCCTGAATTGGTTCAGAGTCGTCCTCAGAAATTGGTTCTCCATTGATGTAATGTTTCAGACGCTGACCATTGACTAGGAATAATCCTTGTGCAGGACTTAATACCTCAACTGCACCATTGGCTAAAACTCTCTTCACAACACAAGGGCCATACCATCTTGACTTAAACTTCCCAGGAAACAAATGAAACCTTGAATCATATACTAGCACCTTCTGCCTTGGGTAAAATTCACGTCTCAGAATATGCTTGTCATGGATGATCTTCTTCTTCTCTTTGTAGATTCTGGAGCTTTCATATGCATCATTTCTCAACTCCTCAAGTTCACACATCTGCAGCTTCCTGTGTTGACCAGCTGCCTTAATGTCCATATTGAGTGTTCTGATTGCCCATTGTGCTTTATGCTCAAGTTCCACTGGAAGATGGCATGATTTGCCATAAACTAGCCGAAATGGTGACATGCCAATGGGGGTTTTGTAAGCAGTTCTGTAGGCCCACAATGTATCTGGCAGCCTTGTAGACCAATCACCTCTGGGCTTGGAGACTACCTTCTCAAGAATTTGCTTGATTTCTCTGTTCGACAATTCAACCTGCCCATTTGCTTGAGGGTGATATGGAGTGGTTACTCTATGATTGTGCACACCATACTTCTCCAAAAGCTTCTGCAATTGTGCATTGTTAAAGTGGGATCCTCCATCACTTATGACTACCCTTGGAATGCCAAACCTGGGGAATATGACCTCCCTGAATAATTTGCACACTGATTTAGAATCAGCATGCACAGTGGGTACTGCCTCCACCCATTTAGACACATAATCCATAGCAACAAGTATGTGTTTATACACCTTTGATGGTGGCAGAGGTCCTATATAGTCAATCCCCCATACATCAAAGAGTTCTACTTCCAAAATGTTATGTTGAGGCATTTCATGCCTTCTGGACATTTTTCCTACTCTCTGACATGCATCACAAGATCTTACATAATCATTGATGTCTTTGAACATGCTTGGCCAATATAACCCTGCTTGCAGCACTTTTGCTTGAGTCTTAGATGTGCCAGCGTGACCACCGTAAGGAGAAGAATGGCAATGAAACGTGACGCCTTTCATTTCCTCTTCTGGAATACATCTCCTCATAATGCCATCAGAGCAAAATTTGAACAGGTATGGCACATCCCAATAGTATTGTCTAGCATCATGCAGAAATTTCTTCTTTTTCTGATAATTCATTCCCTCAGGTATGATGTTGCAGACAAGATAATTAACTATATCAGCATACCAAGGAGATTTCTTATTCACCTGTGCCGCCACCTGTGACACAGGTGATTGAGACAGCTGCAGATTTGCCTGTGTTCTGGTCCCTTCCACCTGTGTGACTTCCATCAGTTGCTCTCCAGGCAGAGAATCGTCAATCTTGCTTTCTGTCACTTCTTGGTTAGATATCCTGGACAGATGATCTGCAACCAAGTTTTCCACGCCTTTCTTATCCCTTATTTCCACATCAAACTCTTGCAATAGAAGTATCCAACGAATCAACCTTGGCTTGGCATCCTTTTTACTCAACAGAAACTTAATGGCAGCATGATCAGTGTAAACTATACATTTGTTTCCCACCAAATAAGCTCTGAACTTGTCAAAAGCATACACTACAGCCAAGAGTTCCTTTTCAGTGGTTGTGTATCTTGTTTGAGCATCATCAAGGGTCTTGCTTGCATAATATATTACATGAAGTGATTTTTCCTTTTTCTGGCCAAGCACTGCTCCTATTGCATAATCACTGGCATCACACATAAGAATAAATGGCAGTTTCCAATCTGGTGGTTGTACAATTGGAGCAGTAATTAAGGCTTCTTTGAGCTTGCAAAAAGATTCCATGCAATCATCTCCAAAGACAAAAGGTATATCATTGTTCAGCAGATTGGTCAATGGCTTTGCAATTTTTGAGAAGTCCTTTATAAAGCGCCTGTAGAACCCTGCATGTCCTAAGAAACTTCTAATTCCCTTGACATTTACTGGAGGTGGCAACCGAGCTATTACTTCAACCTTTGCCTTGTCCACCTCAATGCCTCTGGCAGATACAAGGTGGCCAAGAACTATTCCCTCTCTTGCCAGGAAGTGACACTTCTCCCAGTTCAATACCAGGTTGTGCTCCTTACAGCGCTGCAAAACAGTTTCAAGATTCTTCAAGCAATCCTCAAAATCTTGACCGTAAACTGTGAAATCATCCATGAAGACTTCCATGATTTTCTCTATCAAGTCACTGAAAATGGACATCATACATCTCTAAAAAGTTCCTGGTGCATTGCAAAGACCAAAAGGGAGTCTTCTATATGCAAATGTGCCATAAGGACAAGTGAAGGTGGTTTTCTCTTGATCATTAGGATGTATAGGAATTTGCAGGAATCCTGAGTATCCATCCAAATAACAGAAATACTCATGGCAAGCCAATCTTTCTAACATTTGGTCTATGAAAGGAAGTGGGAAGTGATCTTTTCTGGTTGCCTTGTTGAGTTTTCTGTAATCAGTGCACATTCTCCACCCTGTAACAGTCCTTGTTGGAATTAGCTTCCCTTGATCATTTTCAACTACTGTCATTCCTCCTTTCTTTGGCACAATGTGTATTGGGCTCACCCATTCACTATCTGAAATTGGGTATATGATATCTGCAGATAGTAGCTTCAAGATCTCCTTTTTCACCACTTCTTGCAGGGTAGGATTCAGTCTCCTTTGATGTTCCCTGGTTGGCCTACTTCCATCTTCTAGATAAATTCTATGAGTGCATTTATCTGAGCTTATTCCAATCATGTCTTCAATGGAGTAACCTATCACTGACTTGTATCTCCTTAGCACTTCCAACAAACCATTCACTTGAACATCTGTGAGGGAAGCATTAGCAATTACTGGGAATTGTTTCTCTGAATCCAAGAATTGATATTTCAGGTGAGAGGGCAGTTGTTTCATCTCCAATATTTTCTGAGGTTTTGCAATTATCTCGCATTCAGAAGGCTCTTCTTCATTCACTTCAACTTGTGCCACTAAACTTGATTCTGCAGGAATCTCTTCATGAGAGAGGTCAATACATACCTCATCTGTTTGAGCAATTCCTTGGCTTCCTTGATACACTTCTTCAACACATTTTTCAATAACATCAAGATTGAAGCATTGCTCTGCACCTTGTGGTATATGTGTAGGATGCTTCATATCGAAAATTACCTCTTCCTCTCCAAATTGGAGTTTAAGCTTAGCACCTTTCACATCAATGATTGCACCAACAGTTGCAAGAAATGGTCGCCCTAGGATGACTGCTTCAGAATTGTCTTCCATTGCTAGGACAACAAAATCTACTGGATAAGCAAATCTGTCAACCGTGATGGGTATATCATATAGCATTCCCACTGGGTGTCTAAAGGTTCTGTCTGCTAATTGCAAAGTCAAGGTAGCCGGATGTAATTCTCCTAGAGACAGCATTTCACAAACTGAGAGTGGTAAGACACTCACTGAGGAACCCAAATCACAGAGGGCATTGAATCTCCTTTGTCCAACAATGCAAGGGATACAAAAACTTCCAGGATCATTTAATTTTTCTGGTAAATTGTTCTGAATAATGGCACTGCACCCTTTTGTCATTGTCACTATTTGTAGTTCATCCAAGCTTCTCTTCTTGGTGATTAGTTCCTTGAAGAATTTTGCATACATAGGGATATGAGTCACCGCATCAAGGATAGGGATTGTAATCTGTACTTCTTTCATCTTCTCAAGAAATTTTGCAAACTGCTTATCTTCCCTGATTTGCCAAATCTCTCTGGAAATGGAACCTTGGGTGCATTACAAGCTTCGGTGACTGACTTCCTTTCTCTGCTTGCAATTTGGCTGAAGCTAGGTCTTGCTGTTCTGACTCATTTTTACCAATTGATTTATCTGCTTGTGGAGCATTTACTTCTGGTATTCTAAGAGCCGATGGTACATAAGCACTTGTAGCTGGCATGGTTGGAGTTGACAAAATTCCATCCTTTGTTGCCACCGGTGACACAGGTGTTACCTGTGACACAGCTGGTGTCTGGGGCACAGGTGCACGTGCTGCCTGTGGCACAGGTGCATGAACTGCCTGTGGCACAGGTGTTGCAACCTTGCCTGATCTTGTAGTTATAGCTCCACAATGTCCCTTGGGATTTGCTTCAACCTGAGATGGAAGTTTGGTCTCTATAGGGGCTTGCTGTTTATTTAAGACCATGGTTTCCATCATCATCTGAAGATAGTCTTTTATACCAGTGAGCTCAGTTTTTAATTCTTTCACTTCTCTACTTGTCTCTTTCACTTCTCTTTCCAAGATTACATCTGCTTGAGTACTCAGCTGCCTATGCTGCTGGAATGCTGGTTGTTGAGGTTTGAAATTTTGATTTGATGCATTCGATGAATATGCAGAAGTGTTTTGGTTATTGTTTCTATAGGACAAGTTTGGATGCTGCCTCCACTGAGGGTTGTAGCTCTGAGAAAATGGCCCTTGTCCTTGTGCATAGTTCACTTCCGAGATGGGTTGGACTGAGGACTCTGCAGTAGGAAGGTAGGAGCACTCTCCATTCAAATGTCCTTGAATCCCACACACATTACAGACTGGAGCTGACTGTGCAGGTTGAGGAACGACTCCAGCTGACTGAATTGATGAAATGCTGGCTTGCATTTGTGCCATTGATTGAGTTAGGCTATTAATCTTAGCCATCAAGGCATCTTGAGGGTCCAGATGATACATTCCTGGCTTCTGTGGTGGGACTACCCTTTCACTTGACCATTGCACATGATGTGTGGCTATGCTCTCAATAAGTGTGAATGCTTCATTAAGTGTCTTGTTCATTATCCCTCCTCCTGCAGAAGAATCAACAAATGATCTGGTCTGATGTGTCAATCCCTTATAAAATGTCTGCAGAACAAGCCATCTTTCCAATCCATGATGAGGGCACATTCTGATTAAATTCTGGTATCTGTTCCAAGCATCAAACAAGCTTTCCCCATCAAACTGCATGAAACTTGTGATCTGATCCCTGTAAGCTGCTGCTCTCATTGGTGGAAAATACTTCTCAAAGAAGGCTTGCAGCAAATGGTCCCATGAGTCCTTTTGACTTGCAGGGAGAGTATGCAACCACACTTTTGCTGAGTCACGCAAAGAGAATGGAAACAATTGCAATCTGATTGATTCTGGTGGAACTCCATTGATCTTCATTGTGTTGCAATACTCCAGAAACTGAGTGATATGTTCATGAGGATCTTCCAAAGCTGAGCCACCAAATCTTGACTGCTGCTCCATGGTGATGAGAGCTGGCTTTAACTCAAAATTGTTTGCTTGTATAGTGGGCTGAATAACATTGGCTGCAGCACTTTGATGGTTGGGAATCCAGAGATCTCTGAGTAGAGGTTCTGCCATTTCTTTCTTCTTTGATGCTCTTAGCTCTTCTCTGATTGCAGCAAGTGTCTTCCCAAGCTCGAATTCACTCAACAAAGGGCTTCCTCTTCCACTTGCTTGCATTCAACAACAGCCTGCAATCATGAAGAGTGATCTTATCTGCTCTAAAGCACAAGTAACACGTGTTAGGGGTTAGTTTCCTAATAAGCCGAAGCAAAAGGTAGGTTAACAACTAAGAAACAAAGATAATATGAACACTGCTAATAAACTAGATCTACTACTACTGCTTAGTCTATGATACTAATGCCCAACAACTATAGACAATCCCCGGCAACGGCGCCAAAATGATTCTCTTGCTGTATAGCAGTGTCGTTCTCTCCACAGGGATTGAAGTATCGTTGTCGAACAAGTTCTCAAAGCTAAGCTAACAAGGTGGTTTTGATGATATTTCCTAAATCTAACAATGAATCTGACAAGGCATCAAGCAATATGACTAAGACTAGGAAAGAAGCTGGGTCACAGTAAAAGGGAAGCAAGGAAACAAGACTGGGAAAGATGAGTACAAATCACAGCAAAGTAATAAGAATGGGAAAGAGACATATCGCAATAAGCAAGCAAGGAAATAAGATTGGGAAAGAGTAATTCTCAGGTTGTATTACAGAGCAAAGCAAGCAGAGAAACTAGACTGGGAAAGAAGTTGTTCACAGATTACAGATCGCAGCAAAAGAAGCAGAGAAACTAGACTGGGAAAGATGTTGTTCACAGATTACAGCAAAGGTTGGGGAAGAGTGGACGAAGACCAGCAGCAATCCGCAGGATGAAGCAATATGATGGACGGGGAAGAGTTGTTTCTGGCCAAGTTTCCTTCTCTCCTTTCCTACCCTGTGGCAGGACTCTCTCCAACCACCCACTCTCTCGGATCTGGAGTCCTCCTTTTATATCCTGAGAACTTTGCACTTAACCCCTTCAGGCTCTTTTCTTTCCGTTGAAGGCCTGTGTCACCTGCCTGTGACACAGGTGGCTGAAAAAGTTGTAAGCTTTGCGATCTCGAGAGTGGCTGTGTCAACTGGCTGTGACACCGGTGATCGACACAGCTGGTGACTTGAAGCATGCCTGTGTCAACTGGCTGTGACACAGGTGACTAGGACAGTTATGGACTTGTAATCTTGGAGCTTCTGCTGGCGGTGACACAGCTACTTGGGACAGCTACTGTCTTGCTTGGCCTGGGTCCTCCAGCTGTGGCACAGCTGGTAGACACAGCTGCTGCTTTGAACTCTTAAGAGCCTCCTGTTTACTGTCCTTTGTCGAAGAATTGTGCGCCTAGTCGCGCTTATCTGCAAAATTGTTGTGCAGCCAGTAAAAGTGTCCATGTGAAGATCCTTTGCTCTTAAATAACAAGATTTGAGCCAAAAGCAATCAAGATTGATGACAATGAACAACTGAATTAGCCCAAGAAAATGATATAAATTAGTGTTTATCAATCCATAACAAAGAGCTTTAGGTGGAATCACCCGCTAAGTCGAAACGTCAACCCCGACCTTAACTCTTGGGTATCAATTTCAAGAGGAGTGGAGTGATATGGTTTCGAATAGCCCGAGACGTCAACCCCGAACTTGCTCTGGCAAACTAATGCACGGATTAAGTAGGGTGATATGGTCTCCTCACTCTTTTCTTACTGAGCCGGAACATCAATCCCAAACTCGTCCCGGCAAATTAATGCTCGGCTGGAGTAGGATGATATAGCTCCCAAGCTCTTAGTAGAAGAGTCACTTCACAGGGGTGATTAAACCTAACAACTCTATGATATAGACTCTGAAACCCTACCCGCATCATGTGCTTCAATAACATACACGCAGGGCACATGAGGCAGGTGAGAACAGACCGGTATCATAACAGCAACTCTACGACTGAAGATGCGATATTATAATTTCTTGAAACTTAACAACATAATATACACATAGGAGTTGCTTACACAGTGGAAGAGTAAAGATGGCTATGAAGCCAAAAAGGTCAGACCAAAAGTGGCAGCAGAACAAAACGAGCTGCCAAACCCTGGGCAGGATCACTGCCTGGGATTTCCAGCGACTAGTCGTCGTTGGCGTTGATCTCTAGGTAGAAACCACCCTCGGAGGGGATAGTTTCCTCTGCAAGAAAAATATCAATGATAGCAGGGTGAGTATAAAAATTGTTCTCAGCAAGACTTACAAGGGAAAATTAGTAATAGATGCAACAGGTATCAAGAACAGTGGACTATTTTGCCGAAAGCTGATTTTACCTTTATCAATATTTTGTAAGTAGATGAAAGCCGACTACCAGAATATTTTGAAAGGAAAGGAGCCGAACACTTCACGTTCATTCCTTACTGCAAATCACCACACCTTAGGTTCCCTGACTCTTCCTCAACCACCCTAGGAGGAAGCAGTCGCTAACACCTCAACCCTAGAGTTGGCAAGTTTTAGGGTATTGTTGTAGTTGTCTAATTCGTTGCGGATTCTTACCAAGTAGTCCATAACCGCGGACACGGCTGTTCAAACAGTTCAAACCCTACAGGGGTGTACATCTTTACCTACACGTATCGATCGACTCCTAATGCCATCGACGATTGACACACTCCACGGGGTGTGCTGGTAGAGGGTGATCGAACACGACCGTTACAATGCTTTTGACCTAGGTATGAGCCACCCTTACGGGCCAATCCATGTACATCAGTCCGGCCGCAACTACGACACGGTCCCATAAGTTGTAGTAGGTGATACATCCCCGGTCCTCGACCGTGTGTAACGCTTACACCTATATTGAGGCACCCCACCACATCATTTTTCACTCACCCAGTGAACGGAAACGGCAAACTATGCAGCTCATACACTAAGTCTAGGCAAATTATTTAGTCGTGGGTAGTTCATTATCCCACCCGTGTAGAAGTACGCAAATCTTGGTTCGAAAGGACACCGGGAACCGGTCCTTGCGGGAAGACGAGACAACCCACCATGCTCCCAGCCATGGCCTCTCGTCTAACCCAATGATTATTAGTCAAGTTCATTAGTTAACCCCTGGTGAACACCCACCTACCACGTAACCCATCCAATGGTGTTGATTCGTCTACCATCCAAGGAATTATAACTTTTACATGTCTAAGCATGTCTAAGCATATAAAACATAGTAAGCAAGGTCAAAGCACACACTACACTATTCTAGATAGGTTGGGGTGGTGGTGGAGTCGATTGAGCGACAAAGTAAGTTTTATGCACAGGAATAGGGTCAACACTTAGCGAAAAGTAGAATTTGAACATATGCAATAACGAATTGAAAACAGCTAATACTTTGCAAATAGTAGGTATTTGCAATATGTTCAAAGGGGCTGCTTGCCTTGTTGCTCAGCAACTAAACTCTGCTCGTGATCGAGGTTGTAAGCTTCCGGATCCTCCGGCTCTAACGGAGAAGAACGGAAACACCGAAAAAGGGCACAATCGTAAATATCGACATGCTGAACATCGACATGAGGTGCAATGCATGCCGTGGCATAGAGGATGCAAAATAACGACTAATGCATGTGGAACCAATTTAATCGGAGTCTAGATGCTCGAGATATCACAATCCGAAATTCTCCGGTTAATCGGGAAAACCCTAATTTGAGTTTTTAGCTAATTACATTTTTCCTAGCATACAAACATGCATGAAAATGACATATTTGAATAGCTCTCATT
This sequence comes from Stipa capillata, assembly GCA_019208055.1. NCBI lineage: Eukaryota > Viridiplantae > Streptophyta > Magnoliopsida > Poales > Poaceae > Stipa > Stipa capillata. Next base: position 345,776 of record JAGXJF010005537.1, on the reverse strand, counting down.
TTTTTTGAATATTTTGATATATTATTTGCATTTTTCTGATTTAAAATGAATTTTATATGAATTTTCTAAGATTTAATCAATTTTTAAAATCCTTTTTGTATTTTTCTCAGTAAATAAAAATAAATATTAAATAAATATTAAATAAATATTATTTTTATTACTTAATTCATTTTTAACCCCAGAGGCTGCCAGGTGGGCCCCATGGTCAACTTTGACCAAGTTTGACTGAGTGAATGACAAGTGGGGCCCACTTGTCATAATTTTCATTTTATTTATTCTTTTTATTTTTAATCCTGTCGGGTGGGTCCCACATGTCATTCGGACATCATTAATGAACTCATTAATTGTACTGTTAGTTACTAATGACAGTCATTAATATGTCAGTTAACATTAATGTGCAATCATTAGTAATTAATGTGTCCAAAACAGTGATTATGCTCACTAATTAAAGCATTAATAATGGTTTAGTACTAATTATGTCAGAATCATTAATCATGTGCATTAATTATACTTCATTAAATAATAACATTAATTAGGATATTAGTTATGCCCTAACAGCAGATTAAATGGGCCATTAATGCCCCTTAACCGCACTCGGTCGGGACGGCCGGCTGGTGGCTCGGTCCCTCCGGGGTGAGGCCGTCCGGCGCGGCGAGGCCGGGGAATGGGAGGGGGCGACGGCGGCGGCTTACCGGAGGAGAGCGGCGACACGGGATGAGGCGGGGCGGCTGAGGTGGAGGTTGTGGCCAAGGTGGGCAGAGCCGGAGGCGATGGAGGCAGCGGCGATGAGGAGCGGTGGCCGGGGCGGAGGCGAAGGCGGCCGGGCGGCGAGGAGCTCAGCGACGGAGACAAGCTCGACGGCGGGGGAGATGGGCAGCGCGGCGGTGAAGCAAGAGAGTGAGGCGGGGGAGCTCGGGCGGCGTCGGCGCTTCGGGTGAGGCGGCGACCGAGGCGGGGTGAAGCGGCAGGAGGGCGACGGGGCTTCGGGAGGCGGACGTTGCGATGATGGAGCTCCGGGTGGCGTTGGTGGCGAGCTCAGGTGATGGGGAGCTCCGGTGGCGAGGTCGTCGGGCGAGGGAGAGAAGAAATGGAGGCGGTGGCACCGGGGAGGGGTGGAGGTGAGGGGCAGCGAGCTAGGAGGTGGAGCGGCCGGGGTGGAGCGGCGGAGCGAGAAGGGCGGCCGGGGCGGCGTCGGGAGTGGCCGGGCAGCGGGGAACCGAGGGGCAGCGAGCTCGGGTGAGCGGGGAGAAAAGGAGAGAAGGAGTGGTCGGTCGGGGCGGGTTAAATAGGGGGGCGGCCGGAGGAAGCAGGAGGTGGCCGAGGGGGCTGAGGTGGCAGCAGGGAGCTCGCCACCGAGCTGTGCGTGGCGGCGGAGGATAAGGGCGATGCGGCGTGGTGGCTTGGGGAAAGAGAGAAGGGGGCGGGGTGGCTAGGCCGGGGAAGGGGAACGGGCCGGCAGAGAAAGGGGCCCAGGCGGGAAGGAGCTGGGCCGAGAGAGAGGCCCATGCGGAAGGAGGGAGGGGAGAGGGAAAGAAAATGGGCTGCCGGCCCATTCCGGGGGGGGGGAGATTAGAATAGGTTTTTATTTTTTTTATTTTTAGTTTCTTTCTTTTCCTTTTTGGTTTTTTCTGTTTTTGTTTCTTTCTAAGCAATTTAAAAGTAGTTTTCAAATTAACTTTTATTTTTCTAATATCTTTAGGACACAATGTCCCAACTGAAAAGATTCCAAATCTTTGGACTTAAAAAATTTTGAATCAAATTTCACCATCCACGTTGAACCCTCGCGAAGGGTCTAGGGTTTTCTCCTCATTCGTCGAGATTGTCCTTAACCTCTCAAAAAGTTCAAAATTCTTCTCGATTTTCAGATGATGTTAACATGCCATGATGCACATTATCAAGGTTATTAGTTTAGGGATATTACATATTTGCTATCGTTTAGTTCAAGTGCAGGTGCAATTATGAGTGAAGTCATAGTTTAGAAAAACCTACCGCTTTTCAATAACTTTCTTAGTGTGTTTGAGATAAAACAGGATAACACTTTGTGAAAACGCTTAATAGATCTTGTGCACTTGTGGAATAGAACTATCTACTCACTTCAAACTATCTAACTAAAGTGAAATACACTAGGTAGCTCTACTTTATCTGGTCATTGTCCAGTTTCGAGGTACTAGAGTCTATTGATATCTCTTGATTGCTTCGTTATAGTGCTCTATATTGTGTTTGCTTCTCGTAATGATATGTTACATTCTAGTCGATTCCTTTTCTGTTTGCATGTAGCATTTCCTGGTGCTATCTCCATCTATCCTTTGTATTGTCATATTATAGTAGATTTTTTGCCTGCATATGTTCTGTTATTACCCAACCTGCGAGGTGTCTTTACTCTCTAGTCATATACGATGGGGCTTCTAAAATATATTTTTTCTTTCTCTTCTCTTGTATGCTTATATGATGAAGCCATGGCCAATGGCTTAGGGTCACATTATTTGTGATCACAACAAAGGCCTCAGCTAAAGGATCAAGATGTCGACCTAGAGGGGAGGGTGAATAGATGACTAAACAATTTTACCCAATTTAAACTTTTCTTGCTATTATGTGGAATTTAAATATGTATAATGCAAGAACTATATGGGCACCTCTAGTTAACTACAAGCACAACAATAATACTAGGAAAGTAAAGTTTGCGGAACTAAAGAGCAAAACAAAATAACCAAGAAGACACAAGGAGCTATTGCGAAGTTCGGATCCTTAGGAGAATCCTACGTCTCTTGGAGGGACTCTGTCAGAAAGACCAAAGTTGGCTCTCTTTCAAGCCAATTCTTCGAGAAGGTGCACGGACCGACTTTTTCCTTCTTCTTGGTGATTCTTTACTTGTTAGAGCCGAATCTCGACCTTCAAAAATTTCTTGAGGCTCATCACAACTTGATTGGAAGCTCTCAAAACACTCCTAGCCGTTTAGGAGACCCCAATCTATAAGAATAACAAGCGTGATGAAGAACTTGAAGATTAACTTGATGCTCTAGTGCTCAACTAATCACAACACCTGATTCACTTGAGACTTTACTCACAAGAATCAAAGATTTGAGGCTTAAGGAAGATGGAGAAGCTGTCTTGAGTGCAGGAAATGATTAAGAGTTAGGTGTGAAAGAGGAAGCTGGGGTATAAATAGTCCACGCACACAAAATAGCAGTTGGCTAGAAAATCAGCTGCCCGAAATATCTGGGTTTGTACTTGGAGTATCTGGGGTTCAAAAACCATCGACTATTTCCCTTGGAGATGGCCTGCCTAGACAATCCAGACACACAAATGCCCGGAGTGTCTGGAGACAAGTTTGGACACTCCAGATGGGTAACAGAGAGGACCACATCACCGGATAGACCCTAAAGTATCTGACTCAAATACTCCGGTGCAACACTTAGGAGAAATCCAGTGATCAACATGCCCAGACACTAGGATATTTCAGAATGCTTCGGGAGGGATAACAGAAGGGGGTAAAATGCCCAGTGTCTAGCTTAGAAATTAAGGCTAACACTCTAGTAGAAACACCTCTCTCAGCCTCCCTTCTCGGAGACTTCGGACCTAGCCTCGGGTAGTCCGGATGGCAGATAAAAATTGTGATCACTAAAGGAATTTTTGTGTGGAAACGTTTAGGGAAGATGATCCTAGTTGAAAATTTTGAGCAGCAAAAGTATTCTCCAACCCTTTAGCACACCCCTCTTGGTAGTACGGTTTTTCCTTACACAATGTGATTTTAAAATCACTAAAACCTAGAAGATATTATCTAATTTTCAAAGACACCTTCTCACTTCTTCTTTTAACTTTTTAGGAGTCGTCAATCCGGTTGGACTTCACTTTTGGGACTAAAGCCTATTGATATACTTGATATACATATGAGTCCCTTAATCGTTGTCATTACCATCAAAGCCCACTTAGAGGATCTAGATACACTTTTAGTCTTCCCTTTTTCGTGATTGATGACAACATAATTAAAACTTTCATTTTAGATAGAAATAATTTAGTTTTTGGTTTCTTGGGAATAGCTCCCCTAAATGTATGCATTTAGAACTTTGTAATGAAATCAAAATGCACAAATTTACAAGACGAATTTATAAGAGCTTGATGCTACTAGGCCTATTACTATTACTATTGTTCATGCTGATGTTGTTGTTACGTCAAGTTCGAAAATCAGATATAAATACAAACCAAGATACTTACGGTTTAGGTACGAGGATGAGGATATGCTAGTGAATGTAAGGGCCATGCATGCACCTTATTGCATAGGAAAAGAAGCTTGCTGAGTTGGGCGCATGAGAGAAAGAATTAGAGCTAATGAAGGATCTAGTCTGTTTGGGAAGTAATAAAGGAAATAAAGGAGTATGCATGCAAGCCTATTTGTGCGGTTGGAGAATTATATTTATTTTGCGTATGGGATTGGATTTTAGTTTCTATTTGGTTTGATATTCTTCCGAGTGCGAGAATCAGTCTGCCACATTGTCGTTGGATCCTGATTACATGAAGTGTTGGATCAATGTAGCAACTTTAGATTTTGAATTTTGCTCCTTAACTATTTCTCTAACTCAACAAATAGTTTCGGTTTTCTCTCCTAAATTATCGTCCACCCTTAACAGCATATTTGTTTCCTCTTTTAAAATCTCAAAATTTTTCTTATTGAACAACAAATTTGTGTCCATGTTATAAACACGTGCACATATGGTATGGAAATTTTTTATGAAATAATGCAAATAAATGAATTTCGCATATGCCATTAAAATAAAAGCCAAACACAATATTTTGATCGTTCATCTTAAAGTACACCACAACATATGTAAAAAAAGATGGAAACAAAAATTTATGTTCTATGAAACCAATTGTTTTGTTGATTGAAACATAGGAGACCATGTAACAAGATCAAAAATCATCGCATAGAACATTGCAACAAATAATTTTTGTTATTACAATAACTTCTTGTGATGTGGCAACGAAACCGACATACTTATGCAACACAAATAATCGTCAAGTATCATGACAAGAATCGTAGTGCTTGCAACAAAACTACCGAGTATAAGAAACAATTCCAAACTCTTACTGCAACAAAAAAAAGACTACTATAAAGAAACTAACGACGAGTAATACAACTCTACTGCATACAATGGTCGTATCTATATACGATACCTTAGGGATCCCCGAGAGCAATGACCATATCACAGAGGGACCCTAGGAGGATAAGGAAACTATCCCCAGGTGTCTGGATACCCCTTAAACAAGGAAGCTTATCTTAAAGTTTAAGGATGACAGGAGTCCTACTCGGAGATAAGTCCATGCCAAGCACGGGATACCCTCTTTATAAGGAACCAGAAGGCCCTGCGAAGAAGACAAACTTTAGAGAATCGACATGCTTGAGAACTCAGAGAGATCCACCAACATATGAAGACATACACATCCATTCGAGAAGACTTCCGAGCCAAGTAGAAGGGAAGACAGCACCCCCGACTAGTTGTAGATCCTAAGTAGTCTAGCTTTTTCCTCTTGTACTCTGTCCCGAGATCAATATAAGACACACAGGATGTAGGGTTGTTATCCTCAGGGAGGCCAGAACCTTTATAAAATCTTTGGTTCCTGACGACTTGGCTTGGCACAATTGGGTGTCCCCAAACCCTACTCTTTTCACCGATCGTTGACAGATTGCGCCGACCATGGCGAACCCTTCAGCCAATGTCACCAAGTCTCCATTGACATCATCACCAAAGATCACGACGAGATCCGGCTTCGAGGGGTTCTATGACAACCTCGCCCTTTCAACCGACCTGGAGCCGATGAACGACCGGGTGGATTTGGACGACTTTTCCCCTGATGACAAGTCCGACAACAACGTGAGTAGCTTGATGGACGAGTATGCCAAGACCTACGAAGTCACTCTAGGATCTTCTGATCACCAAAACATTTGCGTTAGTGACATAAGCCCTAAGTCAGGGTTATCCCCAGCAGCTCTGGCCACCCAGATGACCAAAGAAACTTTCCAGAGATCACCTCTGATGAAAAATCCATGATGAATCTAGACTCCACTCAGAGCGGAGCATACCCTCGAGAAATCCTCATAATCGGGGATGAGAACGGATCCTCACCTAACCCCGCTCAGGATGACGGTGCAACAAATCTGCATCCGATTGCTAGGAATCAATCTCTACAGCCAAGGACAACTCGAGATCAGGCATAGGATCTCGGGCAGACCGGTCAAGGCATGTCTCACCTCCGACAGGATGCTGGGTTTTTTAGCTATAGGACTGCTCAGCACCTTTCCGAGGTCCAACACCAACTCCGACAACCACCTGCTATGGATCTGAATACCCACAAGTAGTGGTTGCATTACATGGAGGATGGTCTCCTACAGGCCTGAGAACACACCGAGTCTTCTTATCGGGCGGCTGCGGCCAATAGTTCCACTAGAGGTAGGGTTCGCTCCTACATCTCCCGTGACGAGTTAGATCGAGAAAGGCGACATCCCTAGAACCAGACTTCTTGAGAGGAAGATCAGCCTCAACACTGCCTTAGAAACTCGCCGATTCAAAATCACCCCATCTCGGACCTACGTGAGGTCCTCAACTCTCAACCAATAGAGGCGCTCAGGAGCTCCCCGAGTCAATCACCTAGTCGAATGACTACCCGATATCGCTATCAGGGTCGAGGTCGATCTCCTACCCAAGCTAGCAGGGTGCCTACATCCACTCGGGGAGCTATCCACAGGTGCCAGGCCTTCTCTTCGGAACTCAGAAGGGTCCACTGGCCCTCCCGATTTAAACCCGGGTCAATAGAGAAGTACGACGGACTACTGATCCAATCGAGTTTTTGCAGATTTACATGATAGCCATCGAAGCTACCGCAGGAAACAAGAAGGTCATTGCCAACTATCTTCCTATTGCCCTCAAAGCGTCGGCCAGGATGTGGCTAACTAATCTGCAACCAGGAATGATCCACTCGTAGGATCAACTCTGCAGCCGCTTCCAAGGCACATATGTCCCTCCTGGCAAGACGAACGACCTCTTCTGACTCTTCTAGACATATGAAGAGACCCTACATGAATTCATTTGACACCTTAGCAATGTCCGCAATACCATCCCCAAGGCAACTGACCCTGATGTTATCCAAGCATTTGTTTGAGGTTGCAGGAATCACAGATGCACGGAGGACATTGCCATGGCCAATCCTCAGATGGTCAAAGAACTGATGGACATCACCGACAAGGTAGTTAGTGCCGAAGAAGCCCTTTTGTACATCAAGGAGTGGGAGCAGGGCATATAATGTCGCCAACCCAGATTCCATGGTGACTCGTTGAAGAACAAGCGCAAGAAGGAGCCCTCCAAGGGAGGCAATGAGAAGAGACCCAAGACTAGAGAGGTCATGCCGAACTTTTCGAACAAGCTTCTTGGACCAACCCGGGCAAGAGCAAGCAATAGGTTACCGCCGAGTGTGCCAACAAGGTCTGGTGCGATTTCCACTAGATTGATAGGCACGACCTCCGCCAATACCGAGTGTTCAAAAAATATGTTCAGGCTGAGGCTGAGAAGCTCTAGGGGAAGGCTCCGTGGGTCACAAGCCATAGCCGGGACTCCAATTTTGGTAACAACTCCGACCAAATGCCTTTCCAGGATGAGCAGAGGATGGTCGACCACATGTTCGGGGGCTCTGCCTTTAACGAATCCAGGAGGCAGTACAAAACGGTGGCCCGATAAGTGCTAGCCACAAGCCCTCGGAGTTGATAGCCAGTCAAGTGGTCGGACGTCACAATCTCATTTGACCAAACTAATTGCCTCGAGAACTCCTTCCAACCTGGTCGTTTTCCTGTCGTGGTCGAGCCAACCATCAACAACTACAAGTTTTCTCGGGTGCTCCTAGACGGAGGGAATTATTTGAACATCCTCTTTACCCATGCACTCGACTCGATGTAGATCCCTCGCTCTACTGTCAAACTGGTGTCACAGGCCTTCGACGACATCATGCTAGGGTCTTTGACTACTCCTATTAGACAAATCATGCTCCCCGTAACCTTCGGAAAGCTAGACAACTTCCGAACAAAAAAGGCTCTATTCAACATGGTCGATTTTGAGACGGCTTACAATGTCATCTTAGGACAACTGACTCTCGCCAAATTTATGGTTGCCGCACACTATGCTTACCAGTGCGTTAAGATCCCAGGGCCCAAGGTTGTCATCATGGTGCAAGGCTGTGCATAGATTGGCTTTCGCTATGACAAATGCAGCCTAGACACGACTGAACAACACCAAACCGGTAAGGAGACCAAGCACTCGAGACCCAAGGTGGTCGTAAAATCCCATGGTGAAGTTAAGATTGTTCCTCTAGACCTAGCGGAGCCATCCAAAACCATTCGAATTGGCTCCAGCCTAAGACAGAAATAGGAAGTCAAGCTCATCACCTTCCTCCGGGCGGACATAGATGTATTCGCGTGGCAACCGTCTGACACCTAGGGAGGTGATCGAGCATAGGTTGGCCATCCGTTCTGACACCAAGACTATCAAGCAAAAGCTATGGTGGTTTGCTCCTGACCAGAAAGAAGCTATCAAGGTAGAGATCGAGAAGCTCTTTAAGGCAAGGTTCATTCGAGAAGTTGACCACCCCTTGTGGCTGGCTAACCCCGTCATGGCCAGGAAGGCAAATAGAAAGTGGCACATATACGTAGACTTCACCGACCTCAACAAAGCCTGCCCGAAAGACACTGTTTCTCTAACTAGAATAGATCAAATAGTACACTCCACCTCTGAATGTGATTATCTAAGCCTTCTCAATGCTTACTCTAGCTACCACTAGATAACTATGTGTCCGAAAGATGAGGAAAAAACATACTCTATAACTTCCTTCGGGGTATTTTGTTATACAAAGATGCCTTTTGGACTAAAAAACGCTGGTGGTACATATTAGCGTGGAATGCAACTCACCCTCCATGACCAGATAGGTAGAAACATCAAGTCTACATTGATGACCTTGTCATAAAAATGAAAAAGGCAAGAGGAACTTCTCACAGACCTACTCGAGACATTCACCAATCTACGCAAAAACAGGATCACGCTTAACCCGGAGAAGTGCGCATTTGGAGTCAATGCAGGAAAGCTGCTCGGATTCCTGGTATCTTTCTGAGGAACCGAGGCCAATGCCGAGAAGATCCAGGACATCATAGGCATGCAATCTCCTAGGTCAGTACGAGATGTCCAGAAGCTAACCGGGTGCATCACCACACTCAGTCATTTTATCTGCCATCTCAGTGATTGGGGGCTTCCTTTTTTCAAATTGTTATGACAACATGATGGTTTCAAGTGGTCAGAAGAATCAGAAAAGGCATCCCAAGATCTCAAAATGTATCTTTCATCCCTCCTGTGCTAGTTGCTCTTGACCAAGAGGAGAAACTCTTGATTTACATCGTAGCTGGATCACGAGCTGTGAGCAGAGTCTTGGTGGTGGAACGTGAAGCAACAAACAGGAAAAGCGCCAGCGACCAGTGTACTATGTCAATGAAGTCCTTCATAGACCAAAGGAACGCTACCCTCAAGTTCAAAAATTGTTCTACATAGTGCTGATAATCTCCCGCAATTGATATTTCCAAGCTCACAAGATCATCATACCATCCACCTTCCCGCTCGGCGAACTCCTTCACAACAAAGATGCCATCAGAAGGATCACCAAGTGGGCTATTCAACTCGGAGAATTTGACAGTTGCTTCGTGTTGAGTGGTCCGAGCCCGAGCAACCACACAACACCCCAAACGACCATATCGAGGTATGGAAATTACATTTTGACAAATCGCTCACACTCAAAGGCTCGGGGGCTGGGATAGTCATTACTTTCCCAACCGGAGAACACCTGCAATATGCTTTGCAGATTGATTTCCTTGCCACTAATAATGTGGCCGAGTATAAAGGTTCACTTCAGTCTTCGAGTAGCTTCTGCACTTGGCATCCACCGCCTACTTGTTAGTGGGGACTCACAGTTGGTGTTGAAGCAGGTTAGCAAGGAGTATCAAACCTTGGACAAGACCATGGCGGTTTACCTTTCGGAGGTGAGGAAGCTAGAAAAGAAATTCATCAGACTCGAGGTCAGATACATCTCGAGAAAGGATAATTGCCCCGCCGATAGTCTTGCCTGACTAGCCTCATCATGATCTCTAGGAAAACCCAGGATCTTTATATAAAGAGTCTCGACGCCGTCCGCGACATCAGCAGATTACACGGCTAAGTCCACGACACCCGTAGATGACACGGCCGAAGGAGTGGTGGTCCAAGTGATCTATAACCAACTCAGGATGTCACCAGGTATTAACACTCCAAAAGGATTCACAGGGACACTCGTGGCTTCACTCGGTCGTGAAGAATCACGTATGGATCCCATCCAACAGTACTTCAAAATCGAGATATGGCCGAGGATGAGGGCGCTATCGAGCATTTTCCATAGGGCTAGGATGTATTCCCTAGTCGACGGCCCCCCATCACAGGGGAGCTCACGCAGTGCTCATGAAGGTTAGGCGATGTTATCAGTGCCAATTTCATAGCAGACATGTTCAACAACCCGCCCAAGCTCTACAAATGATACCCTTGTCGTAGCCATTCGTGACATGGGGGCTAGATATTCTGGGGCCCTTCCCGGTGTTGCCCAAGGGCTTCAAGTTCCTCTTCGTCACCATTGATACCGTCACCAAGTGGATCGAGGCTGAGCTAGTTACAAAGATCACCTCGTGTGGAGTACCTGGTTTTAAGGACTGGATAAAGCCTTGTGCTTACTGTACTGGTTCCATGTTCAGTAGCTAGTACACACAAGTTGCCTTAGATATCACAGTCATACAAACGATTCATAGCCTGATACATAGACTGGCAAGGTTTTTATTTTACACATGTGTCCCATCCGCTGAATTCAAAGGGTTCTGCAATGGAAAAGAAGATACATGTGGTAGATGCCCATCAATATGCCGTACAAACGATACATAGCCTGATACATATACCAGCAAGGTCTTTATTTTACACATGTGTCCCATCGGCTAAATTCAAAGGGTTCTGCAACGGAAAAGAAGATACATGTGGTAGATGCCCATCAATATGCCGTACCCGACATGCAACCAATTGGGATAAGCCCTAACCTTCGTAGTCACTATTGTCCTCGAAAAAATACTCCGAGTTTGGCCAAATCAACAAGCCAGGTGAGTACATTAAATGTACTCGCAAGCATCTCGCAGGGAGTGTATAACGGCTATATTCATGCAAGGCTTACTTTCAAGGAAGACATACTAGCCTAGGCTACATATTGTGCGAAAAGTAAGTTCTTATCAATAATACAATAATAGATTGAATTTTTTTGGCAAACCTCATTAGATGATAACCCTGCTGAGACGATAGCAACCTGCTATCGCCTCCCACAGCTCCACACCGAGCTAAATCACCAAGACTCATACCACTGCCATGTGGCACAACCTCAAACATACTTCTACGGCTCTCGCTACCAACCTGAGACTCATATCACACACTGCGGGCACGTCGTGCCTATGTCACTAAACCCACAAGGGATGAAGACCCACATCCTTGACTATTTAACCACTCATGCCAAAGCATGGGTCTCCGAGTTGCCATCCATGCTATGGGCACTCTGAACCACAGCTAGCTAGGCGATGGGTGGAACACCTTTCTTCCTAGTCTACGGGGCCGAAGAATGCTCCCTTGTGAACTAAGGCTCAAATCCCCCCGCGTCGAGTTATTCAGCGATGGTCGAGTCTACTCGCCCTGGTTGGTTCAAATTGGCCATGAAGGATGACGGGTCCTCAATAATTCCTGGAACATCAACGAGCTTTGGAAGTTCTATGTGTAAGTACTAAGGGTAAGTTCACATGAATATTATTCATGTTGCCCGCAAGGTTACTAGCACCACTCTGTGTTTTCTTATCCCCTCCTCACATCCAAGCCTAGCACCCGTATGACGGGAACACCGACAGTGAGTCGCTTTGGTTACCTTTACCTAGCACGCACACCCAGGTAGGCTAGCGCAGGGGTGCCATAGGGCGACAAGACACTGCAAAGGGGTCCAAAGCCAAGGGGGCAGCGTGAACAGCTACTTAGTTTCTATCAAGCTATTTCTCTATCAGTTAAATGATTTCTTTCTTTGGCTGCCTATCTGAGTTTCCTTCTTCGATAGTGAGAGTTCATCTAGCCCCTAAGTGTGGTTTTGATAATTGATGTTTTCTGTGAGATTGGATATGAGTTATGTCTATAGGTGATGCATGAAGAACATTGGACGGATTCAGGAAGAATGCCGTAAATCAAAGATATGCATCAAGAGGGAAGCTCAAGAAGAAGACAAGGTTGATCATGGTGCAAATCCAAGGATAGATTGAATATGGTCAACACATGAGCATGAAGAGTATACCACTTAAGATGGTGCAGACAAGTGGTCATGCATGAAGAAGTATGAGTAGGATTTGAGAAGAATACCATCAAAGACAAAAGATATTGGTTGATCAAGATATAAGTCCAAGGAGTGGACTTAAGATGATTAACGCATGAGCAAAAGGAATATGTCACACTTGAGATAGTATGATCAAGTGACTATGGTGAGATATTCTTATATTGTCTCTTATGAACTAACCCATGATATCTTTATGTGAAAGAGTATTTGTGCGGGTTAGGTGCTATTCATGGGCATGCAATGAAGAGTCAAGCTCATGGAGTCCATTAGAGGATGACATCAAGATAATGGTCATTAAGATGAGAAGAGCAAATTTCAAGATATACATCAAGAAAAGATATAAGCTTAGAAGCTTGCGATCCATCTAAAGAAGATGGACAAGTGAAGATGAATGCAAGAGAAAGTCTCCCGCAAGGATCTTGTGGGAGCTACATGCAAGACTTCAAGAGACAAGCATGATTGAGATACGTTCCAACTTGGAGCAGGGGTGGCGGTCGTCATCGAGCTCAAGAGGAAAGCGCAAGGCAAAGGTATGCCTAGCTAGGGTTTCCTATTTTAGCGGTCTCTAGGTGTTTGGAGAGAGACCGGATTATAGGATAGATAGCCGTACTATTAAGACGGGCTATCGAATGATTAGCTTGTCCATGTCGTGTATCGAGTGCTCAAGTCTTTGCATATATTGCATTTCATCACATTGGTTTATGTGTTGTGTGTGCTAGAGTTTTGGGTTCTAGTGTGTCCGGAGATTCCGAGCTGTGAGTGCTCGAAGGCTTCGGACCTAGTTTGATTTCATGTGAGTTAACTCTTGACTTTGTGTCTCGGCATGTGGTTGCTTCTTGACCTAAGTAGCCGAAGTGTTTGACCTAGGTTCACGGACTCCGAAAGATCGATTTTCAGAGTGTATGGACTAAGGAGTCCTTGGGTCAAGGCTTGCTCGGATTTTGAGTTCCCGGGAAAATGGGCTTGAAACTGAGTGTTTCTCAGCCAAACTGGCTAGAGCGGTCTGACCGGCCTGGTCAGACTTGTCTGGTCAACTTAGCGTCTGACGTCGGTCAGACCCTCCAGGGCCAAATCGGACAGTCCGGGTGTGCAAAATCCAGACCCTCCAGGTGGAGGTCCGGGCACCCCAGTAGCAATCCGGACCCCCATCCAAACCCTCCGGGTCTAGGGTTCAGAAGTGGTTTTCTGACCATTTTCTGACCATTGGGAGGGGGCGGTTTAAACCGGCCTGAGGGTGATTTAAACCGGCCACCGTGCCAGCATTCTCCAGCGGCTAGTTTTCGTGGGTTTGGGTATTTATACCCCCTTTGGCCAGTTGGGAAAGGGGGTTGCTACATCCAAACTTCATTCTTGAGCATCTCTAGTTGCCTCCTCCTTCTCTAAAGCCTCTAGTGCATGTGTTGCCATTGTGAGGTGTGAGGGAAACCTTTGTGCATAAATTGCACAAGGTATGTGCATATGTTGCATTGTTTGAGCATTCGCCATCGATTGTGTTCGAGTGAGAGTCCACTCTTGGAGGCCACTAACTCCTAGATGGCTTGGGGGTGGTGGCTTGGTGATCTCCTCAAGAAGCTTGTGAGGAGGCCTAGAAGATTGTGAAATGGTTGTAGAGCTCACCATCTTCGGGAGTGGAGGAAAGAGCTAGCCATAGTGATCGAGGAGACTCCAGAGAGTCCTCGAGAGGAAGCGGCTTGAGAGAGAGCCCACATTTGATCAAAAATGATCAGGTCCTCAAACGGAGACATAGGATATCGGTAGATATCCGAACTCGGGGTCATACATCGTTTGTCTCTTGTCTCCTTTACTTATCGCATTTCATACTCGCAATAGATTACTTGTATATCTCTTATAGAAGTTGAATTGCTTGCTTGTCACCCTAGGATTGCAAATCTTGATATGTACACATAGGGTGCTCAAGCTCATATGAAAGACTAGCATATTAGGATTTAAGCTTGTATAAATCCAACTAGTATAATTCCGCATTAGGGTTAGGCCAAATCCAATAGTGACTTTTAAAAGCCTATTCACCCCCTCTAGGCGACATCTTAGTCATTAAGGTCCCTTCAGATAGCTAGTCGGGGGCTGGACAGGTATAGGGTACTAAGAGGTTCACGACAATGTATCATACAAGTACTTAAGTTACTCCCCTCATGAAGGGAAGGAGTTTTGAGTTGCGACACCACGGGATGGAGGAAGGTTCCTTATCGTGTCTACGAGTGCCCGGGGGCCACAGAGCCCTCCGCTCGACTTAGACCTAAGGCTGACTGACTAAATTCCCCAGTCAGTAGTGATGTCCTCCGACTTGGGCCGAGGACAGGAGCTAAAGTACGAAGTGTCATATGTTTGTGGGGATCACTCGGTGCCATTTACTCGGCAAGGCTTACCGACTAACTCATACAAGGAAATTTTAGATGACATTCATATTTAGCTCAAGCACAGGGCACTAAGTTAACAACAGCGTATTAGACGAGTGATTACGTTTTTCCTCTCGCGAAGGGAAGGGGTTCTGAGCTGTGACCCAGCGAGACAAAGGAAGGTTCCTTAACCGCGTCTATGAGTGCTCGGGGGCCACTGATCCATCCACTAGACGTAGAACTAATGCTGACTAACTAAAATCTTGGTTAGCAATGAAGTCCTCCGACTTGGGCCGCGGAGAGAAGCTAAAGTGCTAAGCCTCCTATGTTATCGGGATCACTTAGTGCCAAATACCCGACAAATCCTACCAAGTAGCTTGTGCACAAGAATTTCATATAGATCGTCATGTATTAATTGAAAACACAAGTTTTATTGAGAAGGGGAGTACAGGGAAGAGCAGACACTTCCAACATATCTACGAACACTTGCATCACACCCATCATTGCCGTCACCAGCTGTTCAATCTCCTCTTCAGTCACTCTGGAAATCATCTTGAAGGGCCCCGATGTCCTCCTCCAGGTGACGGGCTTTGATGAGCGCTAGCACCATCGGCACCGAGTCCTGGACCCCTTGCACGAGCTGCAGGGAAATATGGGCAGCCACCATCAGCTTGAAGTCACAGAACACCCGGGAGCTCGGCCATCCGGAAGTCATGGCCTTCCACGAGCTGGACCGGGACCCCCACGTCGGTCAAGGCGGTCTCAAGTAGGTCCAAGGCGGAAGTCAGGGTGTCCTCACCCGCTTCTGCCCGGGTCAAGACCTCCCAAGTCTCCGACAGCTCGACAGCTAGTCGGGCCTTCTCCGCCTCAAGCTTGACCTTCTTGGCCTCTAGCATGGTTTCCCGCTCTGCCAATCGGGCCTTCTCCTTCTCCAAGTCGGCCTCCAAACACCAGCTGCTCCTTTAGCTGATAGACCTCTGACTGGAGAGGACCCTTCCCGGACAGAATGAGCTGAAAGACAAACATGTTAGTTTCGATAAAAGCAAATTGAGACTAACGGTTGAATTGTTTACCTCTAGCAGGGGCGCCTAAACCTTTGCCAGGTCAAGGCAGCCCTCGAGAAGCACCACGACTTGTGGTGGCAACTCGGAAGCAGAAGACCCCACGACCCTCGGGGCCGGGGGCTGGACCTCCACTGAGGTCGAGGGACCAGCTTCCCTGGCTGAGGGCTCGGTAGTCTCCAGGGTTGGGGCTAGGCTGCACGACTGGTTCAGCCACCGCCAAGGTAGCCCCTGGGGCGGGAAGGTCGTCCTGCAGCGCAGGATCAACCACCTCAGTTGTGGCGCTTGCCACCCTGCAAACGACAACTCAGAGACAAACTCTCAGACTCAGGAAGGAAACGGAGAAGAGGATACCATATCCCTGGAAAGGCTCAAGACCATCTTAGCCTTTGTGACTCAGGGCGCGGCCTTAACGATAGCCACTTCTGGCTCGACCAAGACCGCTTTAGGCGAGATGACAGCCTCAGCCCCACGAACCTCCTCCTGTCCCTACATATGACTCAACGTAAAACCTTGCTCGCACAAGAAGGAAACAGAGAGAAGAGGTTTTAGCGTACCTGTGGAGAAGGTCTCAGAGACGAACCCTAAGGGACCGAGGATGAGGGGTGTAGTTGGGGATGCTTCCAGGACGGTCGAGCTGCTGCCGCCAGCGGGCCCCAAGTGCGAGGACCCAGCGCCGAGGACCACAACGTCCTCTTACCTGCATTGCACCCCCGCGCTCTTCGCCTCCTAGTCAGGCATCTGTCGAAGTATTATTCTGGCAATACTAAATATGGGGCGGTGTGTGAGCACAGCAAATCCATATGGGTGCACACGGGAGACAAGATTTAGGCAGGTTCAGGCCCTCACGGAGAGGTAATACCCTACGTCCTGTGTTTGGTGGCTAGTATTGCTTGAATCCCGAGTGCCGCAAGCCCTCAAGAAGAGATCTCGAGGTTGCTAGGGCTATGTGTAAGAGAAGATACTAAAAGCGTACCGATCGGTGGATCCCTACCAGGCCTTATATAGGCGACCAGGGCAAGGTTACAAGAGTTTGGATCGGCTTACAGATTGGTTTCCTAAGTAGTTACAATAGAATCCGGGGTTGCCGGACTTGTGCTTATCCCTGTCTTGTACTCCAAGTTGATGAGGTGCCCCCGTGTAGCAGTCGAACTTCGAGTAATCGGCCCGGCCCACCCTATGGCTAGGGAGCCGGGTTCGTCCCTCTTGATGATACCCGGGTGCCATGTCATCATCAGTAGCCTCCGAGTCCTTCACAATCTAACTGCTACCAGCCGGTTCGCCTGGATAAGTTTCCCAAGTGGCCTCTGCTTGCGTACACCTTCTGATTACTTACAGGAAGATTGTGAAGGACTGATTGAACTCCATGAATCCCGACTGAATTTCTGAGTAGCACCTGGCTTCCCGAGTGGCTCGAGTCCAGCTAGTGTCCCCTGAAGGAATGCCTCTGAAATTCGCGTCAGAACCAGAGAAACAAGCCATGGTGCATAGGTTCCCGAGTGAGGAAGCCTTACACCGAGTCATTCCACTGAGTCTAGAAATTCTGGATCCCGAAGCCTCCGGAACAGCGTTCTCGGAAGGTCCAGGTGGAGAATCCAGTAGGTCCGGAAGGCACGCCATTACTGCCCTTCACTCGGGTGTATTCAAGTGATTGTGTTCCTGCTTGAGGCCAATCATTGAAACCCTTCAAAACTGTAGCGCCCGGTTCTGAGTTTCATCAGTAACCGGCTAGCGGCTTACGGGAAGCACACTACAGCCGTTATTCATGGGAGTTTTATTCCGAATGGCTTTTTAACCCCGGAAGGCCAACCGTCGGATCCCTTTTTCCTTTAAACAGCCCAGACAACTGCTGGGCCACGTCGTGGGTGCTAAAAGATTGCTAAGTGGGCCGGTTTTACCACGCCGTGGAATCCGAAAGGGCATGATGCGGAAGCGGAAAAGCCGTGCGAGTGGGGGAGGAAAAAGAAACCTCTCCACGTGTAGCCTTCCCCTTATAAGACCAGGAAATGGAGGTTCCCCCTCACACCTTCTCGCATACGCTACTGCTTTCGCACCCGAAAAACCCCTTCGTCTTCCACACGCTCCCACCGGCTCCACCGTAGAACCCTAGGTCCAAACCGCCGCCGTCGTCGGATGCAATTGCCCGATTGGTTCACTGACCCAGTCGACGCGGAAGAGGACGTGTTGGTGTGGGCAAGCCTCGGCGACAGCAGCTCCCTCCCCGACGCAATGGCCCCGTGGATGAGGTCGACCGTGACGGAGGCCCGGCTGCAAGCCATGGTGGCGGCGGGGGTGCTGCCAACGAAGGAATTGGTGGGATGGCGCGCCACTACCGGTGAGGAGTTTCTGACGCCAGATACCAACGAGATCGTGGTACACATGGCGTTTTTCCATCGGGGGTTCTCGGTTTGGACGCATCCATTCCTCCGGGGGCTCCTGTACTTCTACGGCTTGGAGCTCCACAATCTCAACCCCAACAGCATTCTCCACGTCGCCACCTTCATCACCCTATGCGAGGGTTACCTTGGCGTTGAGCCGTACTTCTCTTTGTGGAAACAACTCTTCTTAGTGAAGCCGCAGCCGAGCAAAAGCAATCCGGCCGTCGTGGGAGGAGTCGGCTTCCAGCTGAGATCGGGAGCTTCCAGCGGCTACTTGGACATCCCAGCCCCATCTTCCAACAAGGGGTGGCATGGGGATTGGTTCTACTGCGCCAATCCGGAGCCTTCTCTGCCCCGATTTGGCGATCAGCCTCCTCAAGTCCACCCGAGCTGGACCAAGATGCCGTAGGCGTGGGAGGAGGGCGCCGTCGAAGTCTTGAAGGGTGCTCTTGCCGAAGCACTCAGGGCCGGTGTCTCAGGAGTTGGTGTTGTCCACACCTTCATCGGGCGGCGCATCTAGCCCGCAAAACTACGGTCGCATGCCATGTTTGACTACACCGACGAGCTGGACCCGACTCGAGAATCGCCCGAGCTGATTTCGGAGGTAGAGGTACGACGCCGGCTGGGGAAGCTGATGGCGCACGGGACAGACCTGGATGTCTCCCTGCATCCGCCTCCTTACAGCCACGCCAATCCACCGAGCCAGGTAAGCTTTTTTCCAGCGTTGCTACCTTTGTATTTCTGAGTTTTGACCGAGGCTAACTCGGGTCTCTGCATTCTGAATTCGCAGGTGCTCTTCGGTTTTAGTTCCAGCACCCCCCTTTCGAAGAAGGAAGTCTGGAACTTGCCGCAATATGCCGACGTCCCGAGCGGCGAACCGTCGCTGGGGTCGTCCGGCGCGTCCTCTTCCGGGGCCGGACCCTCGAAGGGGAAGGCGCCCGCGGAGGCGACTCCCCGAGCTCCTCCCCCGAGTGCCCTTCGACGGGAGAAGAGGAAGAGGAGGAGGTCGACGTTACCCCACTCATCTCGTCCCGGCGCTCCCGGCTTTGGCGAGCTGGTGGAGCTAACCGGGGGGGCGAAGTGACTCGTCCACCCGCCCGGACTCGGTGGCCGCTGCCCCAGAGGGGGCTCCGCAGGAGGCCGGAGATGACGCACCCCCTGGCCGGGGGGAGAAAACGGACCACCGACGCCGCTTTCGGGGAGCAAAGTGGCTCCGCAGTGTCGCCGACCCCGGCGGCCAACCCACCGAAAACCGTAAGCCCCGGGAGTTAGGAAGCGCGTCCCGGTTCCTCGGTCCACCAAGTGAGTGTTCTTTTCTTTTGGCTCTATCTTCCGTTATTTGGAAATTCTGACCATCGGCTGGCAGGGTGCGGAGGTCGGGCGAGATCCCCAAGGCATCACCGAGCGCTCCGGGATCTAGCCAAGGTGGGGATCCGACGGGTCGTGACGTCCAGCCCCGTCTACTTCGAGGGTGGCCACGACTCTGCCGGCTCCTCCTCCGCCGTCCCCTCTCAGGCGCGATGACGTGCCCGCAGCCCCGCCTCCTGCTCCACAGCCGGAGGAGTCATCGGTCGAAGCTCTGACTCCGGCGACGTCGGGGGCCGTGGGGCCAAGTTCGGGAGCTCCCGAGGAGGCCGGTCCGAGTTCGTCGGGAGGCGCCCCGTCGGATTGCAGGGACAACCTCGAGCTGCCGCCGATGGTGGAGGACCTCGGGCGTGTCCCGCCACCACCTCCTCGACCAGGCATCAAGCTGGCGATCCAGCCGCTTTGGATCCAGCAATCGGATCCCTGGCGACCGTCCTTCACCATCCGGGAGATTGATGACGTGCGGGAGGTGGAAGAGTGGGAAGACGCCATGGGCGTCGCCGCCGAGCTTGGGGAACTGTTGCCGGCTCTGATGAAGACGGTGAAAGACAGCGCCAACCTGCTGAACGGCAGGTTGCGCCCTCTGATGCAGGTAAGGTTTTTCTGGTGTTTCGTTAGCTAGGGAGTAGCCCCCGACTCTCCGTCCGACTGAGACAGTCGGGCGGGGGGTTCTTTATTTTTAGACTTCACTCCGGGTGCACGTCCAGTGCACCCGGAGGGTGTAGCCCCCGGGCCTCCGTCTGACTGGGACAGTCGGGCGGGGGCTCTTTTTTTCTTCTTTTTTTTGTAGATTTGATTCCGGGTGCACGACCAGTGCACCCGGAGGGTGTAGCCCCCGAGCCTCCGCTGGGTCCGAAGGACCGAGTGGAGGGTTTTGACAATTTGTTTCCGGGTGACTGACGCCCTTTGTTTTTTCCTTTGTAGAAACTGACTCAACGGTCTCAAGATAAGACCGTGTTTCTGCAGGAGCGGTTGTCCATCTTCAAATGGGCCGGCCATCGCAAAGCCGAGTGGGACATGTTGTCGAGACGCGCCCAGGCGGCCGAGTTGGCGGCTCGTGAGCGGGTAGTACTGAGCTTGCCGCCCTAAAGAGGAGCCTTTCCCAGGAGACCGCTCAAGCCCAAGGTGGGGAAGCTGGGGCCTTTTAATTGCTTTTGTTTTTCCTTGTTGCTGACTCATCTTCTGCAGCTGCCGAAGATGAGGCCGCGAAGCTCAGGGCAGAGCTCGAGGGGGTGAGGTAGTTAGCTATAGGTTGTGCCGTATCAACGATTTCTACGGAAGGTGGTAAGATGATATCTTGAGCAGTTATGTATCTAGGACCTTTGACGCAAATTGATGCGTCTCTAACTCCATAGAGATTACTTCTTAATACAATTTCTTTCAAATTTAGTAAAATTTCTTGTACGGATTCTTCAATACCTGCTATTGTAGAATATTCGTGTGGCACGCTCCCAAATTTTGCAGGAGCTCGACGCCGCCAAGGACAGGCCTGCAAGCTCCGAGAGATGCTCGCGGTGAAGAAAACCCGCGTGGAGTATCTGGAGAGCAAGACGGCCATGTTGGACGACAGCCTGAGGCGGGCTTTGGAGACGGTCGAGGCGACGAACAAGAGGACCGCCGACTCTCTGGCATCTGTCGAGCTGGCAAACAAGAGGGCCATGGACGCCGAAGCCGGTAAGCCTTTTCACTCGGGTCTTTAGTTGGTCAGGGCCCATCAATTGTTTAGCTCATGTTTTGCTTCGTCTTCGTAGGGTTTCAAGCGCGCCTCAAGAAGGCCCGCAAGTCGGCCGAGTCATTGCGGGCGGCGGGTCGGGCGGCTTGTGGCGCCATTTGGGAGGAAGAGCCAGTCCCTGACTCCCTGGAAGCGGTCACGGAGCGTCTTCGGCAGGCGCCCGACCAAGTGAAGAGGCTGGAGGCGGAGGCTTCGCGGCCGGGAGCCATCGTGGCCCTGGCGGTGGCGAGGTCCCACTATGCGCTGCTCGATATGCAGGCGATCGGGGAGGGGTACGCCGCTGATGTTCTGGACGAAGATATTCCAGAGATGATGAACATCGTCGAGTCCACGGCGAACTCCCTCATGGACCGGGCCGGCCTGTAAAAAGATTGTTGTAGGTGAAGTGCTCGATGGGATCGAGTGTTTTGTTTTTCTTTTGGTAGTGGAAACTTTGCGTGTAAAGTACTCAGGAATTCCGAGTGACCTTTGATTATGCGTTTGATCAAGTTTTTTAATTTTCCTTCGCAAGAAGATTCGTTCGTGTGTATGTGAATCTTTTCGTTTTGCTCTTGCCGACCCGTTGTAGCCTCCTTTGCAGAGATTAGCCATGGGCTTTTGTCCCGTGTAGCATAAGGTTGTGGTGTAAACCGGTGATCGGAGTCAAAGAGTTAGCGTCAGATTACACACAATACTAAAATGGTCTGCGTATATGAAGAAACCTGAGTGCGCCTGGGTGCAGTCGGAGGGTGTGATCCCTGAGTGTCCGCTATGCGTTAGCCGTTGGCATGCATAGTAGGTCACTCGGGGACTGCAAAACTTGTTTCATGTGGGGCAAAAAAGGAAAGTGTGTTCATATGCCCGAGCTGTCGGAATGAAAAGTTTAAGCATAGAAGCGACGTAGCTGTTGAATGTTCCATGCGCTGGTGAAGATGTTGCCGTCTTGATCTGTCAGTCGGTAAGCCCCCAGGCGCAGTACTTCGACAATCATGTACGGGCCCTCCCATGGCGGGGAGAGTTTGTGCTTGTCAAAGTTGGACTGAATTCGGTGCAGGACCAAGTTACCAACGTTGAATGAAGGGCCGCACATGTGTCTACTGTGGTAGCGCCGTAAGCCCTGCTGGTACTTTGCCGATCGAAGGAATGCGACTTTGCGTGCTTCTTCAAACTGATCGAGGGTGTCTTGTCTTGCTTCCTCTGACTCGGCTTCGTTGTAGGCGCGGGTGCGCGGGGATCCGTATTCCAAGTCAGTTGGGAGGACAGCCTCGGCACCGTATACCATGAAGAAAGGCGTGTAACCGGTAGACCAGTTTGGCGTAGTTCGCAGGCTCCAGAGTAACGAGGGCAGCTCGGCCGCCCATTTGCCCACGAACTTCTTCAGGCGCTGGAAGATCCGAAGTTTGATGCCTTGCATGATCAGTCCATTGGACCGCTCAACCTGCCCATTAGAGTGTGGGTGAGCCACGGCGGCGAAGTTAAGGCCAATGTTGTAGTCATCACAGAATTGGAGGAAGGCTTGACCAGTGAACTGAGTGCCATTGTCTGTGATAATGCTGTTAGGGATGCCGAAACGGAAAACAATGTCCCGGAAGAATTCGACGGCCTTTTCAGCAGTTATCGTGGCAACGGGCTTGGCTTCAATCCATTTGGTGAACTTGTCAACTGCGACGAAAGGTGCATATAGCCCCCAGGAGCCTTCTTGAGGGGACCAACCATGTCCAGACCCCAGACCACGAAGGGCCAGGTGATCGGGATGGGTTGGAGTGCCTAGGCCGGCAAGTGTGTCTGCCGGGCAAAGTACTGGCATCCTTTGCAGGTACGGACGATGTGGTCAGCGTCCGAAACGGCAGTCGGCCAGTAGAAACCTTGTCTGAAGGCTTTACCGACGAGTGATTTAGGTGCCGCGTGGTGTCCATAGACTCCCGAGTGAATATCCCGTAGTAGTTGCTGTCCTTGGTCTTGGGGGATGCATCATTGGAGAATTCCAGAAGTGCTTTTCTTGTAGAGCTCACCTTCACTTACGACGTAAGCTTTGGCGCGGCGGGTGAGGCGCCGCGCTTCTGTTGGGTCCGATGGGAGAGTTTCTCGCAGGAGGTAGTCGAGGAAAGGCATAGTCCAGTTAGGAATGACGACTAGGACCTCTGGTGAGGACTGCTGAGTGGCATCGGATCCCTGGACTTGTGGCTCTTTGGCCTCGGGTATCGTCTCCACCTTGATAGAGGGGGTGTGCAGCTCCTGGAGGAAAACTCCAGTCGGAACGATATCCCGACTGGACCCCAGCTTAGCGAGTGCGTCCGCGGCTTCATTGTCTCAGCATAGGACATGCGTAATTTCGAGGCCGTCGAACTTGGCTTCGAGCTTGCGCACTTCTTGGCAGTAGGTTTCCATGGAGGGGTCTCTACATGACCAGTCCTTCATGACCTACTGGACCACTAGTTCGGAATCTCCACGGGCCAGGAGGCGACGAATCCCGAGTGAAGCGGCAATGCGAAGTCTGTGAAGTAAAGCTTCGTATTCGGCAACATTGTTAGATGCCGGGAAGTGGATATGTAACACATACTTGAAGCGTTCTCCTTTCGGAGAGATAAGTACGATGCCAGCCCCCGCTCCCTGGAGCATCAGTGAGCCATCGAACTAGAGCATCCAGTGTTCGAGGTCGACGATAGAGGGCGGAGACTGGACTTCCGTCCACTCGGCCACAAAGTCGGCGAGAGCCTGGGACTTGATGGCTATGGGGGGTGTAAACTATGCCGAATGCCATGAGTTCCATTGCCCATTTAGCAATCCTCCCCATGGAGTCGCGATTGTTGATAACGTCGGAAATCGGGAAGGAACTGACCACCGTGATCGGGTGCCCTTGGAAGTAGTGGACTAACTTCCGAGATGTGATGAACACCGCGTTGATGATCTTCTGTATCTGTGGGTATCGCGCCTTGGACTCGGACAACACTTCACTGATAAAGTAGACCGGGCGTTGAACCTTCTGGATGTGGCCGGGCTTTGGGCGTTCAACAACCAAAACTGTGCTGACCACCTGGTTGGTTGCCACGATGTAGAGGAGCAACGGCTCGTTGTGCATCGGGGCGGCCAGTATTGGTGACGTGGTCAGTAGCCTCTTCAGCCCATCCATGGCATCCTGGGCCTCGGGTGTCCACGTGAAGTTGTCCGACTTCTTCAGGAGCTTGTAGAGGGGCAGGGCCTTCTCACCGAGTCAGGATATGAATCGGCTGAGGGCCGCCATGCACCCGGTTAGTCGTTGAACATCCTTGAGGCCCCTTGGGGGGCCCATCTTGATGATGGCGTCGATCTTTTCCGGGTTGACTTCGATTCCCCGTTCGGAAACGATGAAACCGAGTAGCTTGCCCGAAGGGACCCCGAATACGCATTTTTCGGGGTTGAGCTTCATGCTGAATCTCCTAAGGTTGGAGAAAGTTTCCTCCAGGTCATTTAGGAGGTCTTCTTTTTTCTCGGACTTGATCACCACATCGTCGACATAGGCTTGCACGTTTCTGCCAATTTGCGACTGAAGGCAGCGCTGCATGCACCGTTGGTACGTAGCGCCGGCATTCTTCAGGCCGAAAGGCATGGATACGTAGCAGAAAGCCCCGAAGGGCATGATGAAAGATGTCTTAATCTCGTCATCCTCCTTCATCTTGATCTGATGATAGCCCGAGTAACCATTGAGAAAGCACAAAATTTCGCAACCGGCCGTGGAATCAATCACTTGGTCGATGCGAGGAAGAGTGAAATGATCTTTGGGGCATGCCTTGTTAAGGCTAGTGTAATCAACGCACATCCTCCACTTTCTATTCTTTTTACGAACAAGAACTGTGTTCGCAAGCTAGTCGGGATGGTACACTTCTTTAATAAAGCCAGCTGTTAAAAGCTTGGCTAACTCTTCTCCTATTGCTTGACGTCTATCCTCAGCGAAACGGCGTAAGCACTGTTTGACCAGCCTAGCATCCGGCCGAACGTTCAGAGCATGCTCGGCAGCCTCCCTCGGAACCCCAGGCATGTCAGAAGATGTCCACGCGAAGATGTCCCAGTTGTTGCGCAGGAAGCCGACGAGCGCGTTTTCCTATTTGTCACTGAGTGTAGTCCCGATCTGCGTCGTCTTGGAGGAGTCTTCCGGGTCGAGTTGGATCGACTTGGTGTCCCGTGCCGACTGGAAGGATGTCAATGCTGAAGCTTTCTTGACCGGGGGTGCTTCCTCAACCACGGCTGACTTGAGGTTGTCAAGCTCGGCTGCAGTGATTTGGGCCGCGATGAGGTTGCAGTTCTCCAGGTCACACGTGTAAGCATGCTGAAAACTACTTCGTACCATTATCACCCCGTGGGGGCCCGGCATCTTGAGCTTCAGGTAAACATAGCTAGGAACAGCCATGAATTTGGCGTAGCAGGAATGCCCCAGGATGGCGTGGTACGATCCTGGGAAGTCGACGACCTCAAAGGTGAGGGTCTCGGTCCGGAAGTTGTCGGGAGTACCAAAAGTGACGGGCAGGCTGACCTACCCGAGTGGACTCGCCATCTTCCCTGGCACGACCCCGTGAAAGGGGGCGCCAGTGGGTTTGATCTCCGAGCGGGAGATTTTCATGTCATCAAGAGTCTTGACGTAAAGGATGTTCAAACCACTCCCTCCATCCATGAGGACCTTGGTGAGGCGGACGTCGCAAACGATTGGGTCCACCACCGGGGGAAACCTTCCCGGCTGAGGTATGTAGTCGGGGTGATCCGAGCGGCCGAAGGAGATTACGGACTCGGACCATCGCAGGTACTGCGGCACGACCGGTTCCACTGCATTGACCTCCCGATCTGTGATCTTCTGTCGACGTTTGGACTCGTAGCCGTTAGGTCCGCCAAAAATCATCAGACAAGCGGTCTCTTTTGGGAATTCGTCACCTTCGTCCTGAGGGGGCTCTTTTTTGTTCCGGTTGGGGACGTAAGGTTTGTTCAAATTCTTCAAGAGGTTGCAGTCGCGTGTCAGGTGGTTGGACTTGGGTCCACGAAAGTGACACGGCTGACTCATCATCTCCTCAAACGTCGCGTTGGTGCACTGAGGACGGCGAGGTGGGGCGCGCTCAGCCGCAGCAACGAGATCTCCACCCTTGCACTTTCGATGCTTCTTTCTGGACGACTTGGGGTGAGCATCCCGACTGGGGGACTCGGGCGCCTTGCCCTTGCCCTTG
Organism: Stipa capillata; assembly: GCA_019208055.1. NCBI lineage: Eukaryota > Viridiplantae > Streptophyta > Magnoliopsida > Poales > Poaceae > Stipa > Stipa capillata. Next base: position 319,274 of record JAGXJF010005537.1, on the reverse strand, counting down.
TCGCCCTTGGTAGCGCTGCGGACGGCCTCTTCATCGGTGGCGAAGTTGTTGGCAATATCAAAGAGTTCACGCGTAGTCTGAGGATTCTTACGCGCTATCTTGTGGATGAGGTCAGTGCTTCGAACACCTTTGGAGAAGGCGGTGATGACATCACCCTCTCGGACCTCTGGTAGAGAATTCTTCTTCTTGGAGAAGCACTGAATATACTCCCGGAGAGTTTCATCTGCCTCTTGAGTGCAACTGTGGAGATCCCACGCATTTCCGGGCCTGTTATAAGTGCCCTAAAAGTTGTTCACGAAGAGGGTCTCGAGGTCACTCCATGACTGGATGCAACCCGGAGGTAAGCTGGTGAGCCAAGCTCATGCTGAGTCGGCTAGAAACAGCGGCAGATAATGGATCGTGACGTAGTCGTTGCCACCATTGGTTCTGCACGCCGTGTGATAGTCGGCCAGCCAGATGTCTGGCCGAGTCTCGCCCGTGTATTTGTCGATGCCGGTGACCCGAAATCACGACGGGAAGATGACACTGTGGATACGGGTGCCGAATGCTTTCGGGCCTGCATACCCCATGCCGGAGGCAGTCGGAGAACGGCCACGGCTGGTCGCACTGCTGTCAACGTGGTGGTTGCTGCAATCATCCCTCTCGGGATCTCGATGATCGTTTCGTCCGGCGTCAGCAGGGTTCCACGCATCACGGGCCGATCCGAGTCGGCTATGGACCGACCCGGCTTAGCGAGTGTCACGGCCCCGGAATCACATATGGTTAAGGGAAAGGATAATCGCCAAGGACCGAAGGATCCGTCAACTGGGTGGCACGGTACCTGCGCCGTACGCACCGCAGGAGAGGGATCCGACACTCGACCCACATACCATACGCGCCATACGTCGTATGTATCTATCACCATGGGTCGAGCCGGCCGGAAGCGACTAAGCTTCCCAGAGCCACATACGATTCACAGATTCCGGTGAAGGTTCGGAGTCGTTCCCAATTCCACCAGGTGAAGCAAGGTCGAAGGAGCCCGGTGATTCTACCCACACCCTAACCTAGCTCGAAGCTAGTGGGTCACCCGAAGGCCCGGTAGAACCCACCCACACCCTGCCTGGCCGGCACTGCATCTCAGCCAGCGGGTCACTCAGTCGACACCTGCTCAACGGGGTGAAGAGAGGAACCACCTCAATCCTTCACGACATACCCATATACTTCAAATCATACACGCAATGTATATGGGCAGCCTGAATAACAACTTGATAGCACAACAAAACTCTAATTAACAGTAATACTACTAATCGTCCACCCGAGGGACTCATATGTTTACATCAGTCGGTGATAACCGAAGAAGTAAACCATTACATAAGATAAACGAACAGCAGCGGAATAGTTTTGGCAAACCCTTAGCGGAACATCATCCGCTGGTTCATACCCACAAAAGCTTTCCCAAAATGTCGAACACTACCGAGGAAACAGCAATATTAGGCATCGTCGAAATAGTCTTCGACCACCGGCTCACCTGCAAGCTCTAGGAATATCCTAGGTGAGTACAAACGTACTCGCAAGACTTAATCGTGCTTGATTAAATGTCCTACACATGGATATACTACAACAGAAGTAAACATGGATGCTTCTCAGAGTAACAATATACATAAAGCAGTAACATTGACCTCTAGATAACATCACAAGCTTTACCACCTAAAATCCGATAGACTCTTTCCCATATGCATCCAATCCATGACCATCATCTCAATCCATATCCATTCTATAACCATTTTATCTCTTGGACCGTTACCGACAACTCGATTCCTAAGGTGAGGTGGATGCCTCCTCCTTGAGATACGCGTCTCCAAGGGGATGGCCCGTCCATCAACACCAAAGCGTCGATTGCCGTAACGTCCTATCATAACTCATTACCATTCTCTCGGACCGTTACCGACAACTCGATTCCTAAGGTGAGGTGGATGCCTCCTCCTTGAGATACGCGTCTCCAAGGGGATGGCCCGTCCATCAACACCAAAGCGTCGATTGCCGCTAACGTCCTATCATCATTTATTCTCTCGGACCGTTACCGACACCCCGATTCCTAAGGTGAGGTGGACGCCTCACTCTCTTGAGGTAGCTAGCCTCCAAGAGGTAGGCCCATCCATCAACACCAAAGCGTCGGTTGCCGCTAACGTCCTCGCGTGGAAAGGGAAAAGTGCACGATGAAATCACCTCCGGTGGTATGGCGAATATCTCAATCTCACATCATCCTTCATTCCCCGGGTTCGCCTTCTTCCTTCTCGTTACAATACCACCTTATCCATCGTGCACCCACCCTCGGCTCTCCCATCTCACTTATTATCAAGGTTCCAGTTGATTAATCTTTTAGATTTAGACCATCACTGACACACAATAGATCATACTCCAACCAACCATCGACCCTGACTCAATCCAATCACATCCCTAGCATGCTAATATTCAAACAATACGTGCGAGAATAAAGCATACAATCAGGGATATACGAACAATATTAAGAGTGCAATGCAACAAGCTCTGCTTGCCTTGGGTGCTAGGATCTAGCTCTTGCTCGATGTCGTAAGCCAAGTGGTCTTCCTCGTCACCTTCTGTTATGAGAATACGAGTACCGGAAAATAAACAATAAAGGGATGCATAAGGTCCAGCATGTATGCATGATATGTCATGCGAGATATGCAATACTAATGGTGACTTGAAGATGAGTGAATACTTGAGTTGCCCAAGTTTTACTCGAGGGTTAGTAGTAATGGTATGAAAACCCTAAATATGCATGCATGTCATTTTATGTGAGACTAAGATGACTTAGGGTTATTAACGTCGATGTCAGGGCTCGACAAAAGTGCTGGTTAGGTTCATATAACATATATAGTGTAGGCTACGAGTGCGATACAACTAAGGTTACATTTGTCAAGTTAGGGTTTTCGAGGTGCGACGACTAAAGGGGCCACTAACACGTAACCCTTCATGCATGTACCTTTACTGGAAATCTAGAGGTTCCTAATCGTAGGAAATTTCACAAGGATTCCAGAACTTCAAGAATCGTCGAAATCGGAGTTACGGTCGAGAACTTAGGGTTAACGGACTCTCGATCGCAATAGATCTTCTACCCTAAATAATTCCCTGTGCATGTAATCAAATTAAAGTTTTGATTCAGCCAAAGTGTAGAGATTTTCTTAAGGTTTCCAAATATATAAAAATATTTCAATTTGGAGTTATGGTTTGAAAGATATGAGCATTTGAATCTCTGCCAAAAATGGCATATAAACCCTAAACCTAATTTCCTTTTTCGGCCGAGTCAAAAATGCTAAGCGCACCCAAACCTTACCCCGAACCTAACTCAAAATCCTACGCGTACCCTAACCTAACGCACCCAAAAATCCCGCCACATAATCCCCACCCACAGACATGCGGGTCCCGCACTGGACCCGTGGCCGAATGAAAAGGGGGCACGTGGCCCGTTCACCCTCACCCTCCCGGCTCTCTCTCTCTCTCTCTCTCTCGTCTTCTCTGAAGCCGGCGACTAGGGGCGGTGGCGACCTCGCCGGCGTGGAGCTCGGGAGCGTCCAGGACGGTGGCGAGCTCGGGGTGGGTCAGGAGGGAGCGGCGGCTCACCCTGGAGGGAATGCACCGCCGAGGGGGAGCTGGGGAGGACCGAGGGAGGCCGGCGACGAGCAGGAACGGCGGCGACCTTCGGTTGCCGTCGGAGGGGGCGTTCGGGACTTGTTCCTGCGAGAAGAAGGGGTGGAGGGGTTAGGGGAGGAAGAGACGGAGCTTGTGGAAGAGAAATGGGGGACGGAGGGGCTCGGGACCGGCGGCAATTGGTCGTCGGAGAGGCGGCCGGAGATGGAGAAGGTGGCGGCGCTAGGGTTCCAGAGGAAGGAGTGGGCGTGGGGCGTTAGGGTTTTTCGGACAGGGGCGAGTGGGGAGCGCGCACGGTCGGGACGGGGTATTTAAGGGGGCGGCGGCTTCGGCAGGGGCCGACGGGGAGTGGGCGGTCGGGGCGGCACCGTCCACCGGGGCGAACGGGCGGCGGCGACGTGGCGTGCGTGCGCTGACGCGCGGGAGGGAGGCTGACCGCCCGGGCCCGCGTGGCAGAGGCAGAGGAGCGGGAGGGGAGGCGGGAAAAGGCACGGGGGCGCCACCCGAAGGGGAAAGCGGGAAGCGGAGGGGCGCGGGGATAGGTGGGCCGGCCGGGGCGGCCCAACAGGCCACGGCCTGCGCCCGTTTTTCTTTTTCTTTACTTCTTTTTCTTTTGCTCAGCATTGATCCCCTCGTTATTTTATGTAATTTCTTTTCTCCAAAATTTCTCAAATTTTGACAGGGTGCTATGTGATTTATTTGGGACCTGCTGTACAAATTTGAACCCATTTGGAGGTCATTGGAATGGGTGTCCAGTTCAAACCCTAACTTTGACCTAACTCGACGCTTTAAATTGCGACTAGGGTTTAGGTTACCCCAAAAATTATGAAACTTGGCATGGGTCCTATATTTCACTATTCTAGCTTATTTCCAAAGTTTGACAAATTTTCAAGCTCATTTACTTGTCCATTCTCTCAACCCTAGTTTCTGCGGCACTATTAGGGTTTCCTCTCGGAGGGGCTATCCGAGCTATGATTGTATGTGGTCTTTTGGAGAAACTTTGGGAAGGAGGAAAGGGTTAAGAGGGAGAAGATTTTGGGAGGGGCTCATCGCACGGGGTTCACTGGCCCCACCCTCCTTGCTTACGTTAGTATCGAAGTTCGATACTTCAAATAAATTGATTGGTGTTAATTTCCACAAATTGAGTTTTCAAGGATGAGATATGCACATATTCTATATTTTAGAGTTTGATATACAACTAAGGTTCGCGAGGTGTGGTGATGAGGATGCCATGTATGCATGAATGCAGGGCAAAACCCTAATCGATACATTTAGGTGTTTACAAGGTGTTTCGGGTATTACAAAACCTACCCCCCTTAAAAAGATCTCGTCCCGAGATCTCTAACGATCGACAAACAAGTCAGGGAATTCTGTCCTAAGTCAGTCTTCACGTTCCCACGTAGCTTCATCTTCAGTGTGGTTACTCCACTGGATCTTGAGGAACTTGATGGCACGGCTTCGGGTCTTGCGCTCTTTTTCATCGAGGATATACACTGGATGTTCTCGATAAGAGAGGTCTTCATGTAACACTTCCATCTTGGGGTTGATCTTTGTTTCGGGGATGCGATGACACGCCTTTAGTTGGGACACATGAAAGACATTGTGCACTTGGGACAACTCTGGGGGTAACTCCAACTGATATGCAACGGTTCCTCGCTTGGCTAAGACTTGATATGGCCCAATGTAGCGAGGAGCCAACTTTCCTTTCATTCCAAAACGGTGGACTCCTTTGAATGGAGTGACCTTAAGATATACACTGTCTCCAACCTGAAAGGTAACTTCTCGACGGTGTGGATCGGCGTAGCTCTTTTGTCTCGACTGTGCTTCACGAAGACGTTGTCGGACGTGGTGAACTAGCTCTTCCGCTTCTTCAATTGCGTTTGGTCCAAAGAATTGCCTCTCACCAGTTTCTGACCAGTTCAGTGGGGTTCTGCACTTTCTTCCGTAAAGTACCTCGAACGGAGCCATTCCGAGGCTAGTCTGATAACTATTGTTATAAGCAAACTCCGCATAAGGTAAGTAGTCTTCCCAATTGGAACCAGCGGTGAGAGCACAGGACCTTAACATGTCTTCCAAAATCTGGTTGGTTCGCTCAACCTGACCTCCAGTCTGAGGATGAAAGGCGGTGCTGAAGGATAGAGAGGTTCCTAAGGCTTCATGTAAGCATTTCCAAAATCGGCTGGTGAATTGGGTACCTCGATCCGAGGTGATCCTGATGGGAACACCGTGAAGACAGACAATCCGGGCAATATATAACTTTGCTAACTGAGCGACATTGTGGGTGGTCTTCACAGGAATGAAGTGGGCGACCTTGGAAAGGCGATCCACCATAACCCATATCGCATCGTTGCCCTTGGGGTTTTAGGTAGTCCAACCACAAAATCCATGCTGATCTCTTCCCATTTCCACTCAGGAACGGGGAGTGGTTGAAGTAGCCCTGCAGGTCTCTGGTGCTCGGCCTTTACACGACGACATACGTCGCACTCAGCGACGTAGCGAGCAATCTCTCTTTTCATTCGGGTCCACCAGAATCGCTGACGGAGATCTTGATACATCTTTGTGCTGCCGGGGTGAATAGTCAGTGGAGAATTGTGGGCTTCATTAAGGATCTGATCTTTTAACTTCTGGTCCTTGGGTACCACGAGCCGTTTTCCAAACCATAGCACTCCATGCTCATCTTCGGTAAAACAGGTGGTGGTACCATCCTTTATCTTTTTTCTGATTCTCTGCATTCCAACGTCCTGAGCTTGGGCAGCCCTAATTTGGTCTCCTAGAGAGGGTTTTAACTCGAGGGTGGCGAGGGATCCTTGCTCAACCATCTCCAAGTTGAGCCGCTGAAATTCCTCGTGAAGCGGGGGTTGCTGCTCCATAATCATGGTGTTGTCACAATAAGCTCTCCGACTAAGTGCATCAGCAACAACGTTAGCCTTGCCAGGGGTGTAATTCAGACCTAAATCATAATCCTTGATCAGCTCAAGCCATCTTCTTTGGCGGAGGTTTAGATCTGGTTGGGTGAACAAGTACTTCAAGCTTTTATGGTCCGAATAAATCTCGCAACGATTACCGATGAGGTAATGTCGCCAGATCTTCAGGGCATGCACTACGGCTGCCAATTCCAGGTCATGGGTTGGGTAATTGACTTCATGCGGACGCAACTGTCGTGAGGCATATGCGACAACTTGGCCTTCTTGCATGAGGACACATCCCAAACCATTTCGGGACGCGTCGCAGTAAACCTCAAAGTCCTTGTGAACGTCAGGAAGGATAAGCACCGGGGCTGAAGTCAGCTTCTCTTTGAGTTTTTGGAAACTCGCTTCACATTTGTCAGACCAAACAAACTTAGTATCCTTTTTCAATAACTCTGTCATGGGCTTGGCTATAGAGGAGAATCCCTCAATAAACCGACGATAATAGCCTGCTAATCCAAGGAAGCTACGAATCTGAGTAACTGATCTAGGTGACTTCCAATTCTGGATGGCTTGCACTTTGCTGGGTCTACGGCAACACCTTCGGCTGAAAGAACGTGGCCCAAGAATTCCACTTGGTATTTCCAAAACTCACACTTCGAAAACTTCGCATAGAGGCGATGTTCACGAAGCTTGTCCAATGTCATTCTTAAGTGGTCTTCATGTTCTGCTTCAGATTTGGAGTAGATAAGGATGTCATCAATAAAGACGACGACGAATCGATCAAGGTACTCCATAAATACGGAATTCATGAGCTGCATGAAGGTGGACGGAGCATTGGTCAATCCGAAGGGACATGACTGTATACTCATATGATCCATAGCGAGTAGTGAAGGCCGTTTTTGGGATGTCTTCAGATCTGATTTTTATTTGGTGGTAGCCCAGGCGAAGGTCAATTTTGGAGAAGACACAAGCTCCGGTCAATTGATCAAATAGATCATCAATCCGAGGAAGCGGGTACTTGTTCTTCACCGTGAGTTCGTTTAACGGGCGGTAGTCAACCACCATTCGTAAACTTGAGTCCTTCTTCACGAACATCGCGGGGCATCCCCAGGGTGAAGAACTGGGTCTGATAAATCCTTTGCTCTCAAGCTCCTGGAGCTGCTTCTTCATCTCTAATAATTCATTTGGGGGTATACGGTAGGGACGCTTTGAGACAGGAGCTGTACCGGGCGGGAGGTCAATGACGAACTCCACGGCACGGTCAGGAGGCATTCCCGGCAATTCCTCAGGGAAAACATCGGGATACTCACAAACTACCGGAACTAGCTCAATATCCTGGTCTTGGGTGCCAACCAGGGTAAACAAATGTCCGGAGGAGGAGGAGGATGACACAAAGGTAACTGTTTTGCCCGAATCAGCTACCAGTGAGACAGACCTTTCGGCACAGTCAATCTTGGCGTTATGCTTGGTTAACCAATCCATTCCTAAAATCACATCCAACCCTTTTGACTTTAATACCACCACATTGGCTAAGAAGGTCTCTCCACCAATTTCTACCTTAACATCTTTGCAAACCAGTTCGGTCTTTATCTCCGAAGCAGGGGTTGCAATAAGGAGCGGAGGATGCAAAGTTGATGAAGGAATATGATGCTCATGTGCAAATGTACTGGAGATAAAGGAATGCGATGCTCCGGAATCGAAAAGTACGGTCGCAGGAGTTGAGTTTACTGAAAGCGTACCCAGCACAACTTCTGGCACGTCCTGAGCATCTTCGGCGGTGACATGGTTGACTCTGCCACGGCCGGGGGCTTGGGGCTTATTGGGGACTGGCCTCCTGGCTTGAGGATTCCCTTTGGTCTGACCCTGCTGCACATTTGGGGCATTGGCGGCCCCGACACGAGGGTATGAACAGGCGTTCGCAAAGTGTCCCATGTGTCCACAGTTATAGGACTTCACTCTGCTCATGTCAAACGTGGACCTCTGCTGCTGGCCTCCCTGAGGCCGAGGCTGAACTCTCCATGGTTGAGGCTGAGGAGCATATCCTTGAGCATATCCTTGAGGTCTTGGTGGGTAAGGCGTTGCTGGGCGGGGTGGCTGTGGCTGCCACACCCGCGGCCTTTGGGAACTGCTTGCGACCGATTTCTGTGCCTCTCGTTCACGCTTGCGAGACTGATCAAATGCTAGCTCTTTTGCTTCAATTTGGATGGACTTATCTACCAGGTGCTGAAAGTTCTGAACGTCCACAGTAACGAGTCTGTTTTGCATCCCTTCATTCAGTTTCTCCGTGAAACTGTCCACCTTCTCCTGATCAGTGGATACCTCACGGGGTGCATACCGGGCGAGGTGATTAAACTCCCTGAGAAACTGCATAACAGGCTTCCGACCCTGACGGAGCTGACGGAATTCCTGTTTCTTCAGTGCCATGATCCCAGAGGGGATATGGAATTCACGGAAACCGGCCCGGAATTCAGCCCATGTGACTACATGGCCGGCGGCCTGCATGGCCTTGAAGTTCTGCCACCACTCCGCGGCAGCGCCAACCAGGTAGTGAGAAGCGAATTTAACCTTGTTCGCATCGGTGCACTCCGCCAGTTCGAGTTTACTTTCAATCTGCTGGATCCAGCTATCAGCTTCCAAAGGATCATCGGTTTGGCTGAAGGTTGGAGGCTGGGTCCGTTGAAAGTCAGCTAGGCCACCATGAGCGTGTCCACCACCGGCGCCTTGATTGCGCGCCAGCTGCTCGAGGATCCTGTTCTGAGTCCTGAGCAGGTCCGCGACACTTGGCTCCCGGGGAGGAGGTGGCATTTCCTCCTCATTGTTCTCACGACGGCCACGAGCAGCTCCACGTGTTCCGGAGGCCATTCTGTTGCAACCAAAAGGCAACAGAGTTAGTCGGCAACACATGGGTGGTGAGGTATTTATGAACATGTCCTGTCGTTTCATACATATCTTCACGAGAAAACACAGTACAAAACGACAATAAGAGCGATGGACGACAACACAGGAATGTATTAATACGTCCGACATGGTTCATACATGGGGCCACGGTTTAGGTCACCTTACGGCGAACTAAACGTTACAAAATGCCCAAAACTTGCAGCTCCAAATACGCAATTACATGCCTCCAAAAGATGTCTTAAACCTAGGGTTTGGTCCAACTTACATTACAAAATGAGACCTTCATCTTACACTAAAATCCGAACACTTTCCTAAGGACTAGAGGGGCTTCTTCATGGGGACGACAGGTCTCGTAAGCCTCCATTGCTATTCTCCACGCGTCATCTTACTCATCCTCGGACTGGGTGTCGCTGGAGATGTACCACACACGCTCTTCCGGATCTTCTTCCTCTTCTTCTTCAACGGCGGGTGGTACAATTCCCTGAGTAGGGGCTGAAGCGGATGGTGCTGGTTTTGGGGTGAAGAGTCGGAGATACTGTCGAGATGTCATTCTCTTACGCGGCTTAGCTCCAGAACTCTGGGGCTGGTTGGTCTCCTGTGTCGGGACATACGGGCTCTCTCCACATGACGACTCGTCTCCATTAGCGACCCGCCACTTGCGGCGCAACTCAGCCCGGAGCTTACGGTTAACTCTCGTCACCCTTTCTAGATTCTGAGTGGCCTCCTTGTAGTCCCAATATAAACCATCATACATTATCTCCGCAGAGACAATGTGATGAGCAGTCTCTGTTTCAGTCTCCTCTTCTTCTTCATCACTTGGCACGGGTACCATAATGCTGTTGCCTCCATCACTAACCTGAGGGATGAGGCGGAATGGGGAGACAAAGAAGATGTCGTCGTAGTGGTGGCGGATGAAAAGGACTGCCTTCCTTGCAGCTTCAAGTTCAGCATTCTTATCACTACCCCTGGCTGCCCTGAAAGTCCGATCCAACTCGGGGGTTCTTACTGTCACCCATCCAACCCAAAACTGTATCTTTCCTTGAACCTCATGGGTCTTGGCATGGAAGGTGGGGAGGTCTTCCTGAGGTACTCCAAGATATTCCAACATCCTCCATAACAAGGTAGCCCATCCTCCTAGCTCACTTGGGTCGGCCACAATGTTGTGCACCATCTTCGAAAGGCTTTAAGATATGGGTTCAATCCACCCCCCCCCCTTAAAAAGGGCTCGACGTCCTCGTCGGGCTTATAGGAATGCTGTCTGTTAGGAAGGAATTTGTTAGGGTTAGGCACAGCATAAACAAATGCAGTGGAGAAGAAATTTCAGAACTAAGAATGGTGAGGTTAAGGAATAAAAGAATTCTACTTAGCAGTTTTCAACATAAGGTTTAACTTTTTGAAATAATTTTCTCGACAATGGTGAGTCCTAACTAACAACCACCTGCAATTGGCTTCCTACGGTCAGTTCGGCTCTGATACCAAGCTGTCACGGCCCCGGAATCACATATGGTTAAGGGAAAGGATAATCGCCAAGGACCGAAGGATCCGTCAACTGGGTGGCACGGTACCTGCGCCGTACGCACCGCAGGAGAGGGATCCGACACTCGACCCACATACCATACGCGCCATACGTCGTATGTATCTATCACCGTGGGTCGAGCCGGCCGGAAGCGACTAAGCTTCCCAGAGCCACATACGATTCACAGATTCCGGTGAAGGTTCGGAGTCGTTCCCAATTCCACCAGGTGAAGCAAGGTCGAAGGAGCCCGGTGATTCTACCCACACCCTAACCTAGCTCGAAGCTAGTGGGTCACCCGAAGGCCCGGTAGAACCCACCCACACCCTGCCTGGCCGGCACTGCATCTCAGCCAGCGGGTCACTCAGTCGACACCTGCTCAACGGGGTGAAGAGAGGAACCACCTCAATCCTTCACGACATACCCATATACTTCAAATCATACACGCAATGTATATGGGCAGCCTGAATAACAACTTGATAGCACAACAAAACTCTAATTAACAGTAATACTACTAATCGTCCACCCGAGGGACTCATATGTTTACATCAGTCGGTGATAACCGAAGAAGTAAACCATTACATAAGATAAACGAACAGCAGCGGAATAGTTTTGGCAAACCCTTAGCGGAACATCATCCGCTGGTTCATACCCACAAAAGCTTTCCCAAAATGTCGAACACTACCGAGGAAACAGCAATATTAGGCATCGTCGAAATAGTCTTCGACCACCGGCTCACCTGCAAGCTCTAGGAATATCCTAGGTGAGTACAAACGTACTCGCAAGACTTAATCGTGCTTGATTAAATGTCCTACACATGGATATACTACAACAGAAGTAAACATGGATGCTTCTCAGAGTAACAATATACATAAAGCAGTAACATTGACCTCTAGATAACATCACAAGCTTTACCACCTAAAATCCGATAGACTCTTTCCCATATGCATCCAATCCATGACCATCATCTCAATCCATATCCATTCTATAACCATTTTATCTCTTGGACCGTTACCGACAACTCGATTCCTAAGGTGAGGTGGATGCCTCCTCCTTGAGATACGCGTCTCCAAGGGGATGGCCCGTCCATCAACACCAAAGCGTCGATTGCCGTAACGTCCTATCATAACTCATTACCATTCTCTCGGACCGTTACCGACAACTCGATTCCTAAGGTGAGGTGGATGCCTCCTCCTTGAGATACGCGTCTCCAAGGGGATGGCCCGTCCATCAACACCAAAGCGTCGATTGCCGCTAACGTCCTATCATCATTTATTCTCTCGGACCGTTACCGACACCCCGATTCCTAAGGTGAGGTGGACGCCTCACTCTCTTGAGGTAGCTAGCCTCCAAGAGGTAGGCCCATCCATCAACACCAAAGCGTCGGTTGCCGCTAACGTCCTCGCGTGGAAAGGGAAAAGTGCACGATGAAATCACCTCCGGTGGTATGGCGAATATCTCAATCTCACATCATCCTTCATTCCCCGGGTTCGCCTTCTTCCTTCTCGTTACAATACCACCTTATCCATCGTGCACCCACCCTCGGCTCTCCCATCTCACTTATTATCAAGGTTCCAGTTGATTAATCTTTTAGATTTAGACCATCACTGACACACAATAGATCATACTCCAACCAACCATCGACCCTGACTCAATCCAATCACATCCCTAGCATGCTAATATTCAAACAATACGTGCGAGAATAAAGCATACAATCAGGGATATACGAACAATATTAAGAGTGCAATGCAACAAGCTCTGCTTGCCTTGGGTGCTAGGATCTAGCTCTTGCTCGATGTCGTAAGCCAAGTGGTCTTCCTCGTCACCTTCTGTTATGAGAATACGAGTACCGGAAAATAAACAATAAAGGGATGCATAAGGTCCAGCATGTATGCATGATATGTCATGCGAGATATGCAATACTAATGGTGACTTGAAGATGAGTGAATACTTGAGTTGCCCAAGTTTTACTCGAGGGTTAGTAGTAATGGTATGAAAACCCTAAATATGCATGCATGTCATTTTATGTGAGACTAAGATGACTTAGGGTTATTAACGTCGATGTCAGGGCTCGACAAAAGTGCTGGTTAGGTTCATATAACATATATAGTGTAGGCTACGAGTGCGATACAACTAAGGTTACATTTGTCAAGTTAGGGTTTTCGAGGTGCGACGACTAAAGGGGCCACTAACACGTAACCCTTCATGCATGTACCTTTACTGGAAATCTAGAGGTTCCTAATCGTAGGAAATTTCACAAGGATTCCAGAACTTCAAGAATCGTCGAAATCGGAGTTACGGTCGAGAACTTAGGGTTAACGGACTCTCGATCGCAATAGATCTTCTACCCTAAATAATTCCCTGTGCATGTAATCAAATTAAAGTTTTGATTCAGCCAAAGTGTAGAGATTTTCTTAAGGTTTCCAATATATAAAAATATTTCAATTTGGAGTTATGGTTTGAAAGATATGAGCATTTGAATCTCTGCCAAAAATGGCATATAAACCCTAAACCTAATTTCCTTTTTCGGCCGAGTCAAAAATGCTAAGCGCACCCAAACCTTACCCCGAACCTAACTCAAAATCCTACGCGTACCCTAACCTAACGCACCCAAAAATCCCGCCACATAATCCCCACCCACAGACATGCGGGTCCCGCACTGGACCCGTGGCCGAATGAAAAGGGGGCACGTGGCCCGTTCACCCTCACCCTCCCGGCTCTCTCTCTCTCTCTCTCTCTCGTCTTCTCTGAAGCCGGCGACTAGGGGCGGTGGCGACCTCGCCGGCGTGGAGCTCGGGAGCGTCCAGGACGGTGGCGAGCTCGGGGTGGGTCAGGAGGGAGCGGCGGCTCACCCTGGAGGGAATGCACCGCCGAGGGGGAGCTGGGGAGGACCGAGGGAGGCCGGCGACGAGCAGGAACGGCGGCGACCTTCGGTTGCCGTCGGAGGGGGCGTTCGGGACTTGTTCCTGCGAGAAGAAGGGGTGGAGGGGTTAGGGGAGGAAGAGACGGAGCTTGTGGAAGAGAAATGGGGGACGGAGGGGCTCGGGACCGGCGGCAATTGGTCGTCGGAGAGGCGGCCGGAGATGGAGAAGGTGGCGGCGCTAGGGTTCCAGAGGAAGGAGTGGGCGTGGGGCGTTAGGGTTTTTCGGACAGGGGCGAGTGGGGAGCGCGCACGGTCGGGACGGGGTATTTAAGGGGGCGGCGGCTTCGGCAGGGGCCGACGGGGAGTGGGCGGTCGGGGCGGCACCGTCCACCGGGGCGAACGGGCGGCGGTGACGTGGCGTGCGTGCGCTGACGCGCGGGAGGGAGGCTGACCGCCCGGGCCCGCGTGGCAGAGGCAGAGGAGCGGGAGGGGAGGCGGGAAAAGGCACGGGGGGCGCCACCCGAAGGGGAAAGCGGGAAGCGGAGGGGCGCGGGGATAGGTGGGCCGGCCGGGGCGGCCCAACAGGCCACGGCCTGCGCCCGTTTTTCTTTTTCTTTACTTCTTTTTCTTTTGCTCAGCATTGATCCCCTCGTTATTTTATGTAATTTCTTTTCTCCAAAATTTCTCAAATTTTGACAGGGTGCTATGTGATTTATTTGGGACCTGCTGTACAAATTTGAACCCATTTGGAGGTCATTGGAATGGGTGTCCAGTTCAAACCCTAACTTTGACCTAACTCGACGCTTTAAATTGCGACTAGGGTTTAGGTTACCCCAAAAATTATGAAACTTGGCATGGGTCCTATATTTCACTATTCTAGCTTATTTCCAAAGTTTGACAAATTTTCAAGCTCATTTACTTGTCCATTCTCTCAACCCTAGTTTCTGCGGCACTATTAGGGTTTCCTCTCGGAGGGGCTATCCGAGCTATGATTGTATGTGGTCTTTTGGAGAAACTTTGGGAAGGAGGAAAGGGTTAAGAGGGAGAAGATTTTGGGAGGGGCTCATCGCACGGGGTTCACTGGCCCCACCCTCCTTGCTTACGTTAGTATCGAAGTTCGATACTTCAAATAAATTGATTGGTGTTAATTTCCACAAATTGAGTTTTCAAGGATGAGATATGCACATATTCTATATTTTAGAGTTTGATATACAACTAAGGTTCGCGAGGTGTGGTGATGAGGATGCCATGTATGCATGAATGCAGGGCAAAACCCTAATCGATACATTTAGGTGTTTACAAGGTGTTTCGGGTATTACAGCGAGCGTTTTTGTCCGCGTCCTGTCGGACACGGCTCCGTGCGGCTATGGTGCCCCGTGTGTCACGATCAGGCCCGAGTCGATTGTGAACCGCTCCGGCCGGCTGATGACGGTCGGGGTTTGAATGGCGACCCTCCACGGTCGGTGGGCTTCTGAGCGGTGTAGAGCGCCGACTCCTAGCACCTGCTGAAGAGCCCGCGCGGTCCCCAAAGGCTTCGACCTGCTGAAGAGCTGTTTCTTCTAGCAGGATGCGGAGTCGCCGAAGTTCTTCATGTCCCGGGGTGCCTTCTGGGGCATTAATGGCGCGTGCCGCCATCGTGGCAGCGACGATGTTGTGACTAGGAAGCGGGAATATTGGAACCCTGTCCTTCTCACGCATGCGGAATTCATTATGGACTTGGCGTCCTCGAGCCCTCATGTCGTCGTTGCGCAGTTGCTCGTCGTGTTGACAAGCAAGCCTGGTCTGCTGCTCGATCAGCTCCTCCTCCTTGGCGAGGAGGCGGAGCCGAGTGGCTTCAAGCTCAGCAGGCGTTTGCTCCACGATGGGGACTGATCGGCCGTCTCCGTTGTCCAGTGAGTCAGGGTTGGCCATAAAGACCTCCCGGGATGGGTGACGACTGCCTGAACTCTCGTAATCGTCCGAGTCGTACTCGAGGACGGGGAGGAGAGAATCGATAGCACCAACCAGTCGGGACCTATGTTCGACGGGTGAGAACCCGTGCGCGAACGGCAGATCCAATTTCGGCGCAGCCTCGTCCTTAGGGAGAGGAGCCGAAGGCGCGGACTCAGGGGTGAGCCCAAGCAAAGAAGTTGATGAAGCCTCTGCCAATCGACGGGTTGCCGAGTAGCAGAGGTGAAGCTTGCTGATCTTGTCGGCGATGAAGGCCAGCTTTCCGAATTGGAAAAGTTGTCCAGGATCCGGAACCACGTCCAGGGAAGCGAATCTCATGACGCTTCCTGGGATAAAAACGTCGTTGTTGTTGACGAAACCCATCTGGACTTGTGCAGATGGATCTATGCGCACTCTCCTACCTAGCGCGCCAACTGTCGGAGTATTATTCTGGCAATACTAAATATGGGGCGGTGTGAGCACAGCAAATCCAGATGGGTGCACACGGGAGACAAGATTTAGGCAGGTTCAGGCCCTCACGGAGAGGTAATACCCTACGTCCTGTGTTTGGTGGCTGGTATTGCTTGAATCCCGAGTGCTGCAAGCCCTCAAGAAGAGATCTCGAGGTTGGTAGGGCTATGTGTAAGAGAAGATACTAAAAGCGTACCGATCGGAGGATCCCTACCAGGCCTTATATAGGCGACCAGGGCAAGGTTACAAGAGTTTGGATCGGCTTACAGATTGGTTTCCTAAGTAGTTACAATAGAATATTGGGTTGCCGGACTTTTGCTTATCCCTGTCTTGTACTCCAAGTTGATGAGGCGCCCCCCGTGTAGCAGTCAGACTTGAGTAATCGACCCGGCCCACCCTATGGCTAGGGAGCCGGGTTCGTCCCTCTTGATGATACCCGGGTGCCATGTCATCATCACCCAACCCACATGCTGCAACATGCCTGAGTACTGCTGCCTTAGGCCTAGTGCTACTTGGAGGAAAGAACACACAAAAATCCAAGAGACACTTACCGGTAGAATCTCCCTCCGGTCTTCAAGATAGGCAACAGCATGTGGGTGCGTCCTTCGGGAGGAGCTAACTCGAAGAGGTACTTCACCTGATACAGGACCTCCAAAGCCTCGAGGACTGCAAGGGAAGGAAAGTTGATTAAGGATGAGAAGAATATCCTACCCTGAGTACCAAGACAACACAACACAGGGGTTACCTGTCTCACCATCTCGGTACGGGTCTGCCTCTTCTGAGTACTCCCAGGCGCCCGAGACCCTTGAGCCAGCCCAACCACGAGCTCTTGCTGGCAAAGTCGAGGTGCTCCTCCTTCTTCCCGTCTCGTAGCCGGAAACCACGCGCCACCGGCGACCTCGTTCGGCAAAATCTTCAACACGTAGAAGTACCGAGAGAGGTCGAGGAGGGAGCGTGTCCCGAGATACGCCTCACACAAATGCACGAAGGCACTTAGCATCATGAGCAAGTTGGGATTGAGATGGATGAGCTCAATCTCATAGAATTGAAATAGGGTGAGGAAGAAGCTTGACGGCGGGAACTGAAATCCACACCAAAAGAAGTCAGCGAAGACCACAGTCTAGCTCGTATCTGGACTAGGAAACACCTCTCCTTTCGCCAGTGTGCAAGCGAGCATGAAGAGTGGAGGGATCATCTCCAGGCACTCCATCTTCTCTAGCATCTCCACCGACACCTTTGATGGCTCCTAGGCGGGATCACCGACTTGGGGGAATCAACTAAGGTGGCGCTCTTCCCAGAATCTTCCCAGAAATCTTCTTCTTACCCATGGCTTAGCCTATGGCAAGATTGAGGATTGCAGGTGCAAGGAGGAAGACGAAGGTGGCTAGGGTTTGCAGAAGGCGAAGTGCTTGAGAGAATAGGAAACTTGAAAAGCGTAAAAACTACAAGTGTCCCAGATCTCTTATAAAAGTGGCGTCCAACAGATCCCGACTAGCCCCATGGCGATTCCGATTACTACTCGGGGCCATGATCTCTGTCACCGCATCTTGTCACATTTAATGCGCGTGCGAGAGCGGTTGGCGCGAAGATCTAGGAACTGCAGGCTCATGTCCCCGACAATCGCGTTGTGATTTTCCTACGTCTGCACAAACAGTTGTAGAAAAAGAGAAGATTCTTTTACCAATACGCAAAATCTCCACCGCGACGGTTCAAATTTTGGAAAGCCCGCTTGTTGAGGTCTACGCGTCCTCAATCCACGGATTATGACATAATCCGTCATGACCTTATTTCATATACTAACGGGAGGCTTGACGACAAGTAGTACTCCCTCCGTCCCAAAATATAAGGCACACACGCATCCCAATATTTATAATTATATCTATAATATGTTAGTTATATGATACAAAGATGATATCATTGGAAAATGCTTTCAAAAACGAATCCAACAATATCACTTTTGTATCACATAATCAAAATATTATAAGTCTAATAGTAAATCTTGGAATACGTGCGCGTCTTATATTTTGGGACGGAGGGAGTACAACTCTACTGTATACGATGGCTGTATCCATATGCGATACCTTAGGGATCCCCTAGATACCCGGACCAACGACCGTATCAAAGAGACACTCTAGGAGGATAAGGAAACCATCCACAGGTGACTGGATACTCTTGAACAAGGAACACAGACAAGTCCGTGCCAAGCACGAGATACCCTCTTTATAAGGAACCAGAAGGCCCTATGAAGAGAACAAGTCTAATCAGAAAGCCTGAAGACATAGCCAACGGATATTGCAATCAGATCCACCAACACATGAAGACATACATATCCACCCGAGGAGACTTTCGAGCCAAGTAGAAGGAAAGACAACACCCCTGACATTGACTTTCAACTAGTTATATATCTCATATAGGCTATCTTTTCTCCTTATACTCTGTCTCGAGATCAATATAAGACACACAGGACATAGGATTGTTATCCTCAGGGAGGCCCGAACCTGTATAAAATCTTTGGTTCTCGACGACTTAGTTTGGCACGATTGGGTGTCCCCAACACCTACTCTTTTCACCACGTATTATGTAAGATCGACGGTTTACCGATCGTCTACATAGGGGTAAAAAGTGGAATTTACTCCTAAATAAAATATCTTCAAGGCTTTTACTGTTGAGAGACCCAAATAGCTATACAACCCTCACTTTACCATATCCAAATTAGTTCACTGAGATAAAATCCAACTAAAATATAAATTATGGTTCTTTTGCACTGAGTAACATCCTTGCAAATAAACTAAAAGAATTAAAACTTTGTAAAAATTCAGGATATTTACATGTTGTTCGATAGATCACACCATTGTTCTCCTAACCATACTGTACTAGGTGTGTGTGCATGTGCTCTCCGTGTTGTACGGGGTGTTTCTCAAAAAAAATTGTACCGGATCAATAGGACTTATCCCCTAGCATGTGTAGTGCACGTTGTGCTACAGTCTCGTGCTGGTCCTAGCGTCTATGCTAGCGGCACGCTCCCACTCTTCCTTCTCATGTACATTGTATAAGTACCACTAATGATGAATGTAAGAGGTGTGCTTAGCAATACAACATTTATCTTGATACCAGGGCGAAGAGGTTTTGTGTTCAAGAGCTGACCAAAGTTTGTATAGATGTCCTACTGTGGTACGTCTTATTCGGTATTTAAGTCAGGTCAGCGAGTACCATCATATGTTGGCTACTCCGTCTAATTCATAATATAAGTAGTTTTAGGTTTCAAGAGATTTATCAAAATATAAGTAGTTTTAGAACTCCAATGTATATTTATGTCAGTTTTTTCCTAGTCTACCCCTCTCTAATTGTTATGGTTAATGAGCAATTTTCTCATATTTGCATATCCTAGATTATTTATTGCATGAGAGACAAGGATAATAGTATCATTTGGTACATTAACTAATCCCTCCTTAATTTTTGTGCCCAAACCTAAAACTACTTATATTATGAATCAGAGGGAGTAATTCGGTGAGGTCGGTGAGTACGACAAGTGTGAATAGTCTGATGTGTAGGTTCGTGAGTACTATCACATGTTTGCTAGTCTGGTGAGGTTGGTGAGTATATCAATTGTAACTAATCCGAGATGCTTGTTGAAATATTTGGTTGAGTCTTCTACAGGAGTTTCTATTTCCGGTTGGAACTTAACAATTTAGTATTGTTTATTATTCTTATGGTTCTAAACTGTAATTGACTGAATATTCTTTACTCTCTCTCACTACTACAGAATTCATTTATCCAGACGGTTCGGAAACACCGGGCGGGACAGTTTTCCGAACCGTCTGGACGAAACAGTCTGGACAAATGAACTTTGTCTAGACGGTTATTGAACCGTCTGTACAAACACGTAGTACAGACGGCTCCACACATGAGCCGTCTGTACTACTATCTGGCACAGTGCCTCCGAGGCATTTATACAGACGGCTCCCAACATCAAAACCGTCTGCACAAATGCATAGAATAGTACTTCAAAAGCATTTGTACAGACGGTTCCATTTTCAGAACCGTCTGCATAAATTCATTGTACAGACGGTTCCACCCCTGGAACCGTCTGCACAAATGCTGTGTTAGGAGAACGTGGCTGCGGCGGCAGCAGAAACTACCTGTTTCTGCTGCCGCGGTAGCAGTGCGGCAAGGCGCCATGCTGCCGCCTGGTGCCGCGGCAGCGGAAAATGCTGATTCCGCTGTCGCGGCAGCAGTGCTGCAGGGCTACGGTAGTGCCGCCTGCTGCCACGGCAGCTGAAACGGACGTTTCGGCTGCGGCGACAGCCGTGCGGCAAGGCGGCCTGCTGCCGCGGCAGCGGAAATGGCTGATTCCGCTGTCGCGGCAGCAGTGCTGCAAGGCTACGGTAGTGCCGCCTGCTGCCACGGCAGCTGAAACGGACGTTTCGGCTGCCGCGGCAGCCGTGCGGCAAGGCGGCCTGCTGCCGCGGCAGTGGAAATGGCTGATTCCGCTGCCGCGGCAGCAGTGCTGCAGGGCTACGGTAGTGCCGCCTGCTGCCACGGCAGCTGAAACGGACGTTTCGGCTGCCGCGGCAGCCGTGCGGCAAGGCGACGTTGCGGCCGCCTGCTGCCTCGGCAGCGGAAATGACTTATTCCGCTGCCACGGCAGCAGTGCGGCAGGGCGACAGTGCTACCGCCTGCTGCCACGGCAGCGAAAACAGAGGTTTCTGCTACCGCGGCAGCAGTGCGACAGGGTGACGTTGCTGCCGCCTGCTGCCACGGCAGCGGAAACTACCGTTTCCGCTGTCGCAGCAGCCGTGCGGCAGTGTAACGATGCCGTGCGGCAGTGGAAACGCTAGAAACAAAGTGATCAATCACGGGCATAGCATACACAGACACACAATGTAATCACTGATCTTAGACATAACATTCAGAAGTAAACTTAAAAGACCATTCTCGACAACCACAAAGTCATTTACATGCATTGTTAGTTAAAAAAACTCTCAAGTCATTGAGGAGCAATTTGAGGACAATGGAACTCTCCGGTCTCCTTCAACACCTCTCTAAATATGAAAGCTATTAACCGTTTTTGAACAATCGAGACGCCCTCAGTGTCGAGCTCATCTGTAGGGAACTTCAAAGTCTGCACAAGGAAATTAAATAGCTAGGTTAGGCACGACGTCCGAACGATGAAAAATGGAACTACATATAGTGTAATGACACTAACCTCCAGATCTACCGGACTAGAGCCAACGATCTGCATCATATATGTCGCCACATAGTATCCACAGAGATTGCTGCCCGGCGGCTGCTTGTGGCACTGTAGAAATCATGGTTACTTGCAGGGTAATTTAGTTTTACCGAATACATATTAGAACGTGCGAGGTGATTATTCTTGGGCGAGGGAGGAATTATTACCGGGAAATGAAATCGGTGGGTAGGTTCGGTTTTTGTTGTTTTCACAAGCCCGCCCTTGGCAACATATTTCTTGAACGCCCCGTGAGCACCGTCGTCAAATCTGCGTACTTCTCTGGTGGGTAGTCCCTAGAGTCGAAGTACGTGGCATGTAGACGTTCTGGCTCGAGGCCGACGAGCATCCAATGGAATCCATAGTTGTACGGTACAAGAATGGCGTGCTTAGTACACTGAACGAGCATGGCGTCCGAAATGTAATCCTCCACCTCGTTCGGCTGGAATTGGACCATTGTGCATATGACCACTCCCGGATCGAGGAATCCGATATTAGGGTTATCTATCCTAGCCTCTTGAATCATATGTCTGCACATAAAAGTAATGTCATTGAAAGAGCGTATCAATAAGTTAGGCAATTCATTTAGCTTAAACAGTGATTGAGAACACTTACAGTGTCCAGCATCTTAATAGGCTGGCATCGAGGGCGTCATGACGGTAGAGGTCTGATAAATCCGAGAACTCAATGGTAAAGGTTCCACTTGCATGAAGAAAATGTTGCCGCTTGTACGCGGCGCAGATATTCTGAGGAAGCTCTGTCTCCTCGTTGGACCTCTTCATGTAATAATCGTGCAAATCGTGGCTGCCCAGCCAAGTCGCTCTAACGCCGCCCGTGTCACTAGCGGCTGCCGTTCCGTGTATTTTCTTATCTCGGGTTCTTCGTCTACCTCTTTGCCCTTAGCCAACTTTGTGCTATTTCTGGTGGCCCTACGCTGAGCTTGAGGAGCTGTTTTGGCAGCCTGTTGGCTAGATCTGCTAGATTGCTGAGATCGTGCTGAAGCGGATTTCACCTTCGGTGGAGGAGGACGGATTGAGAAATCTTTACCGTAATGCACCGGAGACAGCGGCCGTGGAGGAGGTGGAGGGGCAACTAGGGAAATGTACTTCTTCGGCCACTGGATGAACGTGTGGATGGCCTGCCCCAGTGTCGTGACGTCGTCCTCCGGCGGTACAGGAAGTCTGAAGGATCTGCAATTCGCATGCACCATGTCCACTACCACCTTAGCTTTATCCGCCGCTAGCGGAACTCCGTGCACCGTCATCGTGCTTTCTGAAGGTGGAAATACTAACCCCTGGCCAGCCTCAAGCATGTCACCGGGGCCAAAACTGCTGGGCACGAGGAGTTTGCACTTGGTTGCCACCGCTATCTCGTCGAGAGGGAATCTTTCATTGACGTGTTCAGGCAGAATAGGGTCGAAATTTGGTAAGTCGTCGGCGCGGTCGTCATCTCGAACGTGCTGCGGTGGGGATTGTTCTTCCACGTCTTCGGCATTCTCGTTTTCCACGGATGCGCAGCTACTCCGGCGCCGACCATGTGGGGATGAGGCTGCGGGGCTGCGTTCGGCCCCGGCGGCTGCATCCTCCTGCCTTATCTGCCGTACCCGTTCTTCGACCCTTGCATCGATCCTCTCTTGTAGGCCTGCAAATATTTCATCCATCAGCTCTTGCTTCATCCGTTCACGCTCGGCTGCCTCGCGCTCTGCTTTTGTTCTCCTCCGACTCCTGTACTGTCCCGCATCGTCCGGGAATCCCAGCTTCCATGGAACCGTCACCCCTAGGCCACGCGTTCGACCCGGGTGCTCTTTGTTTCCCAGAGCCGAGGTTAGTATGTCCTTCTCCCTGGCTGTTTGGAAAGTTCCTTGGGCGGATTGTTCTGATAGTCGCATGATGTTTTCAGCCACTTGGACGGTTTCGGGCTTGTTGAAGGCGACGGTGCCATCAGCCGAGATGTTGGCCCTCGCGCGAAACCAGTTCCGGGCCCGCCTCTCTGGGATCTGGGAGAACGGGGTGTCGCGACTCTCCTGAGACGCCCGCTCGTCCTCTGTTCTCCATTCCAGCTCTTTGCGCGCGTACCCCCCGCTTCCAAGCCTGTGGGGGTGAACGTTGCATGCCTGACGGGCCCTGTTTGCCTGGCTCTTCTGCACGAATTCCTCCGACGTGCACCTCTCCACGAATTCCGCCCATTGATCCTCCAGGTACCCGTAAGTGTTCGGGTCCTGCCTGTAGGGCATAAGATCGTTCTTGACGTACGTGTTGTACAGCTCGCTCTTGAAGGTCTTCCACGCTTTGCCCATCTTCGCTTTTGCCTGTCTTTCCACGGCCTGCTCGGTACCTTCCGGGAAGTCGAACTGTCCTTGGATGGTGTTCCACAGGAACTCTTTCTCGTGATCCGGCACTGACGGCAAGCTGGCGTACGTTATCGGGATCTTTTCCCTCGCCAGTGACGCGCACGCTCTACGGAATGCCGCCTGAGCCTGCTGAGGCAATACGGGCACACCCTCAGCACTGACTTGAGTTATCGTGAAGTGACCTGTAGGCATTTTATTTTTGCCTCGGCCACCTCGCTTTCGCTTCTGCCCACCCGATTCTTCGGTTTGCTCACGAGACGAGGCTTCTGCAGGTTGGGAGGGCATCGGTAGAGGCGGTTGAGCCGGTTGAGGAGACACGTGCGGCTCGTCTTGTCGGGGAGAAGAGGCCACCGGCTGTTCACGTTCATCTCCTCCGGACGCCATCTTCAAAAGACGAAAAATTCAGATATGCCGTACACAGACTAGATTGTAGACATTTTCATATAAAGACACATACTTTATGAATTAAACAACCTCGTAAATAGTGCTAATGTTCGTAATCTCATCATAAATATCTTCCTGAACTCTTTTATACATGAGGGCTACATGAGTTATATATGTCTTTGCCTCCGACTTTGCATCTTCCCTCCATATCTTCTCCATTCTCTGGATCGTGCATTGTATTTATACTCTTTAAATCTAAATGTACTCTCTATTTACTTCTTTCTCGTTTATTACTCTCACCACTTTTCGTTTTTTCTTTTACATCTCGTATCTCGTTCATTTGAGCTTTCTCTCAAGTTCTTCTCACCCTTATATCTCGCACAAATACTCTTCACAACTACTCGTATGAATTCATTCTCTATTCAATTCATTCGTTTATCTAGATAAAGTTATTCTGTTATCACTCTTCTCCATTCTCTTTAATTCGCATAAATCCGAGGATTACAATGACACACTTCTTGAATTATCGAAAATACAACGTGTTGTGCCAAAATATGTTGAGTACTCCATCTCTAGTTTGTCTTGCTAGAAATTAATTGTTGTGCTCGGGAGATGCACATTAGTTGGTAGCCATGGACCTCAAGTACGCATATCTAGTCATATATTTACACAAAATTTTACATGTGCACAAGTTATAACATGTGATTGTAATGGAAATTAATGACCTTCATATTAAACCTGTGAACCGGTACTTTTCTTCCATTAATAATGGAGGTTGATGCTTGTATTTCAGCTATCATGCTTGTGATGGAATTCTTGTACTACAAAGTATTGTTCTCATGGAATTTCTGAAACTTGACACTCTACTTGAACTAATCTGTCCTTTAATCAAATGAAACCTTAAACCTGGTATTGTTCAAATGAATGACGACGAAACACAAGAAAGGTCCTAATGCTTTCAAGTCCTTCTCTTTTGTTCAATAAGAAGGAACTGATACCCATGGTTAACACCCAAAAAGCATCGGGTCATTCTATTTTTTCTGTTTCAAAAAGAATTAATCCCCATGATTCTCAATTGCTGTTTTTTCTCCTCAGATTGAACACCAACATGAACCATTCGTTCACAGGAATAAAAACGTACAATTGCATTGTCATCTCAGGAATACATAAAAAAGAACATGATTCACGATACAAATGTCACAGGTTCACTGATACAAACTAGATAGGTCAACAAAGGAAAGCAAGAAATGAACTACAAAACCTAGTTACTAGCATTGTAAGGGACGATTCGATCGATTTGAGTGGCTCGGGGATGCACATGTAAAATTCCATGATAGGGTTCTCAATACTTATTTCTCAATACTTATTTCTACAATTCTTTTATCTATACGTTTTTGAATTTCTTTGTTCTAAACGGTGGCTAATTGATGCTTCGGTCAAAAACTGATGTATTAATTACCACTACCACAAAATACGAGTCGAAATCGTCATCATACACGGTTTTCTAACGATCAATGTAGAGGTTCTGGCCCATGCCCCCTCCTTCTCTCCGCCTCTGTCTATGAGTTACTAGATCATGGAGGCGCGCGTTGCTGCGCCCGTGCTCAAATTATTGATAATTAAAAGGTAGATTTCTGCTAATTTACGAAATATTCAAGATACTGTATTATAGATCGATAAATTATCCATAAATAGAGTAACAACGGTATTTTAAAGATTCTTATACAAATCAGTTGAGGCATGTAAAGTGCAAGTCTTTAATCCTGAAACAAATTAGACAAGTAGAAGAATTTATTAAGAGAAATCCTGGGTAGAATAGTTGCTTTTTCTTGTAACATCATCTCTGTTTGATCCATATAGGCTGCAAGTAATGGTTTGTACCTTGTCCGTTATGGGACCATGCCTTTTAGTCATGAATAGGAAAATCAGAAATATGCTGGGAGTAGAACTATGAAGATCAAATTACTTTAATTGGTAGAGGAAAAATCAAATTATTTTAAAGTTATATATGTTGTCTGATGGCAATGAAAATGGACTGCTTGCATATAATAACATACATAGATATCTTCATCATGAACATGATAAGTATATGAAGCACATATAATGGTCGTGTTAGGATATTGAATGCATAATTTATGGACACAATTCATAAGACTAATAACCTGCAATAATATATATGGTTATGTTCTAAGCAGGGATGTCTATACAAGTAATTTTGACAACTCAATCCACAAGCATCTGGTAAGATAGCTTCAAAGGAAGGATGGAGCTGCTGATATAGCTGTTCAAAAACGTTCATAAACGTGCAGCCATAATTTCTCACCGCTGATACTTCTTGGGGGCGGTCGAGGAAGGTCGCCGGAGATCGGGGGCGGCGGGGAGCTCGGGGGCGGCGGGGGAGCTCGGGGGCGGGGAGCTCGGGGTGGCGGCGGCGTCTGCCTGAGGGCTTCGGGGGCGGAGAGCTCGTCGGCGGCGGGGAGCTCGGGGGCGGCGGGGAGCACGGGGGCGGCGGGAAGCTCGGAGGCGGCGGAGCTCGGGGGTGGCGGCGGCGTCTGCCTGAGGGCTTCGGGGGCGGAGAGCTCGTCGGCGGCGGGGAGCTCGGGGGCGGCGGGGAGCTCGGGGGCGGCGGGAAGGTCGGATGCGGCGGGGAGCTCGGGGAAGAATAGGGCTAGGGACTTAGCGAAAATTTTGAAACTGGAGGGCGGCTGTCGAAAGAGGGGATTTATTATAGAAGGTAGTCCAGACGGTTCGCAATACAGAACCGTCCGGACTAACAGTGCAGACGGTTCTCCATGTGGAGCCGTCCGCACTAACGTTAGTGCGGACGGCTTCATATTGCGAACCGTCTGCACTAATGTTGCAGCCGGGACCCTGCTACATTAGTGCAGACGGTTCTCAATGTGGAGCCGTCCGCACTAACGTTAGTGCAGACAGGTCCACATGGAGGACCGTCTGCACTAATGTAGCAGGCGGGACCCTGCTACATTAGTGCAGACGGTTCTCAATGTGGAGCCGTCCGCACTAACGTTAGTGCAGACAGGTCTCAATATGGAGCCGTCTGCACTAATTAGTGCGGACGCTTTCCAATATAGAACCGTCTGGACTATTAGTGGACCGTGCAGAGCCGACGCGGGGTGGGACTTTTAGTCCCACCTCGCTAGTTTACGGAGGCATCGACCGGTTTATATACCGTTCTTTGAGCGGGTCTGTCGAGCTTCTCTCAACTGAGCATATTTGTCAGATCCTCGCCAAGCCACTGGGCCGCTGGTCAGTACGGGCATGTGCCCGAGTCGCCTGTGATGGGCTTGATTTGGGCTTCGGCCCATGTCGCCTGTCATGGGCTTGATTCGGGTGCAGGCTTTGGAAACCAAAACCCCAGTGGTAGGCTTGTTTTTTTCCTTTTTTACCTATTTTTATTTCATGTTGCATTTAATGGCATTTTCTTTGCTAAACCTTCTCAAATTTTTACCATAGCCTCTAGGTGTCATATGATGAAGCAATGGAAAGTTTCATGTTTTTCTGACTTCGTTTACATTTTTTGGAATTAAAAAACCAATAACCTCCATGTTCGGGGTCGAGTCTCGGCACCTTGATGTTTGGAATTCCTTTCCTTTTCTTGGGTAAGGCCTAAACATAGACTAAAGACTACCATTAGGATTTTTTAACCCAATTTTACCAACTTTTTCATGCACTTGCAGTTCAAATTTGAATTATATTCGCTAAATGCCTAGAAATGCACTAAATGACTTAAATATAGCAAACGAACCCCGAAAAATGCCAAATTTTGACATGGAACATGTAATGGTATATCTTGAGGGTAGAAAAAATTTCAAGGTTAACCGATGAAGCAACCGTCACTTTGCCTTCAAATCTGACCCGTTCCCTCTCAAAACCTAGATTCTTCCTCGGAGATCTTGGGGTTTCTAAGTAGTATACGTCACAACTTTTGCAAAACCTTCTCAAATTTTTACCACAGCATATTGATGCCATATGAGGGCACCATGCCAAGTTTCATGTTTTTCTGACTTCGTTTGCATTTTTCTGAATTAAAAAACCAATAACCTCCATGTTCGGGGTCGAGTCTCGGCACCTTGATGTTTGGAATTCCTTTTCTTTTCTTGGATAAGGCCTAAACATAGACTAAAGACCACAAATAGGATTTTTCATCATAATTTTGCCAAATTTTTTCATGCACTTGCAGTTCAAATTGGAATTATATTCGCTAAATGCGTAGAAATGCACTAAATGACTTAAATATAGCAAACGAACCCCGAAAAATGCCAAATTTTGACATGGAACATGTAATGGTATATCTTGAGGGTAGAAAAAATTTCAAGGTTATTTATTACTAGAAATAGGGTTATCTATTACTAGAAATGACTTAAACTTCTGAAAATCATAGAAAATGGGCAAGCAAATGAGTATAAAAATTCACCAAACTTCAGGGATGGACATAAATAGGGGAACATTAACTTCATGCCAAATTTCAGAATTCTTGGAGAAGGATAGGACCTAGCTCTAGTTCAAATCATCGAATTAGGTCAAACCCTAGCTTTGAACTAGAACCCTACTCAAATGAACTCCAAATCAACTCAAACTTCTACAGAAGGTTCCAAATAATGTTATAAGGCCCCTGTAAAAAGTTCATAATTTTTGGACAAATATTTATACATAAAATGACAGCAGGAATGAATCTGTATAAAAGAAAAAGAAAAATCTATAAAGGAAAAGAGGCCGAAGCCTGTTGGGCCGCCTCGGCCGGCCCGTTTACCCCCGCGCGCGCCTTCCACCTTCCCGCGTTCCGCCTCTCCCACTGGAAAGCGCCCCCCACGCATTAGTGCAGACGGCTCCATATTGAGACCTGTCTGCACTAACGTTAGTGCGGACGGCTCCATGCGGAGAACCGTCTGTACTAATAGTGTAGGCGGGACACTTATTAGTGCAGACGGTTCTCCATATGGACCCGTCCGCACTAACGTTAGTGCAGACAGGTCTCAATGTGGAGCCGTCTGCACTAATTAGTGCGGACGCTTTCCTTTATAGAACCGTCTGGACTACTAATGCACCGTGCAGAGCCGACGCGGGGTGGGACTTTTAGTCCCACCTCGCTAGTTTACGGAGGCTTCGACCGGTTTATATACCGTTCTTTGAGCGGGGCTGTCGAGCTTCTCTCAACCGAGCATATTCGTCAGATCGTCCGCCCTGGCTACTGGGGCCGCTGGTCAGTACGGGCCTGTGCCCGATCGCCTGTGATGGGCTTGATTTGGGCTCCGGCCCATGTCGCCTGTGACGGGCTTGATTGGGTGCAGGCTTCGGAAACCAAAACCCTAGTGTAGCCGGGCATTTTTTCATCTTTTTACCTTTTTTAAATTTCATGTTGCATTTAAAGGCAGTAATAATGTGTAGTAAACTAAGGTTTTATATTACTCTCTTCATTGGGAACTCATAAAATTGAATGCAAAAAATGCCTTAAACTTGTAAAATTCATAAAAACTTCATATGAACTCCAAACGAGTTGAACTTTTTTTATAAATTAGTTAAGTTACTAGTTAGATTGATTAGTTAAGTTAGCTAGGGATAGTTGGTTTAGTAATTGGTTAGATGAGTAGTTAGTTGTTAGTTAGGGCTGTTAATCAGTGGTTAGGTTGGTTAGTAAATAGCCAGGGTTAGTTATTTAGTTGTTAGTCAGATTGGTTAGTTGTTAGCTAAGTTAGTTAGTTGGTTAGCTGGTAGCTAATTAGGTTAATTAGTTCGGTTAGGGCATGTTTAGTTGCTTAGTGATTGCTATTTGTAATCCATGCAGTAAGTTAATAGTTAACCAGTGTGTTAATTGAGCTCTTTAGCTGTGTCTATGGCAAGTGGGTCCCGCACATAAGAAATTGGAAAAAGAATTAAAGAAAAGAAAAGAGAGTGTTATGACATGTGGGTCCCCTTGTCATAGTCTTGGTCAATCTTGACCCGAATTGACCAAGGGTCCCACCTGTCATTCTCTGAGGCTAGGTATGGGGTAGGTGATAAAAGTATTTACTGTTTAGTTCTGTTATTCTTTACTGAGAAAAATACAAAAAAGGATTTAAATTGGTTTAAATCTTGTAAAATTCGTAGAAAATTCATCTTAATTCAGGAAAATGCAAATAATATATCAAAATGTTCAGAAAAATGAGATCTATTCAATCATATCATATTCATCCATGTTAGGAAAAAGGAAAATTGCTAAAAACTCCAATTAGGGTTTCCCCGATTAGCCGGAAGCTTCGGATCGCGATAAGTCAAGCGTCCGGACTCCGATTAACCTGATTCCAGTTGCGTTAGTTTGCAGTTCGAATCCTCTAGCTCATGGCATACATTGAATCTCATGCTGAAGTTCATCTTTTTACCATCTGCTAAATTTCATGTTGCATTTAAAGGCAGTAATAATGTGTAGTAAACTAAGGTTTTATATTACTCTCTTCATTGGGAACTCATAAAATTGAATGCAAAAAATGCCTTAAACTTGTAAAATTCATAAAAACTTCATATGAACTCCAAACGAGTTGAACTTTTTTTATAAATTCATATTTTCATATGTACAATTTCATGGTACAACTATTTTCATATTTTTATTACATTAATAGTTCATACAAAAAACCCTGGTGACGATACATAACAATCGGGTTCGATCATAGAAAATAACCTAATCTCCTTTAACAACCAGCCCTTCTTGATGATCGACGCGCAGATAGCAGGTGGCCCCGAACGGTAGTTGTTCTTCGTTGAGCGCGGTGCCGTCTCCAGGAGGGTACTCATCAAATTGATTGTACTCTTCCTCGTCCACGACATTCTCAACTCCGACAATCCTTCTTTTCCCCTGAAGGACTACGTGAAGTTTCTGATTTGCCGGGTCTTGGACATAAAAGACCTGAGTAGCTTGTTTAGCGAGTACGAATGGTTCCTCTTTGTATGCGGCACGTTCGAGGTCCACTGTAGTCATGCCGTACTTGTCGACCTTAACACTTGAGAGTGCGACCCAACGGCACCGGAAGAGGGGGATCCTGAAACGTACATAGTCGAGTTCCCAGATCTCCTCAATGTACCCGTAGTACGCACACACACCACGTTTGTCCTGGAAGGCATCTATGCGGACACCGCTGTTTTGTACCGTGCTCTTCGTATCCTGTGCTCTGGTATAAAAGGTGTACCCATTTATGTCGTAGGCTTCAAATTTCAGGATCGTGTGACTTGGCCATCTGGCCAACCAGCCAATATTCTCCTCTGTTGTACTATTAGCACTTCGAACCCGCAACCAGTTGTTGAAGCTGCGGTTGTGCTGTCTGGTAAGCCAAGCCTCCGTACGGCCTGGATTCTCTCTGCGCAGCTCGTCCTTATGCATGTTGATATACGGGGCAACTTCAGTCATGTGTTGCAAGACTGCGAAATGGGCTTGAGATAACGACGCGTAGTCAGGGATGAGTGTTTTCCTTCCTATGGTCCCTTTGCCATCCAGTCTCCCCTCGTGGCAAGACGTAGGCACACCTATCTGTTTGAGCTGGTCCATGTAATCGACACAGAACTCGACCACCTCTTCGGTTGTGTAACCTTCGATGATGCTGCCCTCTGGACGAGATCTATTTCGTACGTACTGCTTGAGAATTCCCATGTACCGCTCAAACGGGTACATCTGGCGTAGAAATACCGGTCCACAGATCTTTATCTCTCTCACGAGGTGGACGGTAACATGGACCATGATATCAAAAAACGACGGAGGAAAGTACATCTCAAGATGACATAATGTCTTCACCAGAGCGGCCTGCAACACATCTAGTGCTTCGGGATCGATGACCTTCTGAGAGATTGTGTTGAAGAAGTAGCACAGCCTAGTGATTGTGTCTCGGAGATAGCTCGGCTGGATATTTCGGATTGCAACAGGAAGCATCTGTGTCATCAACACATGGCAATCGTGGGACTTCATGCCGAACAATTTTAGATCTTCCATCGAAACAAGTTTCGAGATGTTGGCGGAGTAACCGGACGGAACTTTCACACCTTGCAAGCACCGGCATAGTTCGGTCCTCTCGGCCTTTTTCAGGTTATAGCAGGCCGGAGGAAGCCTTGTTCTGCCTTGTTGGGAGGGCTCAGGTGCCAACTCGGGCCTGATCTTCATGTCTACTAAGTCGAGGCGTGCGTTGAGGCCGTCCTTCGTCTTCCCTGGAATATTGAGTAAGAGACCAATCAGGCTGTCACACACGTTCTTCTCTACGTGCATAACGTCGATGCAGTGGCGAACTTCAAGGTGCTGCCAGTAGGATAACTCCCAAAATATTGATTTCTTCTTCCACATGCCGCTGGCCTTCGCTTTTTTACCACTCTTTCCAAGGACAACGTCGATATCCTTAACCATATCGTACACCTCTTGCCCGCTGTAATGCCTTGGACATAAAGCTCTCTCCCTCGTCCCGTCAAATTGGTCCTTCATGTTGCAGTACGGGTGATTCCTCTTAAGGAACCTACGGTGGCGCATGAACACCGTCTTACGGGAGTGGGCCAGCCACCTACTCGCCGTACCATCCAAGCACTGAGGGCAAGCCTTGTCTGGCTCTTTACTCTGGCCCGAAAGGTTGCGTAGGGCAGGCAAATCATTGACCGTGCAGAACAACATGGCGTGTAGGGTGAAGTTCTCTTGTTTGTACGCATCCCATACCTGCACCCCTTCGTTCCACAGTGTTTTCAGATCTTCCACCAAAGGTCTTAGGTAGACGTCAATATCGTTCCCAGGTTGCTTCGGCCCTTGGATAAGCAGTGACATCATGATGTACTTCCGCTTCATACACAGCCAAGGTGGTAGGTTGTACATACTAAGAGCAACTGGCCAAGTGCTGTGCCGGCTGCTCATGTTGCCGAAAGGATTCATTCCGTCCGTGCTCAACGCGAACCTTATATTCCTCGGCTCTGCACCGAAGTTTTCGAAGATCATGTCGATGTTTCTCCACTGCGCGGAATCGGCAGGGTGTCTTAGCTTTCCATCTTTCTTACGGTCCTCCGAGTGCCAGCACAACAATTTGGCCTCTTTTGGGTTCGCGAACAAACGCTTTAGACGCGGAATTACGGGCAGGTACCACACCACCTTAGCGGGAATTCCTTTCTTCGGCTCGATGGAAGACTCGCTGTCGTCTGGTTGGCTCTTACGGTTGTAACGAGATGCTTTGCACACTGGACATGAACGCAAGTTCGATAATTCATTACGGTACAGGATACAGTCGTTCCGACATGCATGTATCCTTTCTACCTCCATCCCCAGGGGACAAACCACCTGCTTTGCTCGGTACGTGTTTTTGGGCAGCTCGTTACCATCCGGAAGCATCTCGGAGAGGAGACCTAGGAGCGCTGTGAAACTCTTGTCTGACCAACCATGGCTGGCTTTCAGTTGGAGCAGCTCGAGCACGGATGACAGCTTTGTGTATTTCGGCTTGCAACCCGGAAACAAAGGTTTCTCTGAGTCCTCAATCAAGTACATGAATTTGTGTAAGTCTCTCTCAGTATTAAAGTTCACGTCGGCATCGCGCAGCATCTGATCCAACCTATCATCGTCCTCTGCGCCACCACAGTCATCGTCTGCACCTACTTCCTCGTGGCGGCCACAATCATCGTCTGCAACTACTTCGTCCCCATGTTCTCTCCTTTCGTTGACTTTGGGTTCTTCGACGATGCCAACGTCTTCCTGTGACATGTTCTGCTCTTCACCATGTTTGGTCCAACACGCGTAGTCCGGTTTGAAGCCCCTAATAATCAAGTGCGCTTGGATCTGTAGCGCTGAGTTCTGTCCGAGAAATGATCTCTCATTTCTACAGTCGCAACAAGGACAATATATATATTCAACACCCTTCTTCAACCTATCATCCTCGGCAACTCTCAGAAAATTCGTCACACCGTCAAGGTACGCTTGGTTCGTACGAGAACCGTACATCCACACCCGATCCATCAAGCTACACGCGCTGCACAACAAGGAAATTAGTGTTAGATTGACCTAATAAAAGAAAGCGACCTAGCTTCTCATCGCGAAAAAGGAGCTTATCTAGAAATCGTACTGCAGTTTAAGGGTTTAAGGGTACAAACATAAATATCAAAATGCGGAACATCGGCCTGAGATGAAATGCATGTCACCGAATAGATGACATAAAATAAGGACTAATGCAAATAGAATCAATTTCATCGGAGTCCGGACGCTCAAAATATCGCGATCCTAATTTCTCCGGCGGTTCCGGAAACCCTAATTTGAGTTTTTAGTCAATTTAATTTTTTCTACAATGCAAACACGAATCAAAATGACAGAATTGCGTAGATCTTATTTTTCTGAACATTTTGATATATTATTTGCATTTTTCTGACTAATAATGATTTTTCTATGATTTTTATAAGATTTAATTATTTAAATACTCTTTTTGATCTTTTCCTCAGTAAAAATAATAAATAAATAAATAAATAAATTTTAATATATTCTGACAGGTGGGTCCCACTGGTTTTTGTTTTATTTTTTTAATTTTTTTCATTAAGTCGCCTGAGGTCCGGCGGTCTGCCGGGACGCCGCCCGAGCTCGCCGGCGGCAACCGGCGGTGGCGGGGGACAGCGGCGGTGGACGTGGGAGGGCGGCGGCTTACCGGGAGGCGGCGGAGCGAGGCAGGCGGCCGGCGGTGAGGTGGAGGCCACGGCCGGCGGCGGGAAAGCTTCGGGGCGGCCCTAGCGGCGGCGGCGGCGGCGGCAGAGCGTCGGCGGGAGGCGGCGGCAGCTTGGGGAGGTCGCCGGCGGGCGGCACGAGCTCCGGTGGCGGCGGCGCTTGCGGGCGGCTCGAGATGCCGGAGTGAGTAGCTAGCGGGAGTGACGGAGTGGGAGTGAGGGAGTGACCGACTACATTAGTACAGACGGCTCCAGGTTGGGAACTGTCTGTAAAACTAGTACAGACGGCTCCCAACTGGGACCGTCTGTACTGTACTGGTTAGTGCAGACGGCTCCCAACTGGTACCGTCTGTACAAATAGTGCAGACGGTACCAGTTGGGAGCCGTCTGTACTGTATTTATTAGTCCAGACGGCGCCAAACTGGGACCGTCTGTACAAATAGTGCAGACGGTCCCAGTTGGGAGCCGTCTGGACTGTTGTGCATAGTGCAGACGGCTGCAGTTTGGAACCGTCTGCATTATTTGTACAGACGGTTCCCAACGGCAGCCGTCTGCACTGTGCCGTCCCGTTTGTTCGGCATCCGTTGTCGTGATTTGTGCAGACGGTTCGTGTTGGGAACCGTCTGCACTAAGAATTATGCAGACGGCTCCCTGTTGCCGTCTGTACAGGTGGCGTCCCGTTAAATGCTATCTGTAGTAGTGTCTTGCATTTTATTTGGTTTTTAGGTACGAAGTGATCGCGACATGTATGGGCAACGGGAGTAGCACATCTACCAACTTGGACACACACACACTCCACGCATGGTTAGAGTTTATCTACATCATCTAGATTACTACATGCTAGTCATAACCTTATAGTTGGTTAATTCTTAGCGTAATCTCAGTGTATTATATCTTAAGCTGTATCATACGTATTAAATATGTGTTTATACAACTCTTCTAGTTGCTTGCATCCTAATGTTGTATCTAAACAGGTTGTCATTTAATATGTTTTGTGAGAGAAAAAATATAACTTGTCTTGAGTTCCGTGATGAGAGCCGTATCAAGATTAAGATGCGGTATATCTCTCTTTTCTTCAGACCTCCACATCAGTATTTGCTTAGGTGATATATTTAAGATATAGTACAGTGGAATACTGGAACTGTCCTTATTGCTCAAGATTTGTCATATGGTTATGTGGGCGTTGGTCGTTGCGGTCTTAATTAGCATTATATACAGCATGTAGGTTGTTGTTATAGTGTCATCTTGGATTATAGGTTTACGTTGAGTCACATTGAACTATATATCCGTCTTGATAATTATCTCTTGTGTTATATAGGTTGCACGTTGTGCATGTTCTCGTAACAAAAAAAGACTCCTAAAATTTATAATAATTCTCAAAATTAATAAAATTAGCATAGTGCGGTAGCATTTTAAATAAAGTTGACAACTAACATGTTACATTGGATTTGATCGTTTTCGCCATGCAACGTCGGGCTGCTCCGCGTCGAATAACAAGTCGTAGGTTTTGCGGCTTCATAGTACACTGGCTTTGTAGTAAAACACGGATAACAAAGTAATAGCAAGAACAAAATATAGAAGGCACCGCGTAGTGGCATAGGGCATAACGTGAAGAGGAAAATGGGTACACTACGGTCGCATCAGCATGACTATTACATTTTTTTTAACTGAAATCAGCTGAAAGAAATCCAGCAAAACAAAAGGATTCCCATTTGATATTTCCCACAAACACAAAGCCACAAAATGAAGATCAAGGACTCCATTTGGCATTTCAAGTGTAATGAAATAAAACTACAATAATGCATTAATTTATTATGGTGTTATTTTGCACATATCATCACCTGCTTCGCATGATTGATAATTTGCAAGTGGTTGCGCACGTGACTCCTTGTTTCATTGACGCGCCCCGGAGATTCAAAATATTATTAAAAAAATTCATGGTCGTAAGACATGTTATAAGATGTGAACTTACAAAAATTTATACAATGCTGTGACTATTTACAACCATACAAAGAAAAATAAATAGTAGATTCAATAAACAGAATAAATGAATAGTGTCACACTATTTTTTCACTTTCGAAAATTTGAAGTGGATTCAAGTGAATTCCTGCTCATTTGACATATTCCCGGCCCCCAGCAAAAACCACACACAGAGGTATATATGAATTCAACTCAATTCTATTTACATACGCATCACGCCCAGCATCAGAACAATAACGGCGAGGCAAACCATAACAGCAGCAGCAGCAGCCCACATCGTCGTCTTCTGCTTTCCGCGGCAGAAACGACCAGCGCGCGGCGGCGGATGCCGGGACGAGACGACGCGAGCTCCAGGGTCTCTCATGACCACGTTGCTCCCGACGAGCACGGAGTTGGTGACCCCCTGCACGTTGTTGTTCACGTAGATGTTGATGCTGCAGCAGCACCTCGCCGGCGTCATCACTGACATGGTCGCCCCCGTGCTCCTGCACCCCTCGGACCTCCAGCTCGGCGACGAGGAAGAACCATCTCCAACACCCATCCTCACTCAGTTCCTTGTATTGCTGGCCGGGAAGAGAGAAAATGGAGCTAGCTAGCAGCTCCAACTCCCACACGCGATCGACATCACCATGCATCTCGACCGCACAGGCCACAATTCCTCTTAATTATAAGCTGCTAGGAAGGAAGGAAGGATGGAGGTGCATGCACGTTGTACCTTTTGCTCTAACACCAAGAAAAGCATCGGGAATCAATCACTTTTTCTTTTGCCTTGCAGCTGGAGTACAGGCATCTTACCCAGTGCTTCATTCCTTAGATGAGCACGAAAGGATCTCAACGAAATTTACAAAAAATGGTGTTCTGCATGTTCAGTTATTTACCCTAAAAAACCATCATGCTGGAACGACCAAGCATTCACCTAGTGCAATTCTGCATGTTCAGTGTCTTACCTCCTCTGGTACGAACAAGACCTGCATCCTGGAAAGTCATCTTAATACAAAACGACACAAACACATACAGTCCATCAGGTCTAGCATCAAAGTTCACTGCACCAACTGCTCTGCAACTTTCGCTTCATTGTGTGCTCCAGGCTGTCCGTAACCTATCGATCCAACATGGTATCCGCTCGTCATGCATCAGACAGAAAGAGCACCCAAAGCAACCAAAAAAAAATTGTTCCCAAAAGGTTCAAGCCTCATTTTCCTTGTCTGATATTTCACACCAGCCCCTTCCAAAGTTGTAACCCTCCTCTGCTCTACACCACTGCTGAACTGCATACTCTGTTGCTTCTATTTTACTTTTTTTTTATGGTACATTTTGAGAACCAGAGTAGGTTGCCGGTCAAATTTTGCAAACGCTTAAGGTTAGGTAGCGAGCTGAACATATCATTCTTCGAAATTGTACTCTAAATAAGTCTTAGTTATGCTTGGTTCACAGGCCTTGACCAAGGCATACCTCGCTGAATTTTGCAAATAAGATTCACCATGTCATTTCCACAAGTAGCCCATGTACAGCCTTCATACATTCCAGATTTGAGACAATAAATGTACTGCTACAAACTATAAATTATGTTCTATTTGCTGTACAGTGGACATGCACACACCCATTTGCCAGTTCATACTAGCTAAATACAACCCAGATTTTATGAAGTCTCTCTCATATGCAGCCTCTCTTTCCACCATTAATGTGCTTCTTAGGATTTGTATCAAAGTTTGAGGTTGGAATAATTTAATTCAATTGGGTGCATTTCCAACAATGATAAATAGTCACATGCATCAGGGTGGCTGATTTTCAATTTCAACACCCCACCCATCTTCTATCTCCTTTCACCTACCCATATATTTAAATTTGACTTCAAAACTAAAATCATTCACAACTTTTGAACCAGACGTCCGGTTTACGATTCATTTGACCCTTTGTGTTCATGACGACAAGATAAAAAATATAAACAATCACATTAAACTATTGTTGTCAGCTCAGTCCGCTCAACACCTCGGTTATGCCGCGCCGATCCGAGTTCCGCCTAGGCCAACGTCACACCCTTTATTGTGCCACGTGTCATTCTCGATATTTTAGGATGTGATTAAGTTAGTTTGGGGGGAACTTAACTCCGTATCACTTAGTTATTTTGTTTTTCTTTATTAGAGATACTTTTAGTAAGGCGGGAAAAGGAGATGGGAGACGTGGATGTACCATGCCTCACCAACTAGTAGCATGAGAGAGTTTTCTAAAAAGAACATACACTTGACAGAGATCTTCTTTCAGTTTTAATACTAGTCACCCTCACATGAGTTGTGTCTTCTTATTTTGCCGTTATGCGTTTCCACAATCGTTACTTGATGAGGATGCATCTTGTAGGAGAGCCTTCAGCACCACGCAACCTTAGTGGCAAGCAATGCAAGGTGTATATTCCAGCGGTAACATGTTCAAGGTTTAAGGCTTCCACAAGGATGACTTTCTGAGTGGAACAAAATAACAAGTTTGGATCAAGACCTAAAGAATGCAGACATTTTATACTTTCTAATTAACATATATGCTAGAAATATGTAGGTTGCAAAAGTTTTATTAACTTATGATGTATACTGTAGCGAAAATTGATCGACATCCCTGTGCTTGGTACGTTCACTTTAAATCATCTATACTCTGTTTCAGACCAGAACTCTTAGTTCTTAAAGTTTGAGTACTAACTTTGAGAGCAAGTCTATGCGCTCGATTGCTGCTGTCAGCATCTATGCCATTTCTGTTGTTTTAGTTCATGTTGGGAACATTTGGACTAACCTCAATAATATTGAAAGGAAAAGGGTTTGGTTTTGCAAATGGAACAGGAAATTAATAATGTTTTGTGTCTAAGATTTATTGGAAAATTAGATGTTGAACACTAGCGTTGTTTTTAACCCATGACGTTTGAGTTTTCCTTTTCATTCTTCCATACAACAATTTTGTTCATTAATCAATTCCATATTCATGTGCAACAAAAATAATAACTGAAGTGGAATTAATAACCAACAAAATATAGAAAATTGAAGATTATCACTGAATTGGATGGGGACGGGGGAGATCCTCAACCATATTTACAATTAAGTAAATTGGAAAAATCTATTAATAAGTTAGAAAAAATAGAAACTAAAATATGGTAGATGAACTAAAAGAAAAATTGCATGGGGATTTTGGCAGATATAGGAACTAAACAAAATATGAAATAAAATGAAAACATATGACAAGAATAGGTGGACTATAAATTGATCACTGTAAGGAAAGAACAACAAAAAAGGGAAAACACATCTCAAGTAAAGTTGATATTCTTTGTCTTAAACAAGAAATTTTTCATTTTCATATCTTTGCAATTAAGTTCGATCTTGACATTTTATAGAATGTCAATTCCCCTATACACGCTATTCTTTGAGATATTTTAACCTTTTAAATGTGGTCTTCATGGAGTTTACACAAACTAGGTGGTCTCAAGATCAAACTCAACTACTCTATGGAGATATAAATTTGTCAGACAGCCAAATGGATAGTTCCAAACAATGAACTAACACTTTTCTTTGTGAATTTGTATTTTTCATGTCTTCCAAATATGATTAAGTTTGGAGGCTTATAGAATATCACTTCCATGGATTTAGTGAGAAATGTTAGAACTTTGGAATGTTGGTTTTCACCTATTTTATATGGAGATGATGGTTTCCCCATGGTTTTAGCCAAGTTTATAACAACACAGAGAAGGCGGTAAAGGTCGATTGGCCACTTGCACAGGGTAAAAAGCTTACCCCTTTTTTAAGGAAAACTAAATGAGCTGGAATACATTCTTCGTATGCTCCCACAGATAAGTAATCAACTCCTGCATGGGTAGGATGTTAGGCTTAAAATTTCTCACGCAAAAATATGTTAGGCTTATTTCTCAAAAAAAGAAGATGTTATATCGGAATATCTAGTACACATGTAGTAGTTGAAAACTTAAAATCAATCATCTAACGATGGCAATTTACCATGTCTTATTGATAATGACAATATTATTGAGGAAACTATACTTTGTAGACTTAATAGAAATATTTTTAAATGCCCTAATGGATGAATCTATTTACCGACTAGTTTAATGTCAGTGTTATCAACCAACCACTGAGCACCATCCTTCATGAAGCCAACATAACTTGTGTCAAACTCTTTCTTCCACATAAGCTTTTTGTACAAAAATATTAATTTTGTTGTACATAGTTCTTACTACATAGTCTTCATTAAACAGTAAGCTCATTTCAAAGGCATACTTAAACATAAACCTTATGGACTTATAGTAGCAATGCAAATATAAAGTTGATACACTGCAAAAGAAAACTAAATAAAGATTGAAATTTGAAAAGGCCTGTGCTTCACATTAAACATCATTATATGTGTATTTGCCTACATGAATATTGATCTATTTACTTGGTAATATTAAATGTCTCAAAATAATGTGAAGAACATAGAGAACATAAAATGTAAGGCAAATATTGACCAATTGTTTTGATATTACCTTCTCTTTTGTAATTAGTTTAACTGAGTTGCTGAAAATTGTACATACGTTCCTTTGAGTTGGATTAGGACGTGCAAAAGTTAACTATTAACCAATGATAAAATATAAGAAATCAATATTTTTAAACCCAATCATAGATAAATATGCAATATTATTGGCTAAGTGTAGGCATTGTGATACCTGAAACTTTTTCATATAAATAACTAATTCCTAGTAAACTACACAAGTGACCGTTATAATTAACTTAAGGTTAACAACTTAGACTTAATCTCACCATCTATCTGTATTACTTTACATATAAATTGACTTTTAAAGTGTAACTACCATTGGCATCCTAGTTAGAAGCCATTTGTATCGCATGTGCGTGATTTACAAGAATGTTTTGTGAATTCTTATTTGCACTCATGGTAGACATGGAAAGTGTTGAATATGTGTACGGGTAGGTTACGTAGTGGAATTGGAGTCTAACTAGTGAATAGGGTTAGTAGAGTTTGAGTTGGAAATGTCTGTAACCCGGGTTCCTTTAAATAGGGGGCACCGCTAATTATA
Source organism: Stipa capillata (assembly GCA_019208055.1). Taxonomy (NCBI): domain Eukaryota; kingdom Viridiplantae; phylum Streptophyta; class Magnoliopsida; order Poales; family Poaceae; genus Stipa; species Stipa capillata. Next base: position 277,402 of record JAGXJF010005537.1, on the reverse strand, counting down.
ACCATAAGCCAATTTAGATCTGTCGAAGTCATCCCGCAGAGGGCGGCCTAACCGGCCAGTCCTCAGAGTGCGGGATGTCGATAGGGATAATCCAGGAATAAAAGGGAGGTGCACCCAACATGTCCCCATGGATATAGGCTTCGCTGAATCTCGTTAACAAACATTGGTGTTGATTCCCTCTCTTTGATTTCATCTAGATCTAACCGTTGTAGGACGGCCAGTGTTCGTCGTTAAGATCAGCCCATGTCAGGGCTGGTTTTGCAACAAGTAGTATTAGAGTGCAAGGTAGGAGGATCTTGAAGCAATGTGGAGCAACTTGACAGAGATCAAGGAAGCTTGACAACGTGTATGGGCACGGTTAGCAAGGGCGCCAGAACAAGTGTCCGTGTATGGATCTACAATGGAGAGACCAAGATCTGTCGGAGCGGAGGCTGGTAGGCCGGACGCCATGAGATCTCTCGAGGGGCAGTCGAACCGGTTGCAGGCGGTGACCAGTGGTGTGCGGCAACGGCACAGGCAGTCAAACCGGCCAGGAGAGCTGATCAGACCAGCCGCACAGTCGGATCTGACCCGGACTTGGATCTGGATCCGATCCGATCAGGGTGTGCAGGAGGGGCGCGGCACCGGCAGTTAGACCGGCCAGGTGGGCCGGTTAGACCGACCGGGGGGGACGTGCTCGACTCAGACTCGGGCCAGAGTCCGAGTCGGCCAGTCAGACCGGCGGCCTGAGCCAATCAAACCGACGGTTTCGGCAGAGGCGGTGTTCAGTGGAAAGCGAGCCATGATGGCTCACCGGGCCGAGAAGGGCCAGGGCCTCTGGTGCATGGTGACGTGCAGGACAGGGTCCAGGACACAAAAGTGTCAGACGGGGCCCGGTGGCTTCAATTTGACAAGGACGTGGACTGATCTACAACAACATGGGCACGGGAGAAGAGGAGGCCAGATCAAAGGACGTGAGTAGCTAGGGACAACCAAAAGGGGTCTTATTGAAGGTGGAGTTCGAGTCAGACTCTAGTTCGAATCGGAATCCAGTTTGGGGTTCAAGTTCGAGACGGAGTAGGTGGAGGGCTCCGGGATCTCTTTAAATAGAGTGGCAGGGGAGGGCTATGGAGTAAGAGCTCGAAAATTCATCGCCTCTAGCCAGGAAACAGTGAGAGCAAGGTCTTTGGCAAGCGGCACGCACAGTTTTTGAAAGGGCGGTGACTCTCGGGCGATTGGGTCGGCCTCCACGGGCAGTCAGATCGGAGGTCCACCATGGCGGACTAGGACAAGGAGGATCTGGTGATTGAGGCTTCTTCATCAAAGCAGAGCGATTAGACCGAGTCAGAGACCGATCAGACTGACGTGTCGGAGGAGGAGGAGGCCAGTAGCGAGTCATTAAGCGGCTCTGAGTCGGACCGGTCAAACCAGCCAGAGGAACCGGTTATACTGGCCTAGGCGCTGATGGCATCGAACTCCAGATTTGAGGTGACAAAGTTTGATGGTACGGGCAACTTTGTGATGTGGCAAACCAGAGTTAAAGATCTATTAGCACAACAAGTGTGCTTGAAGGTGATCAAGAAAGAAGCGGAGAAGCCTGCCAGGATGCACAAAGATGACTAGGAAGATATGAAGGTCAAGGCTGGTGGGACCATACGGCTGAGCTTATCAGATCAAGTTATGTACCATGTGATAGACTTGGATTCACCTAATGAAATCTAGGAGAAATTGGAAGCTAAATTTATGTCCAAGTCACTAACCAACAAGTTGTATCTGAAGCAGAAATTGTATGGGCTAAAGATGCAGGAAGGGTCAGAGCTTGCGGAGCACATCAATGTCTCCAATCAAGTAATCACGGACCTAATTCGACTAGAGGTAAAAATTGATGATGAAGACAAGGATATTATTCTTTTGTGTTCTTTGCCTCCTTCCTATGAGCATATGGTGACTACACTGACGTACCGCAAGGATGCCATCATTGTGGCAGAGATTACTGCAACACTTATGGCATTTGATCAGCGCAAGAAGAAGAACATTGTAGTGGAAACTCCTCATGCTGAAGGGTTGCTGGTCAGGTATGACCATAATGGGAAGAAGCAAGACAGGGACGAGGCCAAAGGTTCAAAGGCTAAGTCAAAGAGCAAGAAAGGGCCACAATGCTATAATTGCAAGGAGTGGAGGCATATAAAGAGGCATTGTCCAATGAAAAGAAGCACTAATGGAGGCGCCAATGTGGTTGTGGCAAGTGAAGACAGTGAAGGTGATGTCTGTGATGTTCTCATACTTTCAAATAATCAGTCAACAGCAGCGTAGATATTGGATTCAGCAAGTTTCTTTCATGTGACACCAAACAAGTAGTGGTTCATAACGTACGAGTCTAGTGATTTTGGGAAGGTCTACAAAGGCGATGACACAGGACATCGTGTTGTCAGGATAGGTGACATCAAGATCAATACTAGTGATGGCAAGCATCTACTCAAGGGTGTGAGACATGTGCCAAGGTTCAAAAGGAATCTAATTTTGCTAGGGTCTCTTCATGATGATGGTTATGTCTACAAGGTGGACAGGGACAAGAAAACCATGAGAATCAAGAACAAAGTTACTGTGATGAAGGGGAAGAGAATCATGAGTAATCTTTACAAGCTGAGAGGGTAAGTTTTTTCAAGTGGAGTCACTAAAGAAGAAGTAGGGGTGCTCTCCTAGCAGTGGGGGACGACAAGTCTGAGGTCAAGTCAGACTTGTCGGTCAGACTTGTCGGGTGGCTCTAAGTGAGCTACAAAGAGAAGACTCAATTCCATAGTGCACGGAGATTTGGACATGACAACTTCATTGGTGGAGGCCTGTATTCACTAAGATGGAGATTGTTGAAAAGTGTCGAATATGTGTACGGGTAGGTTACGTAGTGGAATTGGAGTCTAACTAGTGGATATGGTTAGTAGGGTTTGAGTTGGTTACAAACCCAATTCCATAGTGCACAGAGATTTGGGCATGACAACTTCATTGGTGGAGGGCCGTATTCACCAAGGTGGAGATTGTTGAAAAGTGTCGAATATGTGTATGGGTAGGTTACGTAGTGGAATTGGAGTCTAACTAGCCGATATGGTTAGTAGGGTTTTGATGAGGCGGTGGTGGCCCGATCTTTCGGTGAGACGAAGATAACTAACGGTTTGGTGGAGTTTGACCTTGACGATCCGACTATACCGTACGCGACGATACGCCTTAGCAATCGCTAAACCAACCTCCGATGGTTATTGACCTTGCCGTAGACACGATCAACCTGAACAACGAAGTTCGAGTCCTTGCAAGCAACCGAAGAACCAGCAGGAACAATGATAAATTGCAATATGAAATTACGAGTATTAAATTGGTACAAGATAGAAGAACAAAGTTTTGGATTCCACTAGAGATCTAAACAAGGCGGTAGTTCTACATGACTTGTAGATGCAATACTGTAGTAGTAGCTAAACAACTCAATGAAACCCGAGGTCTTTAGAGGGCGGTCAGACTGGCCGACCCTCGGAGTGCGGGATGTCGACAAGGATAATCTAGGAATAAAGGGGAGGTGACGCCCAACAACGGCCTCGGGAATGTAGGCTTCGGCTGAACCTCGTTAACAAATATCGGTGTTGATTCTCTCTCTTTGATTACGTCTGGATCTAACCGATGTGGGACGGTCTATGTCCGTCGTTAAGATCAACCCATGTGGGGGGCTGGTTTTGCAACAATATGTATTCTCCAAGTACTAGTTAAACACAGTAGTTGGTGATTGAAATGGACAGATAAGTCTTATCATTTCACCGAAGTTGTTGGCGATCATCTTGTATATGTATCTTCTCAAATAAAGTCATGCTGAATCTTCTTGTTGGGGTGGCTCGGAATTAAATAAAAGATATTTAGGGATTCTCCTAAAGGAAAAACAAAGGGACCAAAACATATGGAAACATATGGAATCTTCTTGCTTTGGTCAGAACGTATGGAATAATATGACACCACCAGTGGATAAGCAACAGAGCGGGAGGGGGCCTAGGGAGAGGCTGCGGGGAGCACGGAGAGATGGTGCGGGCTAGGGAGCAGAGGACTTGGACTGGTGTGGGTTGAGCCAGACCAAGATGGAAGGGTATTTCAGGCATTTTGGAAAAGGAAAATGATTTATGTGCAGCGCTTTGACTAGCAAAAGTGGGTTGAAAACTAAAGGTAATGATATTTCGGTGTATAAGAGATCGAATTGAGTGGTGTTTTAGTAATAGGAGATGTTTAATTGCTATTTTGGAGGGTAGTGAAAAACTCGGCGATACTAAAACAAATTTCTCTCTAAAGATTTATCATCTCTTATCAGTCAATATCGCATACCGAAAGTATTAGTTGATATTATTTTCCTTCCTCAACTTGATGGTGCACGCAGTCCTAAATATAAGTTAGAGGCTTGATCAGCACAGGAAACATTCAGGGCTATCAATAGTGAGGCATACATGACAATTAAGTCACATGGAAAGAGAACAAGCCCCTCGTGTCGCTTCCCAGGCAACAACATGGCGGAACCAAGCGCTGTCGCAGAACTCTCCTTTCCGGCCCTCCCTTACTGCCACCACCGCCGACCCTTGCCATGGTGGCAGTAGGCCTTACTACCCAAGGTGGCAAGGGGGCTCATTTTCGGTTGCTGGATGCATAGGGGGTTGGTGGACGCCGCTGGAGAGAGATGGCTCGCAGGCGCGTGGAAGCCAGGGCGGCGGCTCTAGGACATGGTCATGGCGGCGGTGCCTTCCTCGGCGGTGCGGCAGAGATGGTCGAGCATCAGGCCAAAATATGGTTCACGTGCAACGGATGTAGGGCTGTTGCGCCCAGATCTGGCGGTTGCAGGGGTGACTGCTCTAGGTCGAGCTCGCGCCGCGCTCGCAACACGACCTCATGACAGCCACGGATTTTGACCTTCACAAGCCACGCCACTACACCATCTTGGCCGCCGCTCCACACCAAGCTCAAGAGACCCCCTGGTGTCGGTATTGGTGCATGGTAGGTGTCGATTCTGCTCCCTTCTCTATCTCGTCCACCATGCTTATCCTCTCGGCTAGTAGATATCGTGGTTGGATAGGACTCCCTTCACTCTACCTCTTCCCCATGAATTGATTCCTCCCTCGCTCTGTGTTGCCGGGAACATGGCCAGCATTCGGAATGACGCCGCGTGCCTTTGCTTCGCCCCGGCGTGGTCGGAGTCCTCTTCCCACTGTGCCACTTTGGTAATGTTAGGCAACTCAACCCAAATCTACAGCAACTTAACAAAAGACTTGAGGAAATTATTTTACAGATGATGAGAAATCTTACCGTAGGGTGATACACCCAGGCACACACTAAGTTCTTCTTCGCACCCATGGTATTGATAGCCATCCTTAACTGGTCCACAACAGACTTACACCAGTTGAGATTCGGAACTTTCTTAAGTCCATGGCTGCTGAGTAGTAGCGTGGGCTGACACTTAGCCACTATGTCACAAACTGTTGATTGCCACAATCAGCCATGCACACATGAACCTATCATCTGCTTGTCCTTGCATATTAGAGATCATTTTGCAGAAAGTAGTAATTTCTGGAGCATTTCTGCTTGCTATACCATACTGGACATTTATGAATGATATGGAATCTGCATCCCATCCATAGACCACATCCTCTCCAGAATTTGGTAAACCGAAAACCCTACTCACACTTTTAGGAGTGAGTGGAATCGTGCCCTGGCCTGGGACGAAAATCTCTAATTTATCTAGATCATACCACTGGAGAATCCATTTTCTAAATCAGATGGCATCGATGAAGATCGAAGCTTTAGCAATCCTCCTAAACCCTTAGATATAATCATCTCCTTTTGCTCCAGAGATAGTGTGTTGTTGAGCTTGAATAGCCTCGCGGGTGAGGCACGATTCCTTCCAGCATGTGTATTTTAGACATACTCATGTTAAGCAAAGCAAGTCTTACATGAGTGAAGGTAATTATAATTGCATAAGGGAAGCAACAAAACACCACTACTACATGCAACTACATAGGTGTAGGGAAAGCAAACCTATAAACATGCAGGCAACTAAGCAAGCATAAAGAAAGCAACATAATAGTAAAAGTTTACGCAACTAAAAAACTTATGTGAAGCAACTATTTATGTAGAGCAAGCAAAGCACACATATATAACCATGCAGATTATAAAAAATCATAACAAAAAAAAGACAAAAAGAGGTACCGCTGATTGCTTCTTCCTAATGGTCTGACGCACATTTCTTTCAATTTTGGTATCAAAAGGTCCGGCCAGTTCATTTGGTCCAATTCTAGTATTAGATGGTAGGACCTATTTAATAGAAAAGACATGATGTTTACTGCATATGCATAACATGATTGAGAACAAAAAAAAATATGATACATGTGTGATATGTGATTCATTACTGTATGTCTCAATACCATATTTTGTGGAAAAAAATCCTTAAAAAATAATTCACTTGAAAGTGCATGCGGAAAACAAGTACCTGCTCTTTCCCCCGATGGGTACGTAGCTATGTTATTATAGCATGGGACCTGTTGGAAAAATAAATAAATATCGTTATCTCAATTGTTCTACCAAATTGCTTCTTTAAAAAAACTATGACAACTGGCTCCAGCAACAACACACAAACTACAGGCAATTTAAAACACCATGCATTGCAACATTTTATTCCAAATCTAGCACCTACATAATTTAGGACACTAGATATGCACCCAACAAGGACACCAATATAGTTTTAACACATGATTATAAATGATGAAATTATCAAGGAGTTAAACATTCGCAAGATATACATGATATTAGTCCTCCTCCGATAACTTTATCGCATGATTCGAAACATGATGAGGTACTTCATGTTGTTGTTGTACTGATGATGACCAAAGGTGCTTTGAAGAGGAGGGTACCACCGGTAGAAGGCACTGCGTCTTAAACCTCCGTAGGGTGCTAATGACAGGGTAGAAATCATCTCGTAATGGGAAGATGTTAACGGCTTTGGGTTGTCTAGCATTGCCATCCATGGAAGAGCGCAAATCCATGCTGATATGTTCACCCTGAAGAGAATTTGCAACGATACCCGACATGCTTGGGTCCTCAGCAATAATGTTGGCTAGCTCGTCAGCAGAGCAGCCAAGGATGATGCGCATAGATTGATTAAACAACACTAGTACAGGAAAGCCTACTAGTGGCGTGCTCAAATTGCTATTAGTGGCGTGTGGGCAGCACGCCACTAGTATCACGCCGGTGGTAATTAGCTACTAGTGGCGTGCCGCCCACACGCCACTAGTAACATACATACTAGTGGCGTGCTCCCCTCCACACGCCACTAGTAACGCATATACTAGTGGCGTGTTCCTTACAGCCCACGCCACTAGTAAGGTAGCGCATTAGTGGCGCCCCGCTTTCCCACCACGCCACTAGTAAAAAATTTCGGAATTTTAAAAAAATATTACTAGTTGTTACTAGTGGCGTGCCTCCTCTGCAACACGCCACTAGTAACATTTATACTAGTGGCGCCCCTCCTCTGCAACACGCCACTAGTAACAATTTCCCGCTTCGTTTCTGCTGCCGCGGCAGCAGTGCGGCATGGTGCAGAGGCTGCCGCGGCAGCAAAAACCACCGTTTCTGCTGCCGCGGTAGCAGTGCGGCAGGGCGAAGGTGGGAAGCCGTTGCTGCCGCGGCAGCCGAAACCTTCGTTTCAGCTGCCGCGGCAGCAGTGCGGCATGGCGACGGTGCTGCAGAGGCTGCCGCGGCAGCAAAAACCGCCGTTTGAGCTGCCGCGGCAGCAGTGCGACAGGGCGACGGTGGTGCAGAGGCTGCCGCGGCAGCAAAAACCACCATTTCTGCTGCCACGGCAGCAGTGCAGCATGGCGACGGTTGTTCAGAGGCTGCCGCGGCAGCAAAAACAGCCGTTTCAGCTGCCACGGCAGCAGTGCGGCGACGGCCGTTCAGAGGCTGCCGTGGCAGCAAAAACCGCCGTTTCTGCTGCCACGGCAGCAGTGCGACAGGACAACGGTGTGTAGTTGGTGCCGCGGCAGCGGAAACCACCATTTCTGCTGCCGTGGCAGCAGTTCGGCAGGGCGACGGTGCTAAACCTATCTAGTTCTCAGGTCATGCCTCTTTTTCATGCTTAAGGTTGGATTACGAAAGAACATTAGAAATTAAGGAGAAGCCAAGAAAATAAATCTAAGGAAAATGAACTCTCAATATACAAACTATGCATCTGAAAAAGAAAATAGTCGAGTTTGGTAAAACGTTAACACAACGACAATGTGCATATACAGAACAAGCCCATCATCGTCAGTCTCGTTTAACCTAGCTAGCGCTCGCTTCAGTTGTATTCGGAACTAGCGCGGCGAGCGTCTGCTACCGACTTGTACAAGCGCGGTATGTCGTTAGCCTGTCCCTTTAAGCGAGCCTCTCGCTCCTCCGGAGTTGATGCGCCGCCGTTGAAGATCCCGGTGGCGTCGACGACATCCTGGTTGATGATGCTCGCAAACTTCTCCTGGATGCGTCGGAACTCGTCTTTGCAATCTCCTGAGAGTTGCTACAGGCTTTTCCCCCACTTGGTGATGTCAGCGTGGTCTGTGAAGGTTTTTCGTGCACGTACGTACCGCTCCATGTGGTGGATGACGTAGTAGCCGCACGTCACACTGTCTTTCGGCTGCTGCATGCAGCAGAAGTCGGTGTTGTGGCCGAAGCGTGGCAGGCCAAGTTTATTCTTCTTTCTGTATTTCTCGATGGTGTGTCCTCCCCTGTAATTATACTCAAATAGAGCTTCATCTAGAAGCTGCTTCACGGAGGTGTAGTCTTTCTTCTCGCTTCTCATCGAATCCAAGAAATAAGTATGGGAATACTTCGGGGATACAACGATGAGGACGCAGTGGTTCCTGCGCAAACAGTTGAACAGACCAATATCGTCAAACCTTGGTACGTGCAAGCATAATGGAAATCTACGAAGGCATATTGGGGCTAGCGAACGACTTACAGGGGAAGGTAGGGCACGAGAAGGCAGTCTTTCTCTTTATTCGCAACCATGAAGTCTGAAATGTACCTCTTCGCAGTTTCAAACCCCTGAGGGTTGCGAAGGTTGTTCTCGTGCATGTGGTAAGGGTCCGCTACCGCGACATCCTGCTCCTTCTCGAGTCTGACCACTCTGCCTTCATGAAGCGCCCATAGGCGGAGTAAGGATGGGTGGAGGCGGAGGAGGTTGAACATGTTGAAGATCTCCTCGAAACGCAGATAGAACTTGTCAGCCGGGAAATCTTCGACGAAGTCGAAACCCGGTGGCACCTGCACCGTGAAAACTGGCAGATCTTGATCTCGAAGCGAACGAGCGTGCCTCTCCCTAGCGAGAATGTCGTCATGCAGAATCCTCATTTCGAACGGGAGGGTGTCGTACATATCCGTCGGTACGATGGGTTCGCCAGGGATATGGAACGCCCGCCATTGAGGACGACGACCCTCTGTTTGGCTAGATCCCGAGGATTTATTAGCCTAGACCGAGATCTTCTGAACAGGCTGGCTGGCAGCGTCCTTGTAATCTTTCTTAGAAAGCCGCTTTCTCCTCTTTTTGGTTTCCGGGGCCGGGGGATCACCGCCCATCGCGTCTTTGGTTGCCTTAAAGACTGTGTTCGGAGTCAGCTTCGGTTTTTTGGGTAGTTGCTCCTCTGTGTCGGCTGGCGGCGTCTCATTAAACAGACTCCTCTGGCAAGGAACATCACGTTCTGTTTCAGGAGGAGGCATGACATAGTCATCATTGAAGTACTGATCGACGTCCTCCTGCCCCTCCTGTTCCTCCGCGGCCTCATCATGATCACCCAAAGGAGATGGTCCTGGTTGAGTGACGCTGCCAGGGATCGCCGACGACGAGGGTGTTTCGCGTGGGGTGGTCCCGCCCAAAGCAATTTGTGTGGGCTGGTGGGGCACACCACTAGTAAGCCTGGTACGAGTGGCGTGCGATGTCCAGGCCACGCCACTAGTAAGTTCTCCCGGGCCACGGCTGGGCCCCACTTACTAGTGGCGTGTGGGATAGAGGAGCACGCCACTAGTACTTTGTTATTAGTGGCGTTCGTCTCTGGTGGCACGCCACTGATAATCCGAGCAGATACCAGTGGCGTTGCTTTTTGGTGGAACGCCACTAATAAGCTTTCATCTATAAGGGGGTTCTGCACTAGTGCAAGACAACTTGGATGTCGCAGCGAGGGGCATACTGGCAACAGTTAGAATCAAACGGTAAACGTGATTAGGCCACGACTAGGGTGACCATTAAGGCCACAAGCATAGCAAGATATGCTAGATTGGTCCGGTAGAGTGCAGTTTCATAGTGGAAAAGATAAGTGTGAGAAATTAGACATGTCGGCCAAAAGGATGGTGCAGAATCTAGCGTGCCATGATGCAACTAAGTCTTCAACAATCATCATCTCTAACCACTACAAAAATATGATGAGATACAAGGTTGTAAATCCAAAAAGGAATAGGGCAACACTCAACCGTGGGATACAACTCATTGGTAATAGTAGTCAAAATAATAGTTAATACTAGCCTACTCAATTAGTAATGATAAACAATACATCAATGCTTACAAGCAAATCCACAGACTGAAAATACATGATACGCCAAAAAAGGCTTTATAAAACTGGTAGTTCATACACTAAAGCACCGTTGTCGCTGCTATGAAGAGAAAATAATGTAGTTAACACTAATCATAAATTATGTTAAAAATACATATGTCTTTAATTAGAAATGCATATGTATGTACTTTGTTCATAGATGTAAGGCAACTCGGCAATAGTTTAGAGCATACTAAGTTTACAAAACAAACAACTTCAGAACACCATCAGAGATCAACATTTCAAAAAAGCAATGCATAATAGATGTTGCAATAACCAAACACAAACAAAAAGATATACTTAATACTATCAAAACACACAAAAAATGGTACCGCATGCTTACTGTCGTAGCTATGGGACTAGGCAGTGTACTTTAAGTACCCCCGATCGGTTACGTCGACCTCCGGGAGTACTAGAGAAGTACGAGCAAGTGTATTGTCCGTTGGGGGGTGCACGGCGACGTTGCCGGCGAGATGGAACGCGGAACACTCGTGTCGGGGATAAACGGAAACTCTCGTGTCGGGGCGAATTGAAAACTCTCGTATTAATTTCGGGGATTAGGGTTTATATCTGAGAAATCTGGATCCCTTCTCTCTCCCCCTGGGTCCTATTTATAGGGGTTGAGGTAGGGATGTGAAAGATTACAATTATGCCCTTTGAGCAATAACTCACCCTTAGGGGTATTCTGGTCTTTTTACAAGAATCTTTATAAAATATTCAAATACTCTAATATCCTAATACTCGCTATTATGACGACGTGTTGTCCTCGGCGCCGGGGCGGAGCACGGCCTCGACGCCCGCCGGGATGGGGCGCGGTCTCGACGTCCGTTGGGGCGGAGCGCGGCCTCGACGCTCGTCGGGACGGGGCGCAGCCTCGACGTCCGTAGGGGCGGAGCGCGGCCTCAACGCCTGCCAGGACGAAGCACGGCCCCGACGCCGTCGGTGATGCCAGCGGAGTTTGTTGATGCTGAGTGAAGAGGGTCGACGCCGGGAGAGGGATCTTAACGTTTGTCCGGGAGAAGCCCGTCGGTTCGGAGTAACGCGGGAACCCTTCCCCCAACAGTAGCCCCTTGCCGGGTTGGACGGTCGGGTGACGCCCGTCCGAGCCGGTGCACTAATTCCGAGGGGTTGGCGCGCAGGCCGGACCGACGACTTCTCTTTCCCCCTTTTTTTCTTTCTTTTTTTCTTCTTTCTTTTTCTCTTTTCCTTTCTTTTGTTCTTCTTCTTCTTTTCTTTTCTTCTTCTTCTTCTTTTCTTTTTTTCCTTTCTTTTTCTTTTCTTCTTCTTCTTTTCTTTTCTTCTTCTTCTTCTTCTTCTTTTCTTTTCTTCCTTTCCTTTTATTTCTTCCTCTGGCCGGCCTGCCCGCTGCCTAAATGGGCCGCAGCCCATTTGTGTAGTCGGTGTGGGGTGGGGGAGATATTTTATCCCCCCACCGACGCCTCCACCCTAATCTCCCCCATCCCCTTGCACGTGCCCACGTCGCTGCCTTGCTCCACCGCCGCCGGCGCCGCCGCGTTTCCCGGCTTGGGCCTGCACTGCCGTCGGCCTCCCTTCGGCCCGAGCCCGCCCTGCCTCCGACGCACGGCCCCAGCACGTGCTGCTCCCGGCCTAGGCCCGCGCCGCCGCCGGCCCCCCGAGCTCCCGCACGCCGCCACTCCTCCCGGCCCAGTGCCGGCTTCCGGCTCCGCACCCCTCGGCCTAGCACCGACCTCCCCCAGGCCTCAACCTTGCGGCCCGCGGCTCGGCGCCGGCCTCGTGGCCCGTGGCTCAGCGCCGGCCACCGGTCGCCCCACCCCGGCCTGCGGCTCCGTGGCCCGTGGCTCGGCGCCGGCCTCCGGCCACCTCGCCCTGGCCACCGGCCCCGTAGGCCGGTGGCCCGCAGCTCGGCGCCGGCCTCCGGCCACCTCGCCCCGGCCACCGGCCCCGTGGCCCGCGGCTCGGGCTCGGCGCCGGCTTCGTGGTCCACGGCTTGGCGCTCCCACGCACCGGCCCAGCCGCGCCACCACCACCTTCCCCACGCTTGGCTTCCGCGCCCGCCTGGTCCGCCGCAAGCTGGTCGGTGCCTTCCTCCCCCGACGCTGGTGGCAGTGCGCCGTTTGGGAACGCGAAGGTGGACCTGCGCTCTTCCCGCCTCTCCGCAGTGTTGGCAGCGGCATTCCTACGCGGGCCAGCGCCGCCTTCCGCGACCTGCCCGACGCTCCGCCGCCGCAGTCCGAGGTGATAGGTTCTTCGGATCGCCACTCTGATAAACCTTTGTTCCAGCGTGCAGGAAGAATTTGCTATGAATTGTTGATGCTGCAGTTATGTCAAAAACATATGGACTGAGCTATGGGATATGATCATATGGATGCTGCTGTTGTATTGACATATGTGGGTTGGGGTGTTTGGAGATCGGTTATATACTGCCCCGGGGTCGTGTCGTGGTGGTTAAGGGCTATGGGTGATAGGGAAGCTGTCTTGCGCCTGTTAAGTGCACTTGTAGCGCTTGTGAGCAAACGTTGAATCAACACTACAAACTCAAAAAATACACAACAAGGATACACCATGAATCTGAAAATAAAATCTACATCTAACCAACCACTACTCTAAGCTAAATTAACAACACTACAAGGCAACCTATCAACAATATGAAGCTAAAAATATTAGGATTTCTAAAAAGCAAATTCAGAACAACATAAGGCAACTTATCAACAATATGAAGCTAATATTAGGATTACTTAAAAAGAATTTTAATACAACAATACAAGGCAACTTATCAACATTATGGAGCTAATCTTAGAATTCGTAGAAAGCAATTTTAGAACAACAATAGAAAATAAACATTACAAAAATAGAAGGTGGATACACAAAGTTCATATAATTTGATGATCTATTCCCCCATAAAACTCAAACCAACACTAACCCTATCTCAAGCCCTAATCTCACTTTTGATTATAGCTATTTTCAATGACAAAAGTACAACATCTCTAATCGGAAAACACAAATCCACAAAGCCTCGACATCTTAAATCCCCATGTCCATCTTATAAGGCTGCAGCCTCCATGAATCACCCTAATCCTCAACCTGAAATGTACACCCAACATCTCAAATTCGAGATCAAACCGCATATATAGAAGCTAGAGAATTGATTGGGAAATCTCACCGTGATTCGTCACTAGGAAGCAACTTCTTGGCCGTCGAATCGTCGCCCAACAACAACCCCTCGTTGTGGAGTGACAATCGCTCGCCATATGTCACCTCTTGACGCTCCTGTCGTCACCGTGCGATGCCTCTGTCCTCACCGCATGACACATGAACCTTGCCAAGCGTGACAGCTCTTTTCGCCGTCCCGCCTCTCCCCTTTCGTGCAGGCGAGAATAGGCGAAATTCTAGCAACTGTGGAGAAGAATCACAAGAAAAAGGGAACTGCCATGACGGAGAAAGGAAATTGAGAAAGAGAGAGGGGTGGTTTGCACGGCTCTCGAGTTTCGAACATGAACAATTTTGAAGCGGTTCCCCATACTGACTCCCTCATCTCCCACCTGTCCACGCGGATCAAGTGTTTCAGTGAGACAGCGCATCTGCGCATTTTAGAACTTGGGAGATTTAATTTTTGCAACATTACGCGCGCTGTAAAAGGAATCCCAATCAATGACGTCGACACCACAACTCGATGCCTGGGGTTAATTCGTGTCTGCACGAATCTTGGAGGAAGAACAATGGCCAGGATATATCCAAGGAAGACCAAAGGTTGGTTGGATGAACAAATAAACCCCCCAAATCCCTCCTCTCCCTGCTCGCAAATTCCACCGAACCCACCGTCTCCCTCGCCACCGTCGCTCACTTCCGATGGCCCGCAAGCGCCCCGCCGGCCGCTCCCCCAAGCCTCCCACCGAGCGCCACCGCAACCTCCGCGGATCTAAGGACTCGGCGGAGTTGGGGCTCAATGGCCAACCCGCCAAGAAACCCTTAATGCCTCAGGAGGAGGAGGTCCAGGGGTCCGAATCCGTCAACGACCCTACCTCGCTGCCCCAGGCGGAAGAGGAAGTCCAGGAGAAGGCGGACGAGGAAGAGGAGGAGAAGGCGGACGAGGAAGATGAGGCGGAGGTGGCCGAACCCGTCACGAACCCCTCGCTGCCGGAGAAGGAGGGAGAGGAGGCGGATGTCGAGGAGTCTCAGTCCGATCAAGCCCGCGATGGAATTGAAGCGACCGGCGCTGCCGCGGGGCACACCGCCTCTCGAGCATTTGCGTCAGTGGCGACAGACGAGCTCGTCAGGGGCGCGCGGGCCGACGAGCTCGCAAAGAGGACCAAGCCATCGGGAAGGTCGCTCAGGTCGAGGGTGAAGGAGCTGGCAGGCGAGGCTAACAAGCCGCCGGTCCCCGCTAGGCGAACCTGGTCCGCGGCTGACGAGATTCGTATCCTCGAGGCTCTTACGGCCCAGGAGGGTGCTCCGGACCATGTCTTCTACGACTCCGTCCTGATGCTCCTCGACGATAAAACTTGTGGCCGCAAAGATCTCAAGGAAAAGATACGAAGCCTTGAACGCCGATTCCGCACCGACACTGCTAAGGGGCTTCTTCCCAGTGGAGACCACGAGTGCCGTATCTACGAGCTCTCTAAGACCCTTTGGTCCAAGGCGCCACAAAGTAAGAACTACGATGCTCCGTCACCGTCCCACAGGAGCTCATGCAAGGGCAAAAATGTTCAGGTTGTTCCTCACAAAGAAGGTGGGGGCAAAGGCAAAAATGCTCAGGTTGTTCGCGAAGAAGGTGGGGGCAAAAGCGCTCAGGTGGTTCCGGAAGAGGCTCGTGAAGGAGGTGGAGGAGTGGGGGAAGCATCTGTTCGAAGAAACTTAAGCGAGCTGTCTAGCTTGTATCCTTATCTTGCCGAGGAGGTTAAAGGATATGGAGAATTGATGAAGACAGCTTTCGAGAACATTAGTGATGATGAGGCCCTCTCGTTGGATGCAAGATGCAAGAAACAGAAAGTTGACAGACTCAACTTGGAGATGCATCAGGCAGAACTAACCAATACGCTGCTTCGCACTCTTCTTGGAAAGACAAATTGACGGATGGGTCATTCTGTGTTATGTTTAGTGTGATTGGCTTGTGTGGTACTGAGAAGCTCCTTTTGTGGTATTGGAAAGCTCCCGACTACTACTAGTTACTAATATTTATGTAGGTTTATGTGTAGGTATGGATCAAGGAACAACTTGTTATGGTTTAATGTCTAAAATTATATATTAGCTTTGAAGTATTATCAGTTCAGTGATCTAATTCAGATGTTCTTATGATTAATTGTGCGCCTGTTGCTATTCTTTGTTTTCCCATGTGTCAGTAGAGCATACCTTATATCGGCATATGGTTCTACCTTATTTCTTGTTCAATTGATCAACATATGTGGAACTAAAATGATTTCGTCCATATTCAGCTTGGGCCACAGTATGAGATTAACCCGTGTATGCCTATCCGTGTATGCCTATGCTCCTAACTGAAAGAAAAATGATTTATCTTTGGAGAACAGCATTGTTATCGATCATGCTGATACATCTTCGAAGATCTAATGGGCAGCATTGTTATGAGAAACTCACATAACTAATGCTCATTGATTATGGTCTTGTGATTTTGCGTTTTATGTGTTTTGTTAGTTTGAGTTCCTATTACTGTAATTTCATAGTTCTTTCAGTAAGTTGAAGTTCCTTTTGCGGTTTGTAGCCATAAGTGAGTTTGCTTTATGTTTCTTACTGCTATGTGGTTCTGCTTCTTTCCATCTTGCTCTGGCCTGGGGCACCTTCTCTTCTATGCTCTGGATTCCTTGCTTGCAATGTAAGTTGCTGTTTCAGTGTTTCAGGTCGTTCATCGTGGGAGGGTTATGTGTTGCCTCTGGGATGTAATATTATTTTTGCTAATCCCTGTTCTTGCAGGGAGATCATTGGTTGGCTCATTGCATTTTGTAGGTGCCGGCTGTGGTCAGTCTAACACGGTTGGTCATGTGGGGTCTATGCTCTGCATTCTGTATTTTTGTGGTGCATGCTCTGCTAGCTCCCTCTTTGTTTAATATACATCTTTGCTTTGCTTTTTACTAAATTATTTAGTTAATCTATACTTCTAGCTGAATTAAAAACCCTAGGCGACTAAAATGTATCTGCTAGAAGGGAAAAGAGTTGGGGATGATTTGCAAAAGTAACTATGTATAGTTAAACTAACATCTCTAAGATTAAACGTAACTCACTAACTCTAAACGTAGATTAAGTATATGTGCCTATGTTGAATGCACCTGTTTAACATCCATGGTTCCCTTGGTTTAAACTCGCAGATATTCCAACAAACCGTACTGTATATAGAATTTAGATTTTCATGCAACTCTTTTGCAATCTTTCCGTGGAGGGTAGTGAGAGAAACAAGCCAAAGCTTTCTTTTCATTTATTTGAGTTATGACGTAGTGTTTCCTCTCTACAAATATTAACAAAGAGCGTCAATAAAATGTTCCTTCTATATTTAAGAAATGTTACTGCCAATTGTAGTTAGCATCTAGCAGTGCTTTCTGATGAATGACGTGTTAGAAATATGCCCTAGTGGCAATCATAGGGATGATCATATTTCATTGTATCCATGATTTATTAAATGCTCCTTGAATAATATCATTTATATTGATTGGCAAGTATGTGACTTGTTTGTGGAACTCATATTAACCTTGAATGATTATTCTAAATTGGTCTTTAGTCGGTACTCATGTGAGGACACATATGAATAATAGACTAGCATATGTATTGGTCAATGATCATGTTTCACGGGTCATGGACATAGAGATGTCGAACCAACTATATGAGCACATGTTAGGGAACATGGGGTTGGACTGACCCAACTTAAGACACAATATGTGTGCTATGTCCTTTGACCTGAGATTGTCGTATGTACTTCATATGTGTAAATGAATTACTTAGGGGTTGTCCAACGCTGCTTCGTAATTGGGTAGTCATAAAGCATGATGCGAGTCATAGTCAATCGAGGTGGGATTTGTCCCTCTCTGTGATGAGAGAGATATCTCGGGGCCCCTCGAGTGATCGGATCCAGAAATGCATGGCCGTGCTACTTAAGGTTAAAGAGTTAACCTAGTGAAGGAATTCGAGACACACGATCGAGAAAGAGTTGTCAAGCTCGAGTGTGAGTTTAACAAATATCGTGAGGCAAAGGGAGTTGCATACATAACATTGTGATGGTTCGTCCGATACGATCTTTACGTACGTTTGGGAGTTGGCACGTCCTGCTAGGGGCCGCTACCAATTAGTGACCGAGTAGGAGTACTTGGTTCATGTCTAAATGTGCATGAACCTATAGGGTCATACACTTAAGGGGCAGGAGCTTAAATTCGGATTAGAGTTCGAATTAGACTAGGCATAGAGTCCTAATGGGCCTCTAATGTAGAAGCCCATTATGGGGACGTCTATATAAGGAGGAGGGCAGACGTGTTAGGGTGGCCAACTGAGAGTTCTCGAAACCCTAGCCGTCATCCCTCCCACGCCTAAGGTTGCCCGTTCGGATCTAGCAATCCGGACGAGCGACGTTCCTCCCCGAACGTGTGGATACCTTGGAGGCGTTGTAGCTGTGACGCTTGGACGATCCGCCCGAGGGAACCGCGAGGAGGAGACGATCTGTTCGAGGGAACCGCGAGGAGGAGAAGGTAGTACGACTACAGCTGCTTCCGCTGCATCGACTCTACTTCCTCTACGGTTTCGCGCAACAAGGGGTAATCTCGTGATCTACAGCTACAGCAATTTCCGGTTTACGCGGTAGAAAATTTTGTTTTGCGCTAGTGTAGCCTACCCGTATCCCTGCAGTGGTATCAGAGCCGATGCTGTTAAGTTTTAGATTCGGGTTACATACATATGGTGATAAGTAGATCGGTTTTGTATTGGTCGATTCGATTGATCGTACTTGGTGTTCGTAGATGGATTAAAGATCTGGTTTCCGTGATCGTGCCGCTAAGGTCGTGACACTACATACCCCTACCGGTCGGTATCCGCCATCGGGGTAGACTGTGAAACGTAAATCCAGAGGTTGCACGCGAAGATCAATATGATTGGTCGAATCGGAACGAAGGTCAGAATGGCTTCTGGATTCATTATCGATGTACCGTGATCGTGCGATCGGGCTCCAGATAGCGCCGAAGGGTCAATCGGTTTAAACACCGCAACCCGTTGCACGCGAAGATCAATTTGATTGGTCGAATCGGAACAATAGTCGATGAATTATCCTAGAAGAAATCCATGATCGGAGCATAGATTGGATCTGTGTTTTCCGTTGAGGTTTCGGGCGCTGCCCGAACCTGCGAGGGGCTCTGCCCCTTCGAACCCCGCGCCGCTGACCGGCCAGCGGGACCGCCGCGAGGGGCGCTGCCCCTTCGAACCCTGTTCGTAGCGCCTTGTATTTCGTAGAAGATCCAAAAGCATTACGAGTTCACTTAATCCGTAGGATGCGATCTCTATGCATAACTTGTTTTTGCAGGATTGATGTGTGTAGTATGGCCCATTATGCATGTGATGCATGTGTGTAAAATTTTCATGACCTGCGAGTCATGAGTACGTCAGCCAAGCTGGAGCCTAATGGCTATCATTTATTGTATTAATGGCATGCGTGTCGACTTGTGATGATTCCATATCCATATGTAATCTACTACTAGCTATTAGGCTTAATAGCTTGTGTTAGTACTTGGAGGACTCAATTACTTGGAGGCATGACGTACATGAACCATGGAGATGAAGATCGTCATGGAGAACAGAGGCTATGGCGATGGAGATCACCATGAGAAGGGGCCATACTATATCACAATCATATGAATGTGTGTGAATATTATTCTTGTTTTTACTCCTATGCATGTTACATGGTAGAAGTAGAATGATCCCTCCTATAATATTAAGTTAAATTGATGTCCTCCCAATTAAAGGTTGCACCATCACATGTCATGTAAATTAATGGTAGGTCTACAAAAGTAGGGTGCCATTAAATTTCCTTGATTAGATGGGTTCGTGTCGGACACTTACACGCATATCATTGGTTAACTTGACAAAGTCATCATAACGGTTATGGACTTTGGGGCATAAGGGTTGGGCGCCGAGGCATAGAGATGCCACCCAACAACAAGAGTCATATAGAGATATGATCAGCAAAGTGTTGCTTATCGAATTCACTTGTCTTCTAGCAGTGACGCAAAAGCTCACTAGTAGACTAGTTAATTGTGTGTCTTGAATCACTAAGTATCAATAGAGGGATGTTGATTTTAGTGGGAGTACATTCTATTAAATCTGTTTAATACAATTTACTCTTTCATGGATATATGTCTTAGTATTTTTGCGTATTTTTCTGTTGTAGAACAATGCCACCAAACTATCCCGCCCCGCCACAACCTTTTGCTTTGCGTTCGATTCTTGATGTGAAACTCAATGGAACAAACTATTCGGACTGGGTCCGTAACCTGAGAATTGTTCTCAGGGCAGATAAGAGGGAACACGTTCTAGACACCCCAATCCCAGATGTGCCTGCTGATAATGCTACTGCTGCTGTTAAGAACGCCTACAAAAAGGCAACTGATGACTCTCTTGAGGTCAGCTGTTTTATGCTGGGCTCCATGGAACCTGAGCTTCAGAAGCAATTTGAGAACATGGAGGCACACGATATGATCGTGGGGCTCAAAGGCATGTTCCAGACTCAGGCTAGGACTGAAAGGTTCAATGTCTCTAAAGCCTTTCTGGAATGCAAACTAGCAGAAGGCGCTCCCGTAAGCTCACATGTGATCAAAATGGTTGGTTACACACAGACTCTGGAAAAGCTAGGTTTTCCCATTAGCCAAGAGTTGGCTACTGATTTTATTCTGGCATCACTTCCACCCAGCTATAGGCACTTCATCTCGAACTACCATATGCATGGCATGGAGAAGGGCCTGAATGAGCTTTGTGGGATGCTCAAAACTGCAGAGTGTGACATTAAGAAGTGTGCAGGGCATAGTCATGTGATGACCGTGCAGAAAACAATCAGTTTCAAGAAGAAGGGTAAATCTTGGGCTAAGAAGAAGGGTAAGGTCAAGGCTCCGGATACGATCTCGAAGCCCAAGCCTCAACTTAAGCCTAAGACTGGACCTGATGCTGAGACTGTATGCTTCTACTGTCAAGAGACTGGCCATTGGAAGAGAAACTGCAAGAAGTACTTGGCCTCCATCAAGAAGAAGGGTGGAAGTCAGACTTCCACATCAGGTACACTTGTTGTGAATGTTATAGACACATTTCTCGCTGATTCTCCTAATAACTCTTGGATATTTGATACCGGATCGGTTGTTCACATTTACAACTCGATGCAGGGGCTGATAAGGAGTAGAAGCGTTGCGAGAGGAGAAGTTGATCTTCGCGTCGGGAATAAAGCAAGGGTTGCTGCGTTGACCGTCGGCACCATGCAACTTCATCTACCTTCAGGATTTATTATGGAACTGAATAATTGTTATTATGTTCCTAGTTTAAGTCGAAACATTATATCTCCTTCATGTTTATTGAGAGACGGTTATAAATTCGTTATTGAGGACAATGGTTTTTCCATGTTTAGGAATAAGATGTTTCATGCTCATGCACCCGTTGTGAATGGGTTATTCATTTTAAATCTTGATGATGCGCATGTCTATAATATTAATGCTAAAAGGCTTCGTCCTAATGATTTGAATCCTACCTATATTTGGCACTGTCGTTTGGGTCATATAAGTAAGAAGCGCATGAAGAAGCTCCATACAGATGGTCTTCTAAAGTCTTTTGATTTTAAATCATTCGAGACATGTGAGGCTTGTTTACTTGGAAAAATGACTAAGACACCTTTCACGGGTCATTGTGAGAGGGCGTCAGACTTGTTGGAACTTGTACATACTGATGTATGTGGACCAATGAGCACGACTGCTAGAGGTGGTTTTCAGTACTTCATTACTTTCACTGATAATTTTAGTAGATATGGCTATGTCTACTTAATGAAGCATAAGTCAGAAACTTTTGAAAGGTTCAAGGAATTCTAGAATGAAGTACAAAATCAGCGTGGCAAGAAAATTAAGTTTCTCCAATCTGATTGTGGAGGCGAGTATTTGAGTCATGAGTTTAGCAATCATCTTAAGAGTTGCGGAATTGTTCCACAACTTACGCCTCCCGGAATGCCTCAAAGAAATTGGGTATCCGAACGGCGTAATCGAACATTGTTAGACATGGTTCGATCAATGATGAGCCAGTCAGATCTTTCATTATCATTTTGGGGTTATGCTATGAAAACAGCGGCTTTCACGCTAAATAGGGTACCATCCTAGTCAGTAGATAAGATACCATATGAGATATGGACTGGGAAGAGTCACAGTTTGTCTTTTCTAAAAATGTGGGGTTGTGAAGTTTATGTTAAACGTCTTATGTCTGACAAACTCGCTCCTAAATCAGATAAGTGCTTTTTCGTGGGATATCCAAAAGAAACTTTAGGATATTACTTCTACAACCAAAAGGAGGGCAAAGTGTTTGTCGCTAAGAATGGAGTTTTTCTAGAGAAAGAGTTTCTCTCAAGAAAGACAAGTGGAAGAACGGTACAACTCAAAGAGGTTCGAGATAATCCAAATGGAGAGGACTTAGTTGGGGACACCCCAGCCGGGGGAAATCCAATTGAGGAACCCACAGCCATGGAAACTCTTCCAAGAGGGACCACGGTTGAGGAGGAACCGATCCCACGTAGGTCAGAGAGGACGCGCCGTTTACCAGGGTGGTATCCCGCGATATATTATTGTTGGACAATGATGAGCCTACGACCTACACGGAAGCAATGATGGGACCAGACTCTGAGAAGTGGCAAAATGCCATGAGATCCGAGATAGAATCCATGGGGGATAATCAGGTTTGGAACTTGGTTGACCCGCCTAATGGCGTCAAAACCATTGAGTGCAAATGGATCTATAAGAAAAAGATTGATATGGATGGAAATGTTCACGTCTATAAGGCTCGACTTGTCGCTAAAGGTTTTCGACAAGTTCAAGGAGTTCACTACGATGAGACCTTCTCGCCCGTAGCGATGCTAAAATCTGTACGGATCATTCTAACTATTGCTGCGTATTTCGATTATGAGATATGGCAAATGGATGTCAAAACAGCTTTCCTTAATGGAAACCTGAGTGAGAATGTGTACATGACACAGACTGAGGGTTTTGTTGATCCAAACAACGCTGGTAAAATATGCAAACTTCAGGAATCCGTTTATGGGTTGAAGCAAGCATCTTGGAGTTGGAACATTCGTTTTGATGAGGTAGTCAAAGGGTTTGGCTTCATCAAGAATGAAGATGAGCCTTGTGTTTATAAAAAGGCTAGTGGGAGCTCGCTCATATTTCTGATCTTATATGTAGATGACATATTACTGATTGGAAATGACATTCCTATACTGAAGTCTGTTAAAGCCTCACTGAAAAATAGTTTTTCAATGAAGGACTTAGGGGAAGCAGCGTATATCTTGGGAATTAAGATCTATAGAGATAGATTGAAAAGGCTAATAGGATTAAGCCAGAGTACTTACATTGACAAGGTGTTGAAACGGTTCAACATGCAGGAGGCAAAGAAAGGGTTCTTGTCTATGTCACATGGGATAAGTCTTGGCAAGACTCAGTGTCCGTCGAACACTGATGAGCGAGACCGCATGAGTAAGATTCCATATGCTTCAGCTATTGGGTCTATCATGTATGCCATGATATGTACTCGCCCAGATGTGTCATATGCATTGAGTGTTACGAGCAAATACCAGTCTGACTCTGGTGAAAGTCACTGGACAGCGGTTAAAAACATCCTTAAGTATTTAAGAAGAACTAAGGATGCATTCCTCGTCTATGGAGGTGATGAAGAGCTCGTTGTAAATGGTTACACCGATGCAAGCTTCCAAACCAACAAAGACGACTATCGTTCGCAATCTGATTTTGTATTCATTTTGAATGGAGGGACGGTTAGTTGGAAAAGTTCCAAACAAGAGACAGTTGTTGATTCTACAACGGAGGCCGAGTATATCGCTGCTTCTGAAGCTGTGAAAGAAGGTGTTTGGATAAGGAAGTTCATCACTGAATTAGGTGTGGTTCCTAGTGCCTCCAGTCCTTTGGATCTCTATTGTGACAATAATGGAGCCATTGCGCAAGCTAAGGAACCAAGATCTCACCAGAAATCCAAACATATACTTAGCCGTTTTCATCTCATACGGGAGATCATTGATCGGGGAGATGTCAAGATATGCAAGGTACACACGGATTTAAATGTTGCAGATCCGTTGACGAAGTCCCTTCCACAACCTAAGCATGAGGCGCACACAAGAGCTATGTGTATTAGATATCTTAATGATTGACTCTAGTGCAAGTGGGAGACTGTTAGAAATATGTCCTAGTGGCAATCATAGGGATGATCATATTTCATTGTATCCATGATTTATTAAATGCTCCTTGAATAATATCATTTATATTGATTGGCAAGTATGTGACTTGTTTGTGGAACTCATATTAACCTTGAATGATTATTCTAAATTGGTCCTTAGTCGGTACTCATGTGAGGACACATATGAATAATAGACTAGCATATGTATTGGTCGATGATCATGTTTCACGGGTCATGGACATAGAGATGTCGAACCAATTATATGAGCACATGTTAGGGAACATGGGGTTGGACTGACCCAACTTAAGACACAATGTGTGTGCTATGTCCTTTGACTTGAGATAGTCGTATGTACTTCATATGTGTAAATGACTTACTTAGGGGTTGTCCAACACTGCTTCGTAACTGGGTAGTCATAAAGGCTGCCTTCTTGTTTGTCATGAAGCATGATGCGAGTCATAGTCAATCGAGATGGGATTTGCCCCTCTTTGTGATGAGAGAGATATCTCAGGGCCCCTCGAGTGATCGGATCCAGAAATGTATGGCCGTGCTACTTAAGGTTAAAGAGTTAACCTAATGAAAGAATTCGAGACACACGATCGAGAAAGAGCTGTCAAGCTCGAGTGTGAGCTTGACAAATATCGTGAGGCAAAGGGAGTTGCATACATAACATTGTGATGGTTCGTCTGATACGATCTTTACGTACGTTTGGGAGTTGGCACGTCCTGCTAGGGGCCGCTACCAATTAGTGACCGAGTAGGGGTACTTGGTTCATGTCTAAATGTGCGTGAACCTATAGGGTCGCACACTTAAGGGGCAGGAGTTTAAATTCGGATTAGAGTTCGAATTAGACTAGGCATAGAGTCCTAATGGGCCTCTAATGTAGAAGCCCATTATGGGGACGTCTATATAAGGAGGAGGGCAGACGTGTTAGGGTGGCCAACTGAGAGTTCTCGAAACCCTAGCCGTCATCCCTCCCACGCCTAAGGTTGCCCATTCGGATCTAGCAATCCGGACGAGCGACGTTCCTCCCCGAACGTGTGGATACCTTGGAGGCGTTGCAGCTGTGACGCTTGGACGATCCGCCCGAGGGAACCGCGAGGAGGAGACGATCTGTTCGAGGGAACCGCGAGGAGGAGAAGGTAGTACGACTACAGCTGCTTCCGCTGCATCGACTCTACTTCCTCTACGGTTCTGCGCAACAAGGAGTAATCTCGTGATCTACAACTACAGCAATTTCCGGTTTACGCGGTAGAAAATTTTGTTTTGCGCTAGTGTAGCCTACCCGTATCCCTGCATGACGTACCCTGTTTCTTGGGAGCTGCCTGCTTAAAGTTGCATGACGATTTACCACCTTTTCTCGAGACTTGCCTTTCCTACTTTGCTGTTTCTATTGGATTAGCAGCAGAATCAAGAATTACTTGAAAGAAATTTCCAGTCAACTTCACAAATATGAAGCATATAGTATGATGAAACTCCTGAAGCTGGCAAGGAGGTCATTTGTGAATTATTTTCCTAGAGCCAAACATACCTAGTTTTGCGATAGGGCTATTTGGCTAATCTTTTTTTAAGCTGGGCCCGCAATGTTGCAGGTACTTTTTATATAAAATTAAACTTCTAATGTCCAATTTATTTGTTGTTTCTCGTAAGCAACATAGCAACCCTGATCTAGCAATTTGAAGCATCTATTAAATTAAAATAAATTGCTTAGACTTACTAAAAGGAAAAAAAAACTAGCATGTCACAGTAGATCCCTTTTTGCAGCCTTTGATATTTCTAGAATTGGGGTTTAATGCCAAAAGCTGCAAGGAATTTATTGAGATATCATTTCCTCATACTCTACTCTGCAACTATTCTCTAGTGTTTGAGTCTACAGTTTTCATGATTTTTGCTCGAGTGCCTTGTTGATAAGATTCGGATTTCATCAAACCAGTCTCTTCCAATTAGCCTTTCTGTAGTAATGTTTTGTTCACACATCTGTGCTGAAGTTCCACTGCTTGCCACGAAATAAGCAAAGTCCACATGGATGGAGGGCAAGCTAAGACATAAGATCTCAGTCTGCTGTTTGCTGAAACCAGCGCTAAAGTTGATTTTACTGTTTGCTGAACCAGCTCTTAAGTTGGTTTTACTGTCTGAAAAACTTTCTGCCATAAGGACAAATGTTCATGCATTTACCTATTTCAGGATCTGCATTCATTTGTGGCTTGGATTACCTTCCCCTTTGTGTTCTTCAAGATTCAGCTTGTCTTTTTGTTCTTAGGCTGGTGCTTTTGAAGCTAAGGTGTGAGTTTCCCCCCTTTCCAAAATTCTCTTTGATAACCTGGGTGATAAGACCATATGATTTATTACCTACTCTGAATCTGAACAAAAATCCAGATTGAACTATAGTATTCAATCCTCGTGCAGTAGTGGTAGTTATAATCCCTATACTGCCACATTTTACCTGGGGCTCCCTAATTCTGAAGTTCAATTGCATGTGGTTTGAGCAATATAACTAATTTTGGTTCCTGTTAATGTGAGCAAGTAATGATGCAATGCAGGCATCATGGAAGCATTATTGCATCAGTAGGTATGTATGCATGAGTGACAATATTGACGAGCAGTGGTAACATACGTAATGAAACAATTTCTAATTCTACTTAGCATTTTGAAAGTACAAGTTCAGGGCCAAACGTTACAACTTCATTGTTCCAGTGCCATAACAAATGTCCTTTATGTTTGCACTGTTTAGTTTCTGTGAAGCTCCGTCTGAACAAATGATGTCTCCATTTTCTTCGTATTCTCTTGATATGCAGGGTAGTTTTGCTTTTACCTGCTAATGCTACTGATTAGAAAGCTTATCTATTATGCTTTACATTCATCGATTGCAATAGTCTTGTTTTTGTTTAGTTTTTGTTGGCGAGTGAAATTAGTAATGGTTGCATATTTTCCTTGGACGAGTATGGGAACCATGCACATCGAAGTCAGATTTCTTGAATGTTATCTATTTTCATTTAAGGATTTTGGCTTGCTTTCAGCTTTGTACTTATGGAGAAGGAACAAAATGTTCTGTTTCGCTTTTTGCATGAAATAGATTTGGTTACATATTTATGCTCACTCAAGGTGTGAGCTATTTATTCTTCTTGTCATGCAGGTTGGTCAATGCGTCCAGAATGCGTTGCTGAGAGGTGCGAGGTATTCATCTTTTTGGAACAGCGATGTGGATTGCAAAGTGATCATAAACTGTTGTGATTCTTTGTTCTAGGTTGCAACCAAAATTTATGCTCAGAAAGAGAAAATCTATACAACCCAGTTGTGTGTTACATACAAAATGATGCCTCCAGCTAAACCTTCATAATGAATGCACTTATGTAGTTCTAGTTGTTATAATTGACGTACTAAATGAATTTCTTGATCTCTACGCTTTCTACAGATGGAAATCATGTAATACTGCTCGAAATAATGTGAAGGCAGAGTTAATACTTCTTTCTCTCGACGGAGTGAGCCTAGCTCACTTGGGTGGGGGAGTGGATGTATATTTCCACCATCCTGGTTTAAGTCCTTATGGATTCAGATTTGGTTCTATTTCTTACAACTGTCAGGTCTCTCTTTCGGTCTTCTTTCCAAAAGAAAAAATTACTTCTTTCTCTCTTCACGGCAACACTGATCTGCTCATATACAAATGCAATGTGTATGATTACAAAATAGAATTAACTACTCTCCGTACATATTGCTATACTGAATATAGAATCTGATTACAAGTACCTGGTAGATGCTATCAGCTCTGTTTTTTCAATCTTTCGGTGGTCCGCATTACCAAGGACCATGCCCGTTTTCCTTGCAATTGTAGCAACGTCATGAAAGAAAAAAGATTGATTTCGATTTTTGGTTTACATGATTTTGATTTTGGTGGTCCACATTAACTGTATGTCTGTCAGACAGTGAAGCTAGACATTTCATCACCTAAAAATAGCACTGCACCCAAAGGTCTCTGAACTAAATTGTTCATGTTTTTTGGTTTCCTAACGAAGGCGCGATAGGTTTTTTTAAAAGATACCACATGTTATTCTACTTTTCATATGATTCCATTGATCAGATCAACAGCTATAAATAGAAGTGCATATCATTTTTTATATTGCTTGAAAATTTGTGCTCTCTTCGTGGCATTTGACTGAATAACATTACTAGATGGATTTGTATATTGAATATACTAGCAAATGGTACTGTAGATGGTACTGTTCACAGAGTACTGTTCATAAAGTATTGTAGATGGTACTGTAGATAGTACTGTTTATGGGTACTGCTCACAGGTACTGTTCACGCGAATCCCTCCAATCTCAGCCGTCGGATTTATGGGATCAATGGCTCAGATTGCTTCTCAGGTCTAGTTCAAATTTAATACACTATATAGTATATATAATATATATATATTGAATATATGTAAAGGTTGTCCTTTTGTTTTCCCCTTAGGATATCTGTTAGTATTTGTAAATTGTTATTACTGCATCTTGCCCTGACATGGATGGAAAACATCCTATCATCAAAGTACATGAAAGAAATTTAATTCCTTATTTAAATGCATACGTATTATCTCCATATCCATGGGAAAGAACCTAACATTCGAAATGGTTTGCATCATTAGGCAGCAATGACTCTCTATTTCTGCTGACAAGTGACATGTGAGATACTAGTAAGCTCCTCATTTATTTTGTGGAAACAAGCTCAACAATTTCTGTTATTAGAACTTGATGTTTGCTCATGATCCTCCATGTTGCCAGCCATACATTTACACTGCAATCTCACCGCTTGTTTCTGTTTTGTCAGTTAACTGATTATGCACTTGGGCTAAGCAATGTTTTTGTTATACGTGTAACTGATAAGGGCATGACCTCAAAAATACAATTGTTGTTACCACTACTGCCATCACTACTTTCTCTGTACTTCATATACAAGCTACAAAGAACAAGAATACATCGAGCAAGATCTTCAAGAACAAGAAACGATTTAAGTTTAAGATAAAGAAGAGGAGAATCAACAAACTACTTCAAGAAGGAGGCATAACTGGGAGCCATAGATCCGGAGGATGCATGAAGATGATGATTCGCTCCATGTCTTCTACAAGCAAGTCAAGCCTCCACGATGATATGATGATGATGATCGGAGAAGTCCTAATGGAAGATCAAATGAAGATTCGGTCAAGAACAAGAAGAATAAAGACTTAGTCAAATTTTTGGAGTTCGGTTATGTGTCTAATGGCCAAGCCTTTTATGGCTGACGGTTAGAACGACTTTAGGTCGGTTTAAACCGACCCAACTGACTTTAGGTCGGTTGAGTCTGAGTAGGTCCAAGGGTGCTTTTCCACCTATAAATACCCCTAGGCCGCATCTGGTCTCGTCGGATTTTGTTTAGTTAAGAGTTTAGCCATATGCAAACTTCGTGATCTTCACTAACGTTGAATAGACCTATTATAAAGACTACTTGTGAAACCCTACTTAGCATTGTGGAGTTGGTTCAACAATTACCGTAGATACCAGTAGTTGTGTGATTCTCCCTATACGGCTGGTAGCCGGATCGTGAGAGTCAAATGCTCAAAAACATAGTTATTCCTCTCACTGAAAGATCGGGAACTCCAGTTCACATTAGTAACACAACTTAACTGTTGTTATTGATTTGGTATGGGTGACGGATTTTATTTGCACTCACGTCGATATATGTTAGTAGTGGTGGTGCAGTTTTGGATAAATTACCTCCTTGCACATGAAAGTCCAAAGCTCGCAGCTAGCCGGACTCCACCTTGTGCACGAATCTTAACGGAGCTTGCAATAGGTGAAGCACGCATCTTGACAGAGCTTGTTGGTGAATCTCCTCCTCGCAGCCGGTAAACCACCCCCTTGCAGCCGGCCGGTCTCGTCCTCGTGCACGAACCTGGAGAGACAACAGAAGTAGCATGGAAAGGGCGACTTGGCAAGCGGACAGCCCTCCACATCTTCAACTCCACACGAATCTTGACGCAAAGGCTCTCGCTTCTTTCTCCGGCTTCCCCCAAATCTGCCACCCACCCCAAAACCCTCGCACAAACCCCATCACCGGCGGCGGAATGGACCGTCCGCCCCCCGGCGCGTCGTACCAGCGGTTCCCCCGCGTGCGGATCCGCGAGCTCAAGGACGACTACGCCAAGTTCGAGCTCCGCGACACCGACGCCAGCATGGCCAACGCCCTCCGCCGCGTCATGATCGCCGAGGTACCCACTGTCGCCATCGACCTCGTAGAGATCGAGGGCAACTCCTCCGTCCTAAACGACGAGTTCATCGCGCACCGCCTCGGGCTCATCCCCCTCACCTCCTCCGCCGCCATGGCCATGCGCTTCTCCCGCGACTGCGACGCCTGCGACGGCGATGGCTCCTGCGAGTACTGCTCCGTCGAGTTCCATCTCGCCGCCCGCGCTACAGACTCCGACCAGACGCTCGAGGTCACATCCAATGACCTCCGGTCCACCGACCCCAAGGTCTGCCCCGTCGACCAGGCAAGGGCATACCAGCAGGCCCTCGGGGCCACCGACCCCTACGACACCACCACTACAGCAGACCAGAGGCAAGTCGCGCACTCCCTTCCGACCCTCTCGTGTAAATCTTTACTTCTACAGAACCCTAGTTAGTCATTCTACTACTATATAGTATATACTATCTATATGATCAATTTCTTATTCACCTATAAATCCCTAGATTGTTGTGTCTTCTATTTGTGTCATGTGTAGATAATTTAATGGTTGATTTGTATAGTTGTAAGATGATCAAAAGGTCAAAATTCCAAATTGTCATTTTCCCAAGCTTGTCCTCATGCTAGCTCTTCTGTTTAAATTAATTTTTTGTTACTAGCAGTCTAGCAGCGCATACGTGGGTCTGCGAAGGGATACAATGCATGTAAAGAAGCATGCAGTTCAATCATGCTGAACCAGATCTACATTTCGGATTGAAGACTTTATCCATGCCACAATTGCATTTGGGTTTCAATTAGTAGGAGGCCATGGTGCCAGAGTTTTACTCTATCTACATCAAAATACCAGTTGACTAGCCGTTTTCAGTGCTATATGCCTTCAATGCCTTGAAATTACTATGACGTGAATGAAACTATATTTGTCTTGCTGTATGACATCCTCAAGTGAGTTGCTGTGAAGATGAAGGTATATATTTAGATAGTCAAAACAAGCTTGTTTTGTTGATGCCAATGAACCCACTTTCTGTTTATCTTGTACTATATCTGAACTAAACCAGCATTGCCTAGTAGCAGTACTGTTGTCCCTGAAGATGGCATACCCTTTCTTGCTAATCTAATGGACCTTTTTCTTTGCGGAAATGTCAATCCGTTTCGTAATCAAACATTTCAACATATTGTGTATATACGGTATGTCAATAACTTTGATGGCCTTTTTGATTCAAAGGAATTTCATAGGAATTCTGGAGGATTCTATTCCTTGGGAATTTTTTCTATAGAGCTTGTTTGATTTGTAGGATTGAAAACCAGAGGAATTTTTCCTATATGGACTACTTTGCATGTAATTCCAAAGGAAATTTTCCTTTGTGTCTATGTCAACTATAGCAAACACCAAATCCGTAAAAAAAAATCATGCATTTTTCCTGTGGTGCAACCAAACAACTTTTGTCACTTATTCCTATGATTTCAGGTCCTGTAGGATTAAACATGTCATGACATCCGAATCCTATGAATCAAAGAGGCCCAAGTTGTGTCAACCACTCAGCCTGCTCAAACGCATTGTTATTTTGTACACATGGATTTTTAAATCACATTCTGTTGAAATTACTGAGAAGAAACAAATGTTCTGTAGTATACTTCTTAACAGGACGATTGCACTATCACCATATAATAATGTTTATTCCTGATATCATTCTAGAAGCTCAGGAGGCAGAAAAAACGTGAATGTATTGGTATATATTTTGTGTAACTTGCCACATTTAATTCTTGAGTTAAATCCTTGCAGAAGTCCTGTCCAAGGAAAATGATAAATTATTTATCCTTGAAGGAAATGCATGGTGTATTCCTGCCTGGATGACTTTCTGGGTTGTATTTGAGTTCATGGTCTGTATTTGGGCATCCCTTTGACAAGAGAAATCATACTTTAGACGTCGATATCATTTGGAGGAAAAGGAACTAACAATAAGAAAAAAAATGTCGGTCATTTGGCATGTAATGTGACAGAAGGGTATGGAGAAAAGCCCACTTGCAAATATTGACTATCTCTCGTTGAAGATCATAGAAGAGAGAGAAATGAAACGACCATGCAGTTTCCTTTTACTTTTTCAATAATATAAACATACAAGCTTGATGGCTGCAGAGTAGAACCTAAGAGGTTGCTTGGTTTGTAGCCCCAAATTTGCAAGCCAAATTTTGTCAGATGCCAATATTTGGCTATTTGCTTAGGAATTGGTAAGCATCCAATTGGTAGCCAACTTGTTGGGCTAGCCCAATGTTTGGCAAGCCAATTTAGAGCTACAAACCAAGCAGCCTTTAAGTTTACGCGTCTTTGCCATAATCTCTTATTGTAACTCTTACCCTGTTGTTCATCCTCTCATCATTCCATGGCCCTCATCCATATATTGTTAAGTATGTCTACCTATAATCCACTTAGTTTTTCTTTTCATTGAAAGTGCACAGATTCGAATTCTTATATCAGGGGTACCGCTATATGTGTGACATTCTCTTCCCTTCTCTTCTAAAACAAGTTAACCAGTTTCTTTTCCTTTCTGAGCAATTAGTTAAACAACCTTTTTTTTTGCACACACTTCTTTCATTCCATCATAACAGAGCATTATATGTGGAAGTAAAACTGCATTTGACTATTGGTTAATCTTACATGTTCATTGTATATATTAATGTGGAAGAGATACCATCTTGATCATTTTATATAACCTTGTAGGGCTGATTGATTAAATTTAACTCTTGGATTACGACAGTTCTGCTGTCTATCTGACACTGCGCTGTCTTATTATGTGCTTTTGCATGCAAGTGCACTCTTCCTATTAACTGTACTTGCTCAATTCTTTCATTATTACATGGAACATCAAACGGATATCTGGATTAACTTAGCTGCTCTGATGAGATGCATATCATGCCCATAGTAGGTCCAAACTCCAAAGTATTAAGTATCAACAAGTTTCTCTTACGTGTGCAGATCATGCTTCATTGTTATATTTGGTTTGCTGTAGAAATAAACATTAAACTATCCTATTATCTGTGTTCAGTTTTGTCCTAATGGATTCATGACAGCTGCTAGGATTTCTCTGAGATAGATTATTTGATCTTCAGTTTTCATGAGAGAAAAAATGCTTATCAGTAGTAAGCTTATAATGATTGCTGGATTCAGGGGCATACTAATTGTAAAGCTGCGTCGTGGGCAAGAGCTGCGTCTTCGAGCGATTGCTAGGAAGGGCATTGGAAAGGACCATGCCAAATGGTCCCCAGCTGCTACCGTGACTTTCATGTATGAGCCTGATATACGTATTAATGAAGAGCTCATGGAGACACTGACACTTGAGGAAAAAACAAGCTGGGTGGAGAGCAGCCCTACAAAAGTATTTGACATTGATCCTAACACCCAACAGGTCAGCTTGTTGCAATTACGTTTTTCTTCCTATGATGCTATGATATCATCAAGTGATCCTTGGATTTCAACAATTTTGTTCCTAAGCTATCATCAACTAATCTCTAGATTAAACATATATCATGCAGTAGCGGTACAAATAGTTCCATCAAAATATTATCAGATTCAATTAACCACATCTAAATCATACCAAATCTTGCTGTAATATTATTATCTCTCTCTAGCTAGGCCCCTCTCCGATGACCTTTTCCAAACAATAGGAACCATACAGTGGCCTCCCCCTTCCTTTGTCCTTGACAAAAACAGCTGACACCCACAAATCAGGATACCCATGTTTCTATATCCGTTGTTTGCTTGCTTGTTAGATTGCTCACGCGGTGCGTCATTCGTGGTCCAATAGCCGAATGAGCTCCCGCGTGGACGAGTCGTCTATGGATGGCTGCTGTGGCTGTGACTACCCTGGAGAAGCGCAGTAACAGCGACATGGACCTGGACGCCGGCCCGGCGTACGCGCTTGCGGTCGCTACCTTGACCTGCATGGCGCCGCTTGTCTGTGCTGCAGCGGTGCTATGGTGCACCATGGGCCTCGCAACATGGCACATCAACCGCTTCGAGGTATGGGCGTGGGGGTGTGTGCAGGCCAGGCAGTCGTGGGGCCTCACGGAGCACCTCCGTCCCCATTGCAGGCAAGACGAGGAGGTGCACATGAGGCTCTGCTTATTGATTTGGAAGTGGCAGAGATTGACGAGGAAGAAGGGCAAGAAGGCCATTTTGCATCCCCAACAGATGGAAACCTAATGGCAATAGCATTTCTCATAATTTTGGGGCATTATGATGGTATTGGGCAGTCCAGTCTGTTTGTGATGATATTTTCCTAGATATTGATGTTTGATATGGCACCAGGCTAAGTTTTCTCTTTGCTTAATGTACCCAATGCACCTCACGCATCTTGTAAAATATGTTAAAATGAACTAACCAGAGCAACAGTTTTTCGCCTTGACATATTTAGCAGTTACCTGTCACTGTAAAACTGTGTCTCCTGTTAACACAAATTGCACTGTCCTCATTGTGGACTGAACTCTTGGATAGACTATGCTGTTCCGAAAGGTCCGTAAGACTGTCTCTCCTGCTAACACAAATTGCACTGTCCTCATTGTGGACCAAATCTTGCATAAACTATGCTGTTCCGAAAGATCTCAAGCCTCAACCAAGTGAACCCCACAGAAGACAGACAGTTTAAAATTCAAATTGTTGTCCCAAAGTGGACAGAGCACAAAATTACACCATATGCAAACCATGATATGGATTGTAGAGACATTCCTGAACTCTCAGAGCACTACTAGCTAGAGCTTCCATTTCATGAACGGCCTTTACAAACTTGTCCTTGTTCTTGGGGAGAACTGTCACATCACCATTCAAATCTCATGCAGCGTTTACAGCCATTAATTCAAGATGAATCTATGACATGATGGAAACTGCCTCATTAAATTAAAGTCAGAAACGGTAGGTGCACATGAGGCCGAGTGCTAAGCATGCAACTGGCAACCATAACTACGAAAATATAATTCATATACTTCGCTATCAGTAGATTGCCCCTTACAAATTTTAATGCGAAGTGTAGAACAAAATTATGTGCCTTGATACCCCTCCTTTCTTTTCTTTTTTGCATATGACGTTAACTGGCTAAAAATTAGACAGCATCACATGTTCTCTTTTTTATTTAAAAAATATGTATAGAATATATATCATGTACTGATGTGCGGGGGAGTTAAAGAATGAGGTACAAAAGTTACTCTGACAAAAGTTTGGCTTGCATTGTTTGTGAACTCCTGAAATGACCATTAAGCATCCATTCCACTGGACCCCTCCCTATTTATCTTAACAGGATTTTGTTTTGGTCCACAACCACCTTAAACCTGTTATGCTTAGTTTCAGTTATCTGTCAGTTTTCCCATTCCAATTCGATGGCTGTCATTTTTAATTTACACAAACGTATATGTTATGAGATGCTCATTTATTTAAGATCTTTTTGTTGTTTTCAAATCGTTTTCATATTTGCCGTTGTATTTTTTTTTCATATTTGCAAATACAAATTTGGCGCATGGAGCTTCTCGTTTCTTATGATTTACCGGAATAACATACTTACGATGCGTCACTTTTCATGGCAACTGGCCCAACTTTCAGCTCAGCGGCATTTCTTTCAATCTGTTGCATGCAAGAAATCCTTTATGTTGAGCATTTTTAATTTTCTGTGATTCATCAGGTGGTGGTTGTGGATCAGGAGGCGTATACCTATGATGATGAGGTGATCAAGAAAGCAGAGGCTATGGGGAAGCCAGGATTGATAGAGATCAATGCTAGGGAGGATAGCTTTGTGTTCACTGTAGAAACAACTGGTGCCATCACAGCTTATGAGTTGATTATGAATGCTATCACGGTCTTGAGGCAGAAGTTGGATGCTGTTCGTCTTCAAGATGATGATGGCGATCTCGGTGAGCTTGGTGCCCACCTTGTTGGAGGATGAGTTGATTATGAATGCTATCACGGTCTTGAGGCAGAAGTTGGATGCTGTTTGTCTTCAAGATGATGGCGATCTCGGTGAGCTTGGTGCCCACCTTGTTGGAGTCTAGATGCTTCTCTGGGAAAATTTTATCTTTCTCCCGTATGTAGGCTTATCTAACTAGCA
Source organism: Stipa capillata (assembly GCA_019208055.1). Lineage (NCBI taxonomy): Eukaryota > Viridiplantae > Streptophyta > Magnoliopsida > Poales > Poaceae > Stipa > Stipa capillata. The sequence goes on along the minus strand of JAGXJF010005537.1, from coordinate 241,137 downwards.
TGTTAGTGACAAGGCGTGATGCCTCCTTTGGATCTTGGAGCTTCAAATGGATGTCCCAAATATGCAGGACTTAAACTCTAATTATCTATTTCCTTTTTGTTTATGCCGTGACCTCTGTGCTGGAAGCTTTGTATCGATGGGATTATGTTTAATGTATGCCCCAACTGAAGAGATCATTGACAGCTCCACCCTGCAACAAATGGAGAGCTGGTAATCTTGCCTGCTGTTCCCCGGTTGTTGTTTTTGTTTCTGGACTTGCAGTGATCCGTTTGTTTGATTGGCCGTACTGAATACGGTTTGCTGACTTGAATGCAGAATTATTTGCAGGTCTCCCCAGATTCAAACGCTGAATGCATTGTGACGTTTAATGTGGTACGACGTTTCTGAGTTGAATGCTAGGCAGTACTGTAGTCCATTAGATGGATTGTTTGTTAGAATTGCATACGTGCTGAATAGGATGCGCGGAGTTAAGCGTGTGTTTTTGCCGGGCCATGTGGATCGGTACGCTTTTGTTGGATGTACCGGAGGATTTGGTGATTTCTCGAGTTAATGTTGGATCCTGTGTCGCTTCTGGTGTAGATAACTGCTTGTTTTTCATGTCTAAATGCACTGTTCTCATGTCCTAAGTACGTACGTGCTGTGGCAAGTAGCATGTATTTATGTACGTGCTGGTGGTCTCTACGTCTACGGATTAATTGAATGGAAGTGTCTCGTTGATGTTTCTCTGCATTTGCTGGTGCACCACTGGTTTTTCAGTTTCTCGTGATATTGGTAGGTGAAAGCAAGGTGGCGGCTGTTTCCTTGTGAGGATTACTGGTTGGTTCTTGAGCCTCGTTTTGCTGTCCATTTGCCGCTTCTTTTTGGCCGTAGCTTTGGGTAGGTTTCCTATGTGTTGTACGGGTGCCATTTTTGTGCGAGTCGCCATCCATGTCACCAGTGGTGTTTTTGTCAATGGTTGTGCTCTGAACATACGCTGGATGATTCTGTGTGCACCACAACTTCTGCAGACAGGTTTCCAATTGTTTTAGTAGGAAAACTGTAGGCCTGATTGGATAGGACGGCTGAATGTTTCCTGAGGTACACCCAGTGCAGCTGTGGTACATTTTCCCAATTAGGGGATGAAAGATCAATGGGCAGCTCTTAATTGGAACAAAATAGGGTTTAACAGTTCAATGAGTGCTAGAGGATTATTTTCCTTTTTTGAAAAAATGTGCTTGTTTCTCTTATTATCAACGAAAATAATTGAAACCGATTCTCACTACCCTTATATTCTTATCGGGTAAGATAGTCCAAAATTTAAGGTGAAAATTATTGATCAATTTGGTTGTTGAAGTGGTACGTACTATCTATATCTCCATACTGGGTTTTCTCCATGCATCTAGTGCCAGGCCAAATAAATGGAGAATCCGGTAGCATTAGAGAGGGAGATTCTCTTGGATACGGATGTTGGGCGAGGCCCTTCTCTCCTGTGCACACGCTTTCCGGACCTGTTGGATTGACCTGTCTGTCTGTCACACAAACACCAACACAGGAACCCTGCTGTTTCGTTAGCAAGCCTGTTGTAACATCAACTGTTTTGGTTAACCAGGGCAGAAACATCATTACACATGATATATGTTCCATTCGCAAAGAATGACTTGCGATGATGGATGATTGCTTCAGCACCAGCTACATCTGTCTACAGTACGCACACGCACGCATGCAAAGATTCAAGAGGCCAAGCCAATGGTGGAACATGGATTGACGGATTAGGTGCACCCAATTCAAGGCTCATCATGCTGCTCCACCTCTATCACTACACATGATGGAATCCATCGATCCATCGGCTTGGGACTCCTGAGCTATGCTACTCTCGCACACGCAAGGCCTGTGATGCATGCATGCATTTAACCCTACCACATTTACATGCAACCCAACATATAGTAGTAGTATTCTTTTGTTCCATAAATTCATTTGCATTTGAATGCACATGAGAAGAATGTCTTGCCATGCCTTCAACATCATGTATTAAAGGCACTCCTTTCCTGTGGGTTTCCTGTTATTCAATGCCATCTGGGGCCCACCAATCAGATAAAATGACTATATCAATAAATGTTAGGTCCACCTATAGCTGTTCCTTGAAAAAAGCCACATACATTTTCTTTTTTGTGATGTAGACACAGCCACTCACTTGTATTACTTTGCCAGAGAGAAATGCTCCGTTAATTGGAAAAGATGAAGCAATAGTAATAGAACAATATGTGGAATTTTCACACCACATTAACCACCAAGGATCTGAACTCAACCAATCAATTCACATCCCATTCTCACGAACAACACATAGTATGATTTATGGTGCTAAGTAGCGTACATGTACTGAAGTACATTATTGATGGTGGCGTCAAGGCAAAACCCGTTACTCTTGCGGTTGCCTTCAATTTGTCTAACTGGGCTTCACATTTTGTGAATGACCAATTAATCAATCAACCCAGGGGAAATACGTATGCATGCATCAGAAACTTGCACTGCGTGCTTATGATGGCTTTCAGTGGTTTCAGCCCGTAGATTTAAATGCTATTATTATTATTGGTTGATTTATTGCACTACTTATTCCAATCTGCGTGACTACATGTACATGTTGGCCTTCAATCTTGTCGAGTTCGGTGCATCATGTATAGCCAAGGTTCATCTGTCCAAAACAAGAACTAATTTAAGTGGCACAAGTTAGCAAGTTTAGGTTTTTGCAACTCCACAACAAAAAATTCGTAAGACCTTAGCTACTTACGCATACGAGTATAAAAAGAAATTATCGACAAAGTTTTCAATGTGCTTTAAGAATGGAAATGTTATTCAGTTAACAATAACGGCTTAGTTAACACTTCGGAAACTCTTCCCATCTGATGTTCGGTCGGACATCTCGCTTGGACGGCTCCTACACCGTAGATTGTCCCTTCCACCTGACGGTAGTTTCCTTCCAATGAATTTCTTGTCTAATTCCGTAAGTTACCACATAATGCCATATGCTCATCCTAGATGCTCGTCGTATCAGAAACCGCATCATTCGACTACGCAGCCTCTGCCGTGGCTCCCGAGCGGCACGACGGCGGCTCCCGAGCAGTGCAGCCACGGAAGGCGGCGAATCCTCCCAACAAGCGATGCCATGTCCTCCATCCATCCCCAAGCGTCCTCTTCCATCGATCCTAAGCTGCACGATGGCGGCACCCGAACGGATGGCAGGCGGTGATTCCTCCCCACTGGCTGTGCCAACCCCTCCATCCATCAATAGCAGGCGCACCTCCATCCCTCCGCGGCGGCGGCGGCAACTCCTTCATAATCATTATGATTCTGCTCATGCCCCGGATTTGAAGGAGATCTCCTCGATGATTGAGACAAATCATTTCTGTCTCACCACACAAATATTTTTACGTCCTACTTGTCGCATGGTGGCCCATATTTTTTTGTCTATCCCAACGATATATACTAATCAATCCTAAAGGTGCTGTTGGGTTTAGTCCTACATCGGTTATGGACAAAGATTGAACACAATTTATAAGGGTGATGGTAGCTCCTCCTATTAAGCTAGTCTTTTGTGGGGAGAGGGTCCAAGACCTCTTATAAGCCTGTGTTGCTCTGTTGTTGGGTCTGAGACGCAATGGGGGCTAGAACGCTGGTGGTTTAGCCGGCCCAAGATTACGCAATAAGTGGTATCGGAGTCCAGGTACCCGGATACAAATCTCAGAAAGCTCACGGTTGCCGGTCACAGTTGGCGAGTTAGAACGCTGGTGTTAGCGGGCTCGAGTATGACCGATGTGTGAGGGGAAGATTTGTTGGGTTTAGTCCCCACATCGGTTGTGGATAGAGACTGAACACAATTTATAAGGGTGATGGTAGCCCCTCCTATCAGGCTAGTTTTTTAGGGGGAGAGGGACTAAGACATCTTATAAGCCTGTGTTACTCTGTGTTGAGCCTGTAATGTAATAGGGGTTAAAACGCTGGTGGTTAGCAGATCCAAGATTACACAACGGGCCTCAACACTTTTGGTTTGGCCGCCCTGCGCGGCTGCGCCACGCTCCGGCGAAGCCATCCGCTGTTGCTGCCGCTACCGAATGCCTCTGCCTTCCACTCTAGTTTTTATTTCAAGATTTTGTGCCGACGCTGACGCCACTACTGCGGAAGGCGGCGATGTCCTAAAACTAAATAAGGAAGTTGAAGCGGAAGCCTAGAAAAATCTATGAAGTGGCCCAGAGTGAGAAGCCCCAAATAATCAACAAGTTAATTACCTGGTTAAGTTAACTAGACAGAGCACCCACACCGTGCGGTACGCCTGGTCAGCAATCTCAAAACCAATGATACACAACTAGACAGAGCACCCGGAAAAGATTTCACTTTACCGCTTCTCGTTGTCTATCTATATGATATAACATTTTGCCACATGCATGGCATCCATGTGGTGCTGACATGCATGGTGCCGTTTTGTCTTCTAATTAATCAAAAGGCTTAGATATTAGGAATTTGTCACCTTGATTTTGAGACAAGAAAATTCTTGTAATTTCCAGAAGTATCTCTGAGCGTGTTTGTCGTACACGTTCAAAGGTCATATTTGCAGATTTTTAATTTTTCTGGGATTTCAAAATAGTCTAGCTAACTTTTATCTTTGTCTTTTCTGATGTTGTTAAAGTGTTGTGTTGAACTGTTTAATAAAGTATTGACATCATGTTTAATAAATTATATTACAATCTAACTAACTTTTAAATACTAAAATAAAAGTACTATATTTACAAGAATAGTGATTATATCGTTCCTATTTTCCAACTAGCTAGGAATCAATTTTAAACTCCGTTCTATGGGCTACCAAAAGCAGATAAGGAAGAGATAAAATAGATCAACCAAACGGGGTGACAAAAGCAACCTATGGGCATGTTTGTTTAATAGACACACTCCTCCAACTCTATCCAAGATGTTCTCTTTTAGAAAAGAAAGTTTTATTATCTTTCAGTCTCTGAATCAACAGAATACACACAATCAAACTTATCAAAGATGTTGCTACTTTTTATAGCTACAGTTTGATTCATTGCTATAATTGCGGTACGACACTTTTCCTACTTGTTATAGATTTATATATTGCCAAACTTAGCTAAATATGTGGCAACCAAATTTTTTTTCCACCACACAGTGTGGCCTACCACAGGCTACAGTTGGGCAAGATAAGTATGGTGCTATCAAGCAGTGTGCCCTATGTTAAAATAACTTGTACATTAAGTATATTCTGGTATATCCAAAAAATGAAACGATTGTTCTTGGTTGTAAACTGTTGTAATCAATAGTCAAAAAGATGAAAGGAGGAGCCATGACCCTAGATTATAAGGAGCATGGTACGGCCGCTAGTTAGTGTGTGCCAAACAAATCAATCTACTTTTCTTGTATCACTTCATGGTATCAGAGCCTGCATAGGGCTTCACCATGACGACATCCTCGCAACCACCCTCGGCAACCATTGGAGCTCTCTTGGCCGGCAATGCCACCATGGTTAGCTCCGAACTAATAACAACTATGGCACCGCTTCTCAACTTCAAGCAATACATCAGCCGGAAACTGATGCCCGATAACTACTTGCTCTAGAAGGTACAAGTACTCTCTTCCTCTATGCCAACAGCTACATCAGCCTCATCGACGAGACAGAACCTCACCCTGAGCCCTTGGAGACTGTGGCCGGAGAAAGTGGGGCATCACAAGTCCAAAACCCGCTATATATTCAGTGGGTTCAGAGAGATCAAACTGTGATGGATCACTTTTATCGACCCTAATGAAGGAGGTCATGTTGCAGGTTACACTCCTGCGGACATTGCATGAGGTATGGAGCACATTAGCAGATTATTCTCGTTGCAATCACAGGAAAAATCTATACAAATTCGTGTGCAACTAGGTACTCTCGAGAAGGGAGATATGACAGGTGCCGAGTATTTCTAGAAGGTCAAGAATCTTGCAGATATGATGTCTGCAGTCAACAAGCCGCTCTCAGATGAGGAGGTGATATCCTACCTCATGTTGGCCTTGATGGTGAGTATGATCCCCTTATGATGACGGCCTTGCTACGTGATGAACCCTGATGGTCAGCAACTTCCACGCACACTTTTTGAGCTTTGAGGCTCGACCGGTCGCTCGCAACAAGTTTGCACCGGTGGACGTGTTGGCCAACTTCTCTGCGTGCAACAAGCCAACTAAAACCGTGGTCAAGAAGGGAACTGTGGGTATTCTGGTGGCAACGGTAGCCAGGGTCATCGCTGTGGTGGTCGGGAACCCACACGTGGCGGCAACAACTATAACAACAATAGTAGTTCTAGTGGTGGCTATAACAACAATTAGGGTGGATGCCCGGTTTGCCAACTATGCAAGAAACCTAGTCACGAGGCGACCAAGTGCTGGCATCACTTTGAGCATGCTTACCAGGTCGTGATCATCAACCAAGTACATCAACAATCATAGCTACTAGGTGGACACTAATTGGTATAGTGACACAGGAGCAACCGATCATATCACCAATGATCTTGATCGTCTCACTGTGCCGGAAAGTGAATGTGCATCTTGGATCCCTATGGTGTACCGGTTTTACGGACCAGATAACCCATGTGTTTCCTGTACTGTTTCCATGATCAGTAGACAGTACACATAAGTTAACTTGAGTACTATTATCATACATGTACAATATCGAGTTTGATACACAAATAGATCGTTATGGTCTTTATTGTTACACACATGGCTTATTGGCCAAATTAAAGAGTCTGTAGTGGACAAGATACATAAAGCAAGTGCCCATCAATATGCCAAACCGACAGGTAACTGACAGGGGTAACGCCCTATTCTCGTAGTCACTGTCGTCATCCTCAAGAAATATTCTTCTTCTTCTGGCCACAGCAACAAGCTAGGTGAGTACATTCAAGCATCTTGCAAAGAGGGTAAAATAGATATATTCATGCTCGGTTTTAATCAAGGAAGTGACTCTAACCTAGTTTGCATATTGTGCAGAAAAGTAAGTTCTTATTCAAGGGAACAAGTAATAGATTGCAAGAATTTTTGAAAAGAATGGCATTACTGACGAGTAGCATAAGCACTTCCAATAACGGTTGCTCCTACCACTAACCTAGAAATTGAAATGCCAATAGCTCCACCTGTCGGCTCAGATCATCATCAACCCCACACCCTATTTTCTGATGATTTGTAAAACTTGCTTAAAGGTTATATCAATAAAGTTGTGGCTCATTTATTCCTTTGCATTTTTGGGATAAGGAGAAATAATATAGGAATATTCGGAAAAAGGTCCCAAAAAGGATTATAGAGTGTAGGAGGGGTGACATTCAAGATATGGGATTATTTGGAAACATGAATTCAATATTTTATTTAGTGTTTGACCTTTTGTCTTACGAGAGAAGGAAAATTAGGGTTTGCTTATATGTGCTCACATAAATGCATAACACATATATGTTTTTAAGATATTCATATTATTGATCATGAGAGATGTTTATGAGGCATGATTCAAGAAGGATTCGATAAGGCCCAAAAATGCAAAGGAATAAATGAGCCACAACTTTATTGATATAACCTTCAAGTAGGTTTTACAAATCGTCAAAAAACAGGGTGTGGGTTGATGATGATTTGAGCTGATAGTTGGAGCTATCGGCGTTTCAATTTATGGGTCAGTAGCAGGAGCTACCTTCGTTTTGGAAGTGCTTATGCTACTCATCAGTTATGCTATTCTTTTCAAAAAATGCTTGCAATCTATTACCTGTACCCTGGAATAAGAACTTACTTTTCGGCATAATATGCAAACTAAGCTAGAGCCACTTTATTGATTAAAGTCGAGTATGACTATATCGGTTATACCCTCCTTGCAGGATGCTCATGAGTACATTCAATGTACCCACGTGGCTTGTTGCCGTGGCTAGAAGAAGAAGAATATTTCTATGAGGATTACGATAATGACTACGAGGAGTAGGGCATTACCCTAGTCAGGTGCTTATCGGTTTGGCATGTTTATGTGCACTTGCTACGTGTATCTTTTTTTTGCTGCAGACTCTTTCATTCAGCCAATAGGCCATGTATATAAAAATAAATACCATAGCGGTCTATTCGTATATCGAACTTTGGTATTGTACGTGTATGAGAATGGTACTCAAGTTAACTTGTGTGTACTAGCTACTGATTATGAGAACAATATAGGAAATATAAGGGTTATCCGGTCCATAAAATCGGGTACGCCACAACTTGGTATCAAGCCATACTGACCGTAGGCAAATTCTAGTTAGCATGGCAGTTAGACAGGACCTAAGATATAAAAAACTATTTTGGTAAATTAAAACATTGATGTAAACAAGAGTTCCACTCTTCTCATCCTTCCTAGTGTTCTCCCTCCCTATCCTAGTATTGCCTCCGAACATATGTTGCACGTCTCACTAATCTTTTTTTTTGCGGGGGCATCTCACTAATCTTGACTTTATTCAAAATCTTATAGATGGGAATGATTGAGAAACATGGCGAGACCTGTGCCGTGACCACACCCAGTTTTCCCTAGCTTCTCCTGGAAGCAGTTGAGAGATACGGAGGCACCGTGAAACTAGAGTATGTCGTCTTCGAGCAAAAGGTTATTGAGACACATATTGTCATCCTGAGGCAACCTTTGAGAGATATCAAGGGAAGGAGAAAATCCACATGGCAAATGGGTCTGGTATGTCTGTTCTTCACGTTGGAAATTTCAGCTACATAAAACAGATAAACAACTTTAGACTAAGAATATCCTACATTCTCCAATAACCACAAACATCTTTTATTTGTCCATCGTTTTACACGTGATAATGATGTCTTTTTCGAATTTCACTCTGATCTTTTTGTTCTCAAGGATCATGCCACGAAGACTAATCTTCTTCATGGCAGATGTGAGGCCGGGTTGTATCCGATCTTGACATCCCAGTGTTCCTCTGCACACAAGGATGTCCTCACTACTGACAAGCCTTCTATTGATCAGTCGCATCGTCGCCTAGGCCATTCATCATCTGTCGTTGTCAACCAAATATTGCAGTCAAATAGGTTGGCTTGTTCGAATAAAACCCCTAGTGCTACAATTTGTGATGCATGCCAAATGACCAAGAGCCATCAGTTGCCTTTTTCAGATTCACTTTTTATATCAAATGCACCACTTGAACTTATTCATTCTGATGTGTAGGGACCTGCTATCCCATCCACTTGTGGTTTCAAATATCATGTTAGTTTTATTGATTCCTATAGTCAACACACTTGGCTTTATCTTCTTAAGAACAAATCTGATGTGGCGCCTGTGTTTCTTGAATTCCAAAAATAGGTTGAGTGGTCTCTCAAAAGAAAATCCTGAATTTCCAAAGTGATTGGAGTGGCGAATATCAAAAACTTAACTCCATTTTTAAAGAGGTCAGTATCCTTCATCAAGTGTCATGTCCTCACACACGTCAATAGAATAGGCTAGCGGAGCATAATCATTGGCATATAGTTGACATTGATCTAGCTCTTCTCGCCCACTCTGGTTTTTCCCTTCGCTTTTGGGACGAAGCTTTCCTCCCGGCATGCTATCTCATTAATCGAATTTCATCCCGTACCATCTCCAACACAACTCTTATCCATGTCTTTTTCATACCAAACTAGTTTACACCAATCTCAAAGCCTTCGGCTGCGCATGCTGGCCAAATCTTCATCCATGTAATTCCATTAAACTATCATATTGGTCCCAACAATGTGTTTTTCCTAGGGTATAGCAGTATTCACCAGGGGTTCAAATGCTTGCATGCACCCACTAGACGTGTATATATATCACGCGAGGTCGTTTTTTATGAGACTGTCTTCCGGTTCATGCATTCAACTAATGCATGTCCTTCTCCTATTCCTATCACCGAGTCGGCCCTTATGCCTTGGCTAGATCACGTTCCTCTTATACAAACTCACCCACCCATCCACCCTCCTATAGCTAGGAATATTCCTTCTAAAGATGGACTAACCAACGGGTCGAGCGGTCTTTGTTCCTGATCTTGATTGCATGCAGTATGATATCACTATTTCCGCAGAGGTGGTGCAAGTTATTCCCATGGATGATGCCCATAATGCTCCCTCTCCTGTGACTGCGGCACCTGCGGATGCTGCTATCCCGGAGGATGCTCCACCAGTCGCGCCGTCGCCCTCCCAATCAGTCAAGCACCGCCAACATAACATTTGTCGACCGAGTGAGTACATGGATGGGACTGTTCGTTACGACCCAAAGCATTGTGGCTTTCTGGCTACAGCTCATTCCATCGTCGAGCCGGAGTCATATCTTGATGCTTTATTTCATCCACGATGGAAGGAGGTCATGCATGATGAGTATTATGCTCCTGTCCATAATGGCACTTGGCATCTTATTCCTCCTCGTCATGGACTAAATATTGTCAACTGCAAGTGGGTCTTCAAACTTAAAATAATGTTGGTGTCTCTATTGAGCACTACAAACAGCCCCGTTGACAAGCCGGCTATTGTATGTATTGTATTTTCCATTGGTGTCTCCCGTCGATGGTCATGCTTTTTGGAATGGTAATCTCAATGAGGATGTTTATATGAGTCAGCCGCATGGATTTATTGATGCTTCTCGATCGGATCACATGTGCAAGCTCGATAAAACAATATATGGTTTAAAACAGGCTTCGAGGGTGTGGTATCATAAACTTAGCTCCAAACTTCCAGAGTTTGGTTTTTTGGGCTCTAAAGCGGATACATCGTTATTCGTCTTCCGTGATCATGCGGTACCATCATATTTTTTAATTTATGTTGATGATCTTGTCATTGTTAGCTCCTAGGATCAGGCGGCTACCACACATTTGCACCATCCTCAACAATCATTCGCTATTAAGGATCTCAGTCTCCATTATTTTGTTGGCACTGAAGTACGCCCGGATCAGGGGGATCATCTTGTCACAACAGAAGTATGTTGAAGACTTGTTAGAGAAGACCAATATGCAGCTATGTAAACTAGCCAATATGCATATGAGCAGCTCCGAGAAGCTATTAAAATATGTGGGTGATCCTTTGCCGGTGACTAAGTGATAAGGTAGGGCAATGTGGTTGGCGCCCTACAATATTGGCGATCACCCACCCGGACATTGTCTTTGCAGTCAATAAAGTTTGCCAATATCTCCAAGCACCTACCACTGCACATTGGAGCGCAGTAAAGAGAATACTTCGCTATCTCTATTATACACGGGCCGATGGGCTCAAGATACATAGCTCGAGTTTGATGTTGATTAATGGCTTCTCCAATGCTGATTGGGATGCACAGATGATCATCGTTCCACTGGAGGTGTTGTTGTTTCCCTTGGTGCAAATCTGATTTCGTGGAGCACATGAAAACAAGCTACTGTCTCACCTTCGAGTACATAATCAGAATATAAGCCGTTTGCAAATGCCACTGCTGAAATAGTACCGGTGCAATCAGCCTTGGTGAGCTTGGAGTCTTTTCACCTCGCGCACCGTCCCTTTGGTGCGATAATTTGGGTGCAACATACTTGCCTGCAAATCCTATTTTGCATGCTAGAATGAAGCATATCGAGATAGACTTTTATTTTTTTTCAAAGCATGTGGCACGTAGAGCACTTGATATTCAGTTCATACATCCGAGGATCAGTTGGCTGATATTTTTATAAATGCGCTACCAGTCGATACATTTCCGGAGGCTTAATTCCGGAAAAGTTGTGATCGAGAAGAATGTTGAATTAACTTGTACGTCGAGTATATGAGTGGAATATCCAGAAGATAAAACGATGGTCTCAGTTGTACTGTCACTACTACAGATAGCATTTAACGGGACGCCACCTGTACAGACGGCAACAGGGAGCCGTCTGCATAATTCTTAGTGCAGACGGTTCCCAACACGAACCGTCTGCACAAATCACGACCACGGATGCCGAACAAGCGGGACGGCACAGTGCAGACGGCTGCCGTTGGGAACCGTCTGTACAAATAATGCAGACGGTTCCAAACTGCAGCCGTCTGCACTGTGCACAACAGTCCAGACGGCTCCCAACTGGGACCGTCTGCACTATTTGTACAGACGGTCCCAGTTTGGCGCCGTCTGGACTAATAAATACAGTCCAGACGGCTCCCAACTGGTACCGTCTGCACTATTTGTACAGACGGTACCAGTTGGGAGCCGTCTGCACTAACCAGTACAGTACAGACGGTCCCAGTTGGGAGCCGTCTGTACTATTTTTACAGACAGTTCCCAACCTGGAGCCGTCTGTACTAATGTAGTCGGTCACTCCCTCACTCCCACTCCGTCACTCCCGCTAGCTACTCACTCCGGCATCTCGAGCCGCCCGCAAGCGCCGCCGCCACCGGAGCTCGTGCCGCCCGCCGGCGACCTCCCCAAGCTGCCGCCGCCTCCCGCCGACGCTCTGCCGCCGCCGCCGCCGCCGCTAGGGCCGCCCCGAAGCTTTCCCGCCGCCGGCCGTGGCCTCCACCTCACCGCCGGCCGCCTGCCTCGCTCCGCCGCCTCCCGGTAAGCCGCCGCCCTCCCACGTCCACCGCCGCTGTCCCCCGCCACCGCCGGTTGCCGCCGGCGAGCTCGGGCGGCGTCCCGGCCGACCGCCGGACCTCAGGCGACTTAATGAAAAAAATTAAAAAAATAAAACAAAAACCAGTGGGACCCACGTGTCAGAATATATTAATATTTATTTATTTATTTATTTATTATTTTTACTGAGGAAAAGATCAAAAAGAGTATTTAAATAATTAAATCTTATAAAAATCATAGAAAAATCATTATTAGTCAGAAAAATGCAAATAATATATCAAAATGTTCAGAAAAATAAGATCTACGCAATTATGTCATTTTGATTCGTGTTTGCATTGTAGAAAAAATTAAATTGACTAAAAACTCAAATTAGGGTTTCCGGAACCGCCGGAGAAATTAGGATCGCGATATTTTGAGCGTCCGGACTCCGATGAAATTGATTCTATTTGCATTAGTCCTTATTTTATGTCATCTATTCGGTGACATGCATTTCATCTCAGGCCGATGTTCCGCATTTTGATATTTATGTTTGTACCCTTAAACCCTTAAACTGCAGTACGATTTCTAGATAAGCTCCTTTTTCGCGATGAGAAGCTAGGTCGCTTTCTTTTATTAGGTCAATCTAACACTAATTTCCTTGTTGTGCAGCGCGTGTAGCTTGATGGATCGGGTGTGGATGTACGGTTCTCGTACGAACCAAGCGTACCTTGACGGTGTGACGAATTTTCTGAGAGTTGCCGAGGATGATAGGTTGAAGAAGGGTGTTGAATATATATATTGTCCTTGTTGCGACTGTAGAAATGAGAGATCATTTCTCGGACAGAACTCAGCGCTACAGATCCAAGCGCACTTGATTATTAGGGGCTTCAAACCGGACTACGCGTGTTGGACCAAACATGGTGAAGAGCAGAACATGTCACAGGAAGACGTTGGCATCGTCGAAGAACCCGAAGTCAACGAAAGGAGAGAACATGGGGACGAAGTAGTTGCAGACGATGATTGTGGCCGCCACGAGGAAGTAGGTGCAGACGATGACTGTGGTGGCGCAGAGGACGATGATAGGTTGGATCAGATGCTGCGCGATGCCGACGTGAACTTTAATACTGAGAGAGACTTACACAAGTTCATGTACTTGATTGAGGACTCAGAGAAACCTTTGTTTCCGGGTTGCAAGCCGAAATACACAAAGCTGTCATCCGTGCTCGAGCTGCTCCAACTGAAAGCCAGCCATGGTTGGTCAGACAAGAGTTTCACAGCGCTCCTAGGTCTCCTCTCCGAGATGCTTCCGGATGGTAACGAGCTGCCCAAAAACACGTACCGAGCAAAGCAGGTGGTTTGTCCCCTGGGGATGGAGGTAGAAAGGATACATGCATGTCGGAACGACTGTATCCTGTACCGTAATGAATTATCGAACTTGCGTTCATGTCCAGTGTGCAAAGCATCTCGTTACAACCGTAAGAGCCAACCAGACGACAGCGAGTCTTCCATCGAGCCGAAGAAAGGAATTCCCGCTAAGGTGGTGTGGTACCTGCCCGTAATTCCGCGTCTAAAGCGTTTGTTCGCGAACCCAAAAGAGGCCAAATTGTTGTGCTGGCACTCGGAGGACCGTAAGAAAGATGGAAAGCTAAGACACCCTGCCGATTCCGCGCAGTGGAGAAACATCGACATGATCTTCGAAAACTTCGGTGCAGAGCCGAGGAATATAAGGTTCGCGTTGAGCACGGACGGAATGAATCCTTTCGGCAACATGAGCAGCCGGCACAGCACTTGGCCAGTTGCTCTTAGTATGTACAACCTACCACCTTGGCTGTGTATGAAGCGGAAGTACATCATGATGTCACTGCTTATCCAAGGGCCGAAGCAACCTGGGAACGATATTGACGTCTACCTAAGACCTTTGGTGGAAGATCTGAAAACACTGTGGAACGAAGGGGTGCAGGTATGGGATGCGTACAAACAAGAGAACTTCACCCTATACGCCATGTTGTTCTGCACGGTCAATGATTTGCCTGCCCTACGCAACCTTTCGGGCCAGAGTAAAGAGCCAGACAAGGCTTGCCCTCAGTGCTTGGATGGTACGGCGAGTAGGTGGCTGGCCCACTCCCGTAAGACGGTGTTCATGCGCCACCGTAGGTTCCTTAAGAGGAATCACCCGTACCGCAACATGAAGGACCAATTTGACGGGACGAGGGAGAGAGCTTTATGTCCAAGGCATTACAGCGGGCAAGAGGTGTACGATATGGTTAAGGATATCGACGTTGTCCTTGGAAAGAGTGGTAAAAAAGCAAAGGCCAGCGGCATGTGGAAGAAGAAATCAATATTTTGGGAGTTATCCTACTGGTAGCACCTTGAAGTTCGCCACTGCATCGACGTTATGCACGTAGAGAAGAACGTGTGTGACAGCCTGATTGGCCTCTTACTCAATATTCCAGGGAAGACGAAGGACGGCCTCAACGCACGCCTCGACTTAGTAGACATGAAGATCAGGCCCGAGTTGGCACCTGAGCCCTCCCAACAAGGCAGAACAAGGCTTCCTCCGGCCTGCTATAACCTGAAAAAGGCCGAGAGGACCGAACTATGCCGGTGCTTGCAAGGTGTGAAAGTTCCGTCCGGTTACTCCGCCAACATCTCGAAACTTGTTTCGATGGAAGATCTAAAATTGTTCGGCATGAAGTCCCACGATTGCCATGTGTTGATGACACAGATGCTTCCTGTTGCAATCCGAAATATCCAGCCGAGCTATCTCCGAGACACAATCACTAGGCTGTGCTACTTCTTCAACACAATCTCTCAGAAGGTCATCGATCCCGAAGCACTAGATGTGTTGCAGGCCGCTCTGGTGAAGACATTATGTCATCTTGAGATGTACTTTCCTCCGTCGTTTTTTGATATCATGGTCCATGTTACCGTCCACCTCGTGAGAGAGATAAAGATCTGTGGACCGGTATTTCTACGCCAGATGTACCCGTTTGAGCGGTACATGGGAATTCTCAAGCAGTACGTACGAAATAGATCTCGTCCAGAGGGCAGCATCATCGAAGGTTACACAACCGAAGAGGTGGTCGAGTTCTGTGTCGATTACATGGACCAGCTCAAACAGATAGGTGTGCCTACGTCTCGCCACGAGGGGAGACTGGATGGCAAAGGGACCATAGGAAGGAAAACACTCATCCCTGACTACGCGTCGTTATCTCAAGCCCATTTCGCAGTCTTGCAACACATGACTGAAGTTGCCCCGTATATCAACATGCATAAGGACGAGCTGCGCAGAGAGAATCCAGGCCGTACGGAGGCTTGGCTTACCAGACAGCACAACCGCAGCTTCAACAACTGGTTGCGGGTTCGAAGTGCTAATAGTACAACAGAGGAGAATATTGGCTGGTTGGCCAGATGGCCAAGTCACACGATCCTGAAATTTGAAGCCTACGACATAAATGGGTACACCTTTTATACCAGAGCACAGGATACGAAGAGCACGGTACAAAACAGCGGTGTCCGCATAGATGCCTTCCAGGACAAACGTGGTGTGTGTGCGTACTACGGGTACATTGAGGAGATCTGGGAACTCGACTATGTACGTTTCAGGATCCCCCTCTTCCGGTGCCGTTGGGTCGCACTCTCAAGTGTTAAGGTCGACAAGTACGGCATGACTACAGTGGACCTCGAACGTGCCGCATACAAAGAGGAACCATTCGTACTCGCTAAACAAGCTACTCAGGTCTTTTATGTCCAAGACCCGGCAAATCAGAAACTTCACGTAGTCCTTCAGGGGAAAAGAAGGATTGTCGGAGTTGAGAATGTCGTGGACGAGGAAGAGTACAATCAATTTGATGAGTACCCTCCTGGAGACGGCACCGCGCTCAACGAAGAACAACTACCGTTCGGGGCCACCTGCTATCTGCGCGTCGATCATCAAGAAGGGCTGGTTGTTAAAGGAGATTAGGTTATTTTCTATGATCGAACCCGATTGTTATGTATCGTCACCAGGGTTTTTTGTATGAACTATTAATGTAATAAAAATATGAAAATAGTTGTACCATGAAATTGTACATATGAAAATATGAATTTATAAAAAAAGTTCAACTCGTTTGGAGTTCATATGAAGTTTTTATGAATTTTACAAGTTTAAGGCATTTTTTGCATTCAATTTTATGAGTTCCCAATGAAGAGAGTAATATAAAACCTTAGTTTACTACACATTATTACTGCCTTTAAATGCAACATGAAATTTAGCAGATGGTAAAAAGATGAACTTCAGCATGAGATTCAATGTATGCCATGCGCTAGAGGATTCGAACTGCAAACTAACGCAACTGGAATCAGGTTAATCGGAGTCCGGACGCTTGACTTATCGCGATCCGAAGCTTCCGGCTAATCGGGGAAACCCTAATTGGAGTTTTTAGCAATTTTTCTTTTTCCTAACATGGATGAATATGATATGATTGAATAGATCTCATTTTTCTGAACATTTTGATATATTATTTGCATTTTCCTGAATTAAGATGAATTTTCTACGAATTTTACAAGATTTAAACCAATTTAAATCCTTTTTTGTATTTTTCTCAGTAAAGAATAACAGAACTAAACAGTAAATACTTTTATCACCTACCCCATACCTAGCCTCAGAGAATGACAGGTGGGACCCTTGGTCAATTCGGGTCAAGATTGACCAAGACTATGACAAGGGGACCCACATGTCATAACACTCTCTTTTCTTTTCTTTAATTCTTTTTCCAATTTCTTATGTGCGGGACCCACTTGCCATAGACACAGCTAAAGAGCTCAATTAACACACTGGTTAACTATTAACTTACTGCATGGATTACAAATAGCAATCACTAAGCAACTAAACATGCCCTAACCGAACTAATTAACCTAATTAGCTACCAGCTAACCAACTAACTAACTTAGCTAACAACTAACCAATCTGACTAACAACTAAATAACTAACCCTGGCTATTTACTAACCAACCTAACCACTGATTAACAGCCCTAACTAACAACTAACTACTCATCTAACCAATTACTAAACCAACTATCCCTAGCTAACTTAACTAATCAATCTAACTAGTAACTTAACTAATTTATAAAAAAAGTTCAACTCGTTTGGAGTTCATATGAAGTTTTTATGAATTTTACAAGTTTAAGGCATTTTTTGCATTCAATTTTATGAGTTCCCAATGAAGAGAGTAATATAAAACCTTAGTTTACTACACATTATTACTGCCTTTAAATGCAACATGAAATTTAAAAAAGGTAAAAAGATGAAAAAATGCCCGGCTACACTAGGGTTTTGGTTTCCGAAGCCTGCACCCAATCAAGCCCATCACAGGCGACATGGGCCGGGGCCCAAATCAAGCCCATCACAGGCGATCGGGCACAGGCCCGTACTGACCAGCGGCCCCAGTAGCCAAGGCGGACGATCGGACGAATATGCTCGGTTGAGAGAAGCTCGACAGCCCCGCTCAAAGAACGGTATATAAACCGGTCGAAACCTCCGTAAACTAGCGAGGTGGGACTAAAAGTCCCACCCCGCGTCGGCTCTGCACGGTGCATTAGTAGTCCAGACGGTTCTATAAAGGAAAGCGTCCGCACTAATTAGTGCAGACGGCTCCACATTGAGACCTGTCTGCACTAACGTTAGTGCGGACGGGTCCATATGGAGAACCGTCTGCACTAATAAGTGTCCCGCCTACACTATTAGTACAGACGGTTCTCAATATGTAGCCGTCCGCACTAATGTTAGTGCAGACAGGTCTCAATATGGAGCCGTCTGCACTAATGCGTGGGGGGCGCTTTCCAGTGGGAGAGGCGGAACGCGGGAAGGTGGAAGGCGCGCGCGGGGGTAAACGGGCCGCCCGAGGCGGCCCAACAGGCTTCGGCCTCCTTTCCTTTATAGATTTTTCTTTTCTTTTATACAGATTCATTCCTGCTGTCATTTTATGTATAAATATTTGTCCAAAAATTATGAACTTTTTACAGGGGCCTTATAACATTATTTGGAACCTTCTGTAGAAGTTTGAGTTGATTTGGAGTTCATTTGAGTAGGGTTCTAGTTCAAAGCTAGGGTTTGACCTAATTCGATGATTTGAACTAGAGCTATGTCCTATCCTTCTCCAAGAATTCTGAAATTTGGCATGAAGTTAATGTTCCCCTATTTATGTCCATCCCTGAAGTTTGGTGAATTTTTATACTCATTTGCTTGCCCATTTTCTATGATTTTCAGAAGTTTAAGTCATTTCTAGTAATAGATAACCCTATTTCTAGTAATAAATAACCTTGAAATTTTTTCTACCCTCAAGATATACCATTACATGTTCCATGTCAAAATTTGGCATTTTTCGGGGTTCGTTTGCTATATTTAAGTCATTTAGTGCATTTCTACGCATTTAGCGAATATAATTCCAATTTGAACTGCAAGTGCATGAAAAATTTGGCAAAATTATGATGAAAAATCCTATTTGTGGTCTTTAGTCTATGTTTAGGCCTTATCCAAGAAAAGGAAAGGAATTCCAAACATCAAGGTGCCGAGACTCGACCCCGAACATGGAGGTTATTGGTTTTTTAATTCAGAAAAATGCAAACGAAGTCAGAAAAACATGAAACTTGGCATGGTGCCCTCATATGGCATCAATATGCTGTGGTAAAAATTTGAGAAGGTTTTGCAAAAGTTGTGACGTATACTACTTAGAAACCCCAAGATCTCCGAGGAAGAATCTAGGTTTTGAGAGGGAACGGGTCAGATTTGAAGGCAAAGTGACGGTTGCTTCATCGGTTAACCTTGAAATTTTTTCTACCCTCAAGATATACCATTACATGTTCCATGTCAAAATTTGGCATTTTTCGGGGTTCGTTTGCTATATTTAAGTCATTTAGTGCATTTCTAGGCATTTAGCGAATATAATTCAAATTTGAACTGCAAGTGCATGAAAAAGTTGGTAAAATTGGGTTAAAAAATCCTAATGGTAGTCTTTAGTCTATGTTTAGGCCTTACCCAAGAAAAGGAAAGGAATTCCAAACATCAAGGTGCCGAGACTCGACCCCGAACATGGAGGTTATTGGTTTTTTAATTCCAAAAAATGTAAACGAAGTCAGAAAAACATGAAACTTTCCATTGCTTCATCATATGACACCTAGAGGCTATGGTAAAAATTTGAGAAGGTTTAGCAAAGAAAAATGCCATTAAATGCAACATGAAATAAAAATCTATAAAAAAGGAAAAAAACAAGCCTACCACTGGGGTTTTGGTTTCCAAAGCCTGCACCCGAATCAAGCCCATGACAGGCGACATGGGCCGAAGCCCAAATCAAGCCCATCACAGGCGACTCGGGCACAGGTCCGTACTGACCAGCGGCCCAGTGGCCTGGCGGAGGATCTGACAAATATGCTCAGTTGAGAGAAGCTCGACAGACCCGCTCAAAGAACGGTATATAAACCGGTCGATGCCTTCGTAAACTAGCGAGGTGGGACTAAAAGTCCCACCCCGCGTCGGCTCTGCACGGTCCACTAATAGTCCAGACGGTTCTATATTGGAAAGCGTCCGCACTAATTAGTGCAGACGGCTCCATATTGAGACCTGTCTGCACTAACGTTAGTGCGGACGGCTCCACATTGAGAACCGTCGGCACTAATGTAGCAGGGGCCCCTGCTACATTAGTGCCGACGGTTCTCAATGTGGAGCCGTCCGCACTAACGTTAGTGCGGACGGCTTCATATTGCGAACCGTCTGCACTAATGTAGCAGGGTCCCGCCTGCAACATAAGTGCGGACGGCTCCATATTGAGAACCGTCTGCACTAACGTTAGTGCAGACGGGTCCATATGGAGAACCGTCTGCACTGTTAGTCCGGACGGTTCTGTATTGCGAACCGTCTGGACTACCTTCTATAATAAATCCCCTCTTTCGACAGCCGCCCTCCAGTTTCAAAATTTTCGCTAAGTCCCTAGCCCTATTCTTCCCCGAGCTCCCCGCCGCCTCCGACCTTCCCGCCGCCCCCGAGCTCCCCGCCGCCCCCGAGCTCCCCGCCGCCGACGAGCTCTCCGCCCACGAAGCCCTCAGGCAGTCGCCGCCGCCGCCCCCGAGCTCCCCGCCCCCAAGCTCCCCGCCGCCCCCGAGCTCCCCGCCCCCCGAGCACCCCGCCACCCCCGAGCTCCCCCGACCGGCCTCCTCCGATCACCTCCTCGAGCTCCCCTGACCGCCGGCCTCGCCGACGACCCCCGAGCTCGTCGTCCTCCTCCCCAACGCTCCAGATCTTCGAAGGTAGTAGGGTCCCCGAGCACCTCCTAGCTCCTCCCTGCATGTTCTTGTTTTCTTTGTTTTTTGCAAGCTACCTCTGGAGAGATCAAACACGAAGACCAGCAAGGAATCATAAGGAGAGCAAAGAGGGGAATGGATTAGAAGGGTAGGCTGAAGGTCACGATGGGCAAGGGAGGACAGTGGCCTGAGATGGAAGCTCGGGACAGTGACAGGGGAGAAAGAAATGAAGACAAAGAGGGAAATTTGGAGATTTCTGTGATATTATCTCTCTATGTCTCAAAGAAATGATATTTTAATCATAAATACTTTTGTGGATTTATCTGTAATCATGATCTGAATCCAATCCATGTGGGATGGCAGCTAGAGATTGGGTTTTGGAGTTGACAGTGTATAGATGACAAGAACATGTTTACTTAGATAGTTTGGATTATCACTTACATATATTTGGCTGCATGCATTAGATAGTTGATAATTTTATGTTTGTAGAAAGTGTTGAAATGTCCAGTGTATAAGGTTTATTTTGATTAGTCAAGTTGGTAGTGTTAAATTGCTTCTAAGTTCTATGTGTTCAGTTTGGACTAAGTGTCATGCCTTTCCAACTTGATTGATTTGCTAGGGGATACAACCATGTACTGATGTGTGATCAAGCCTTCAAACTCTGAGCATTATAACGTGTGAAAGTATATAAATCGGCTGCGTACGAATGTATAGATTTGTCTTTTACAATTCCTTTATAATAAGCATGTTTAGTATTATTAGATTTGTCTTTCTGTTTTTCTTACAGTTTGTACCTTTTATCATATTACTTAGAAATCATAATCAAAGTTTAGAATTGGAGATTGCGAAAAGTAAAAAAATAACCTACACTTATGTATAGAGACAGTTTTTTTATACAATATACATAATTGAGAGGAGAGGTATATATTGTACAAAATATTTATTGGTATATGCAATCAAAAAAGAGACTAGAGTGAGCACCGTAAACAAAAGCTCAGGCCGCAAATGGAGCAAAGAGAATATGATGAAATTTAAAACATCGAGAAGATACAAAGGACAATTATTTTGTGATGATTAAGAGAACAGTTATGCAATTAAGAGGATCGCGGACTTAAGTTATGCACTAAGGTCAAGTGTATCGCGGACAGATGATTAAGACAAATAACTGAGTATAAATTGAAGGAGATACGAGATGTAGAAGAAAAAACGAGAAAGAAGTAAATAGATAGTACATTTAGATTTAAAGAGTATCGGAGAGTGAAGCAAAGTCGGAGGCAAACACATATATAACTCATGTAGCCCTCATGTATAAAAGAGTTCAGGAAGATATTTATGATGAGATTACGGACATTAGCACTATTTACGAAGTTGTTGTACATATGTATCTCATTGTTGTTTAATTCACAAAGAATGTGTCTTTATATGAAAATGTCTACAATCTAGTCGTGTACCGCATATCTGAATTTTTCGTCTTTTGAAGATGGCGTCCGGAGGAGATGAACGTGAACAGCCGGTGGCCTCTTCTCCCCGACAAGACGAGCCGCACGTGTCTCCTCAACCGGCTCAACCGCCTCTACCGATGCCCTCCGAACCTGCAGAAGCCTCGTCTCGTGAGCAAACCGAAGAATCGGGTGGGCAGAAGCGAAAGCGAGGTGGCCGAGGCAAAAATAAAATGCCTACGGGTCACTTCACGATAACTCAAGTCAGTGCTGAGGGTGTGCCCGTATTGCCTCAGCAGGCTCAGGCGGCATTCCGTAGAGCGTGCGCGTCACTGGCGAGGGAAAAGATCCCGATAACGTACGCCAGCTGGCCGTCAGTGCCGGATCACGAGAAAGAGTTCCTGTGGAACACCATCCAAGGACAGTTCGACTTCCCGGAAGGTACCGAGCAGGCCGTGGAAAGACAGGCAAAAGCGAAGATGGGCAAAGCGTGGAAGACCTTCAAGAGCGAGCTGTACAACACGTACGTCAAGAACGATATTATGCCCTACAGGCAGGACCCGAACACTTACGGGTACCTGGAGGATCAATGGGCGGAATTCGTGGAGAGGTGCACGTCGGAGGAATTCGTGCAGAAGAGCCAGGCAAACAGGGCCCGTCAGGCATGCAACGTTCACCCCCACAGGCTTGGAAGCGGGGGGTACGCGCGCAAAGAGCTGGAATGGAGAACAGAGGACGAGCGGGCGTCTCAGGAGAGTCGCGACACCCCGTTCTCCCAGATCCCAGAGAGGCGGGCCCGGAACTGGTTTCGCGCGAGGGCCAACATCTCGGCTGATGGCACCGTCGCCTTCAACAAGCCCGAAACCGTCCAAGTGGCTGAAAACATCATGCGACTATCAGAACAATCCGCCCAAGGAACTTTCCAAACAGCCAGGGAGAAGGACATACTAACCTCGGCTCTGGGAAACAAAGAGCACCCGGGTCGAACGCGTGGCCTAGGGGTGACGGTTCCATGGAAGCTGGGATTCCCGGACGATGCGGGACAGTACAGGAGTCGGAGGAGAACAAAAGCAGAGCGCGAGGCAGCCGAGCGTGAACGGATGAAGCAAGAGCTGATGGATGAAATATTTGCAGGCCTACAAGAGAGGATCGATGCAAGGGTCGAAGAACGGGTACGGCAGATAAGGCAGGAGGATGCAGCCGCCGGGGTCGAACGCAGCCCCGCAGCCTCATCCCCACATGGTCGGCGCCGGAGTAGCTGCGCATCCGTGGAAAACGAGAATGCCGAAGACGTGGAAGAACAATCCCCACCGCAGCACGTTCGAGATGACGACCGCGCCGACAACTTACCTAATTTCGACCCTATTCTGCCTGAACACGTCAATGAAAGATTCCCTCTCGACGAGATAGCGGTGGCAACCAAGTGCAAACTCCTCGTGCCCAGCAGTTTTGGCCCCGGTGACATGCTTGAGGCTGGCCAGGGGTTAGTATTTCCACCTTCAGAAAGCACGATGACGGTGCACGGAGTTCCGCTAGCGGCGGATAAAGCTAAGGTGGCAGTGGACATGGTGCATGCGAATTGCAGATCCTTCAGACTTCCTGTACCGCCGGAGGACGACGTCACGACACTGGGGCAGGCCATCCACACGTTCATCCAGTGGCCGAAGAAGTACATTTCCCTAGTTGCCCCTCCACCTCCTCCACGGCCGCTGTCTCCGGTGCATTACGGTAAAGATTTCTCAATCCGTCCTCCTCCACCGAAGGTGAAATCCGCTTCAGCACGATCTCAGCAATCTAGCAGATCTAGCCAACAGGCTGCCAAAATAGCTCCTCAAGCTCAACGTAGGGCCACCAGAAATAGCACAAAGTTGGCTAAGGGCAAAGAGGTAGACGAAGAACCCGAGATAAGAAAATACACGGAACGGCAGCCGCTAGTGACACGGGCGGCGTTAGAGCGACTTGGCTGGGCAGCCACGATTTTGCACGATTATTACATGAAGAGGTCCAACGAGGAGACAGAGCTTCCTCAGAATATCTGCGCCGCGTACAAGCGGCAACATTTCCTTCATGCAAGTGGAACCTTTACCATTGAGTTCTCGGATTTATCAGACCTCTACCGTCATGACGCCCTCGATGCCAGCCTATTAAGATGCTGGACACTGTAAGTGTTCTCAATCACTGTTTAAGCTAAATGAATTGCCTAACTTATTGATACGCTCTTTCAATGACATTACTTTTATGTGCAGACATATGATTCAAGAGGCTAGGATAGATAACCCTAATATCGGATTCCTCGATCCGGGAGTGGTCATATGCACAATGGTCCAATTCCAGCCGAACGAGGTGGAGGATTACATTTCGGACGCCATGCTCGTTCAGTGTACTAAGCACGCCATTCTTCTACCGTACAACTATGGCTTCCATTGGATGCTCGTCGGCCTCGAGCCAGAACGTCTACATGCCACGTACTTCGACTCTAGGGACTACCCATCAGAGAAGTACGCAGATTTGACGACGGTGCTCAACGGGGCGTTCAAGAAATATGTTGCCAAGGGCGGGCTTGTGAAAACAACAAAAACTGAACCTACCCACCGATTTCATTTCCCGGTAATAATTCCTCCCTCGCCCAAGAATAATCACCTCGCACGTTCTAATATGTATTCGGTAAAACTAAATTACCCTGCAAGTAACCATGATTTCTACAGTGCCACAAGCAGCCGCCGGGCAGCAATCTCTGTGGATACTATGTGGCGACATATATGATGCAGATTGTTGGCTCTAGTCCGGTAGATCTGGAGGTTAGTGTCATTACACTATATGTAGTTCCATTTTTCATCGTTCGGACGTCGTGCCTAACCTAGCTATTTAATTTCCTTGTGCAGACTTTGAAGTTCCCTACAGATGAGCTCGACACTGAGGGCGTCTCGATTGTTCAAAAACGGTTAATAGCTTTCATATTTAGAGAGGTGTTGAAGGAGACCGGAGAGTTCCATTGTCCTCAAATTGCTCCTCAATGACTTGAGAGTTTTTTTAACTAACAATGCATGTAAATGACTTTGTGGTTGTCGAGAATGATCTTTTAAGTTTACTTCTGAATGTTATGTCTAAGATCAGTGATTACATTGTGTGTCTGTGTATGCTATGCCCGTGATTGATCACTTTGTTTCTAGCGTTTTCACTGCCGCACGGCATCGTTACACTGCCGCACGGCTGCTGCGACAGCGGAAACGGTAGTTTCCGCTGCCGCGGCAGCAGGCGGCAGCAACGTCACCCTGCCGCACTGCTGCCGCGGTAGCAGAAACCTCTGTTTTCGCTGCCGTGGCAGCAGGCGGTAGCACTGTCGCCCTGCCGCACTGCTGCCGTGGCAGCGGAATAAGTCATTTCCGCTGCCGAGGCAGCAGGCGGCCGCAACGTCGCCTTGCCGCACGGCTGCCGCGGCAGCCGAAACGTCCGTTTCAGCTGCCGTGGCAGCAGGCGGCACTACCGTAGCCCTGCAGCACTGCTGCCGCGGCAGCGGAATCAGCCATTTCCACTGCCGCGGCAGCAGGCCGCCTTGCCGCACGGCTGCCGCGGCAGCCGAAACGTCCGTTTCAGCTGCCGTGGCAGCAGGCGGCACTACCGTAGCCCTGCAGCACTGCTGCCGCGACAGCGGAATCAGCCATTTCCGCTGCCGCGGCAGCAGGCCGCCTTGCCGCACGGCTGTCGCCGCAGCCGAAACGTCCGTTTCAGCTGCCGTGGCAGCAGGCGGCACTACCGTAGCCCTGCAGCACTGCTGCCGCGACAGCGGAATCAGCATTTTCCGCTGCCGCGGCACCAGGCGGCAGCATGGCGCCTTGCCGCACTGCTACCGCGGCAGCAGAAACAGGTAGTTTCTGCTGCCGCCGCAGCAACGTTCTCCTAACACAGCATTTGTGCAGACGGTTCCAGGGGTAGAACCGTCTGTACAATGAATTTATGCAGACGGTTCTGACAATGGAACCGTCTGTACAAATGCTTTTGAAGTACTGTTCTATGCATTTGTGCAGACGGTTTTGATGTTGGGAGCCGTCTGTACAAATGCCTCGGAGGCACTGTGCCAGATAGTAGTACAGACGGCTCATGTGTGGAGCCGTCTGTACTACGTGTTTGTACAGACGGTTCAATAACCGTCTGGACAAATTTCATTTGTCCAGACTGTTTCGTCCAGACGGTTCGGAAAACTGTCCCGCCCGGTGTTTCCGAACCGTCTGGACAAATGAATTCTGTAGTAGTGTGTTGTAATCAATAGTCAAGAAAATGAAAGAAAAAATCATGGCCCCAAGTTATAAAGGGCATGGTATAGCCACCGGTTAGCGTGTGCAAAAACAAATCAATCTACCCCTTTATCTTTTCACCCTGAACATCTGACGGCACGTGAGCACAGCAAATCGCGCGACCGAAGAGCAGCGTCGTCGAGCAAAAGCAGCAAGCAACCCAGCCACTGGCGTGCACAGTACTCCGTTGCATGGTAATTCTGCCGAGCTACGTACGTGTATGGATAGGTAGAGCTGTCATGTCATGTCATAGGAGTTGCTTCCGAGCCGAGCTAGTTCGTTTCACTGCCAGGCCAGCTGGATAGCTAGCTCCGTATATGTACAGTGTACATCTTGTTGCAGCGTTCAATTGTTGAGATTTTTTTAGTTATCCACTAGCTGCGCGCATTGCATGCTTCTCTCCTCCGTACAAATGTTCTCCACCTCCTTATCCGGCGGTCTCCGGCGGCGATCTCCGACAATCGCCAGCGCCGCTTCGCGTTGGTTTTTGCCTCCGGTAAAGCAGCAGCACTGGTACAGGGGTCAAGAAAAGAGAGACCAGATTTCCATCGTATTATTCCCCAATTATTTTGTTAGCCCACTCAAGGTAAATGGCGTAATGACTTGAACGATTGTACCGAGTCTTAAAGAATGACGAGTATATATATAGATAAAATTAAATCACAATAAATTTTATTATATCCCATGTAATCCGTAATAACTGGAGATACTCTAACATCCCCTGCAGTTAGAGCGGGAATGTCGTGGACACTCAGACTGGAGTGGAAACCGACGAGTCGCTCAAGCAGATGATAGCCCTTTATGTTGATATTGAGGTAGCCAAAAGCGAGGGCGTAGTAGCTATGGTCGAGGTAGCCATGCGAAAGGTTGCCGTGGTCGATGTATTGTGTTCAAGGTACCCGCACTAAAAGCTGATGGCACAAAGAAATGACATGAAGTCGGGGGTGTAAAGATGCACCTAGAAGAAGACAGTGACGCAGTCGAGGCAGTCGTTGAAGAAGAGGTCAATGTCATAGAAGATGCAGTCGAAACCATCGAAAACAAAGCACCATATCGGTTTTGCTAGAACCGGGGATGTATCAGGGACGAAGGCATACGTCGGTTTTGCTAGAACCGGTTGCGGTAAAACAGGGACCGACACATGTCATGCAACAACATCTAGATGGTTGTAGAAGCAGCAACAGCAGGGAGAGCACATGACGGCGGTTGCGGCATGCAAAGCAGCAAAGAATAGATTGCCAATGCGATGTGGTTGCAGTGCAAAGATGATAAGAAGAAAAAAAGTGCATGGGAGCATGCCAAAAAACCAGACTGCGACATTGCAGACATATACATGTTGGACTAGAGGACAGATGGTAGGCAAGGAAGAGGTGATGGTGCGGTAGCGGTACTCAGAGTAGGCGGAGAAGCACCTAAACAGCGTGACGAAGGCCATGTGCACGTGTTGATGGGTGATGACGCCACGCCAAGGGAGGTGGAACAATGGTAGTTTGAGGAGTCGACGAAGCACCGGTGGCGATTGTGATGCAACAGTAGGACCCACCGGCGATGGTGCCAAGTCTAGAGAGACGCCGCGGCAGTCGGACGACGGTGACCATGGGAGGCAACACTGCGGCCCGAGGGGACGAATGCAGCGGTAGTCTTGGTGCTCGATGGCATAGCGTGCGTGCGTGCATACTCGGTGATGATGACGATGATCCAGCATGGAGGCAACGTACAGACGGTGTAGTGGGGCAGGGATGCTTGAAGGCATCCCCAAAACAACGCGCTTGGTGTCCACTTGATGTCGAGGAAGAAAGGACGGTCGGAGGAGGGTCAACGCCAATGTTGAAGTAGAGACGAGATGACGATGGCGGTAGGCGACGTAAACCAATTATGATCTGCAAACCAAAAAAGAAAACAAATCGTGGTCAGCAAGAGTAAAATCCGCTCAAACATGATAAAAATGACTCTCCGAGGCAGGCGGTCGACGTGATCGGTAAAACGAGTCCTAGCTACGTGTTGTGCAACCTCTCGATGAGATCATGGAGATCGATCTCCCTAGAGACGAGGCAGACGGAAGCGTGTTAAAGGCTAGATTAAGGAACGAAACCGTTTGATATCATGTAAAATGACGAATATGATGTAATACGTTAGACGATTGTATTGAGCCTCAAGGGTGACTATATATATAATACAAGACTTAAGCACCAGAAGCTTTCAAAAATAAGAAAGAATCATAAAAAATTCTATTATATCTTGTGTAGTCTACAGTAACTGAATATACTTGGGCACACATCCTCCTCCGAAGTGGACTCGTCAAAACAAAGAAAAGCAAATAAAATGAAAGTAAGGTCAGAGGAAAGCATCATGCGCCGGCTTATGAGAGGAAAGAAAAGCTTGTGCAGATTACGGCCATACTAGCACATTCTTTTCTTTTAGATGGTACAAATGTACGCGAAATTTCTCAGTATCTCGCATAAAACAGTTTAGTTCTCGCAGGAATCGACAAATATTACCAAACGGGTCTTTTGAAGACAGAAATCCCATCATAAATCTACAGGAATAAAAATAAGGAATTCCATCAGAATTATGAAAGCATTGTAATATCCCATACGTGCCTTCACCAGAGAGCAATGGGCAACTGCTTGATGTGTTTTGTCCTGTTGTGTGGGCGAGAACGAGAGAGAAAAGGCTCTACTTTGTCTGTCTGCACACAATCTTTTCCCCTGTTTTCCGCCTGACGGCGACTTGTGTGTATGATTTTGTTCCATGCAGCTACAGGCCACTTTTTGCGGAGCTTGGCCAGGGCCACGACTTGCTACAGCTTTTTACATCGCAGCCTCCGTTTCTTCTTCATCATCTTGACAGTTTGTCAAGATACATAACATTCACTGTTCTGGTTGTCTCTGATCATTATCATATGCTTGATCATCCAAAGTCCAACATCAGCCTAGAGCTCTCCTTCTAGTGCATACCTTAAGTTAATGTATTATGACTTGATCTTGGGTTACCTTAAGTCAGTGTATTGTTACTCCCATGGATATATTGTCCACGAGCAGGGGACTCTTTGCCACCTGCTCTTGTCCTCATCTTTTATTTGAACTAAGTTTTTTAATAAAGAAAAAATTATATTACTCTAAACCTCTGCATATCAAGATGTATACAACCAATTATTTGAACTAGGTGAATGAGCATATTCAAACACATATAGGCAAAACAATGTCATACGACCGTTTTCAGTCGAGTTCATGTAAAAGCACATCGCCTAATTACGCCGACACTTTAATTTGAACAATATATCAATTATAGGGAAAAGGAAAGGAAAAACTCAAGGACCATCTTGCAGCTGGTTATACTAACTTATAAGTGACTGATGCACCTCTATGGACCCATATGTCAGTGACTCCGTTAAGCACCTACACGTCCGTCCAGGGGTGTGTCCACAAGTGCAAAGTGGTCCATGGCATCAACAAGCCTGCCTGTCTAGCTTGTACAAGCACACACACCATGCATGCATTTCATAGTCTTGTTTTTGTTGCATGTAGCAGCGAGAGAATGAGTGAGGTCCTATTCCCACAGTATAGTTGCCACTCGTGAAGCGCTCCAGATGTTGGTGCATGCCAACTCGATCGATGGCATGCAGTATAAGCACTTTGGGCACTGCTTCCTAGTACAAAACCAAACAAACCATTGTGGTCCAAGCAACATATATGCATCTTGGCCTCACTCTTCACACTTTTCTTTTCTCTTTCTTTTACCAGCTGGTCACTCTTCGCCTTTGTCTTTTTTTTTCTGGAACACTCCTCACTCTTCCAACATGTTGGAAAAATATTTCACATTCCACTGCTGCCAAGAACAAAATCCAGTCCCAGCTGCCCCTGTGCCCCACAACTACAGAAGTCCAAGCTCCACCAACAAAACCTACACACCATATTCTCCACTAATATATAGGTCCCCTTAGGGATAGCTTATGGACAGTTTATAGGTCCAAATAAGCCATAAACTATTCCTAAGGGAAATCTTATAGATAGCTGTTGGAAAAAGCTCACACCAAACCATGTTGCTAGCTAGAAGCCTCGATTTAGAGGCTTCTCGAGCTTCTGTGTGTCCGGTTATGACTTTGCCCCTGAACTACACGGAATTTAGAGCGAAATGCTATCAAGTATATAAGTAGAAGTAGCAACTTTTTTGCCCTTTCGCTCATCTTCTCCCTCCTGAACTCCTCCCCGCTGCCTCTCTCCATCCCCGCCTCCCCTGCCGTCCGAACTCCTCCCCCGCCCGAGCTCCTCCCTCGCCGCCTCCCCTGCTCGAGCTCTTCCTCCACCGCCTCCCTCCATCCCCCGCTGAGCTCCTACCCTACTGCCTCACCCTTCCCCGCCTCCCCTCTCCTCGCCCGAGCTCCTCCCCCGTTGCCTCCCTCCATCCCCTGCCTCTCATGCCACCCGGGAGGCCTTCCCCCTGCTAGATCCCACCGGCAGGCCCTCTTGTCGACAGCTCTCCCCGCAGATCCGTCCCCTCGCCGGCCTCCCCGCTGGATCCATCCCCGCATCGCGCTCCCCGCCGGGTCCCTCCCTGTGCTGGCATCCCCGCGCTGGCCTACGCCAGCGTCCCCGCCTCGTCCTCTCTGCGCTGGCCTCCCTGCACCGGCCTCCGCGCAGGGCCCTCCCTACTCTGCCCTCCCCGCATCCGGTGCCGGGTAGCTTGCTCGCGATCAGCACTGCCGGACGAGTCCCACTGCCGCCCTGCACTGCTTTGCCGATGCCACCAAGCACCGGCCATCGCCATCGCACCTAGGAATAGAGGAGAAAGGAGGAGCAGATAGCCTTCCAATGCAGTGCAAAGCTATATTGTTGTGAATTATTATTGTGAATTGTGGATCTCACTAGATGAGCATGATTCATGGACAGTAATAATCAAAATGTTTAGGAATTTTGATTCATACCGTAGTGTCAAATGATCTTGATTCATATACATAGTACATTACCAATGAATTGGGTATTCTGTTAAACAATTTGTTCGCACAAGGGGTGCTATATCTAATCATGCTCAAGAATTTGTAACACATCCATCTGATGGCTTGTAGCAGCTATGAGAAGAAGAAATAAAAAAAAAGATCTTGTAGTGGTCATTATAAGAAGAAGAGTTGTTGCTGATGTTTATGTTGTTTACACTTCAATTGAGATTGAAAACTACAATTGAGATTGAGATGTGCATATACAAAACAAGTTATTTGTTCTTTTTCATTTTTGTTGTTGTCTGTGTGCAATAAGCAAGTTATTTATATGGAATAGTCTAAAGTAACGACTATATGTATTAAACATCAAACAAGTTGGTGGATGAAGTCTCTGAGAATATTTGGTTGATGTCAAATGGTCGACTGCATGTGTGCTCTTTTTGTTTTGAAAAATTGAAAAAGTGCATTTTAAAATTCCAAAAGTTTCCAAAAAATATCCTACATATACATATATGAATACACTACGTATTTGCAAAATTTCGTGAAACAGCAAACAAACCTGTCAAAACAACTATTCTACCTATTAAACAGCAAACAAACTAGTTCAAGGGTATTTCAGACTTTGCACCATTCATCATATACAATAAGCTCATATCTATAAACTGTTCCTAACAGATAGAGCTTATTTTCACGGGAGCTTATACAATGCTTATCCGGACAGTCGGCTTATGCACAAGCCTAAGCTATGACCCTAAATTGATATGGAAAGAAAACAAATCAATGGCTACACATTGGCTTGCAATGTCTTGGTTTTATGCGTGAGGTGGTACCTTGGTCTTCAATTCGTTAGCCTTAATTTGTGAAAAAGGATATTCACACGTTAGCATGAAATAGGTACAAGATATAAATGTTTGTGATTATTTTTCTATATTAATTTTATCGACGAGTAAAAGGAACGTAATGGTTAATGAAGTCCATGAAAAACACAAAACGTATATTGATTACACCGTTACGCTAGAATTATCTAGTGCTTCAAATAGAAGAAATCACAATATTGTCTTCGATATGGAAAAGTGCGAGGAAGAAATTGATAGAGTTTCTTATATCCGTGAGAGAACTAAAATAAAGGAAACACAGTAATATTTTTCCATGCTATCCTTATTAAAAACACAGTAATATTTTTCCATGCTATCCTTATTAAAGTGCCTTATTGTAACTTAGGATTGTTTCTCGTAGTAAAGAGAGGAAAACTTCTTTTAAAGCACATGTCCATTAGACCATTGAAAAGCTATTATATTCAAATAAGAAATCGCTATACTGCTTTAGATGTAGGAAAATGCAAGGAAGAAATCGGTAGAATTGCTCGTATACGTGGGAAAAATAAAATAAAATAATAAAATAATATTATGGATGCTCTGATATTAGTCCTTGATATCCTAACCAACACAACTCATCTTAGGCTTTTAGGGTGAATTGCTCGGTAGTATCATAAAGATTAGGGAACAACTAGTATAAAATCTGCACTTGAGGAAGACATGTGCAATCTACGCGGATAAGACATCTAAAAAGTCATAAAAATTCTGAAAAAGTTGACAACATTGATACCAGATGCATTTATCATGTCACAAATTTCAACTTCAAATTTGATCTACAAATTGAGAAAAAAAATTCTTTTATGAATAGTAGTTAAGCAGTAGAACTTGAATGAGATACTATTCACAATAGATTTTCTTTTTTTTGTTTCTCAATGTGAGGATTGATTTTGAATTTAAAATTTTATGACATAATAGATGAATCTTGTATTGATGTTGTTTTTTCAGAAATTTGTATGACATTTTGATTATCCATGCGGCTAGATTGCATGGATTACACCTAAAGGACAGATTTTATATTAGTTGCTCCCAAAGATTATTCGAGTTGAAAAATATTATCGGTGTGTCACTGACACATGGATCTAGGGACCACTTCTCAGCATCAAATGCGATTTTATTTTTCATTTTATCCATGTTTGCCATGGTATCGACCTACTTGTTTCTCGATCTTGATACTTACATGCAGTAAGATGAACACTTATCTTGATATTTTGACCAAAACATTGTTTTCTGTTTTTTCTCTGGAGATAGGGCTGTAGGGGCCTGCCTTGAACAAGGCAATGTGTACTTTGACTTGTAGGTACACCATGCTGGTAGGTCTTTATTTTTATGTTGGAGAAAGCAAAATACTGCTCCCTTCGCTGTGCCCACTTCTTCCTGCATGCACGCTCTGCTCTCTCTGCCTCTCTTTTAAGTTTTCCTTCTTTGGTTCTTCTTCTTCCTCACCTGTCTGTTCCACCACAGGACAAAACAAACAAAGCTGCTTGGTTATTTTCCTAATCATGTGGGACCCACCCACATACTTCTCTGTGCTTAGTCCAAAGCCCCAGCTATGACTTGGATTACCAATGCCCAAATGGTGATTGGATTTATTATGCCATGGAAGCAGGTAGTGACAAACAAATGATTTGTAGGGGTTGGAAAAGGTTGAGGGGAGCAGCACATGGGGAGAGGACTTGTGTGTATCCTCTTCCTCTAGTCATCACTTTAGGGCGTGTTTGGTTAGGCTTCTGGCTAGCTTTCCATTGGAAAAAGCCTAAGCCCAATCAAACACCCGGCTTTTGGACCGTTTTTGGCAACAACGGCTTAAGCTTTCGTGTGTAAAATGGGCCACGTGAAAAAGCCAGTCCACCCTCAGCTTCCCGCAATAGCCACTTAAGGGATTCCCATTTTGCCCTTCAATTTGGAGTAATTTACGCCCAATTGCCCTTATCCCTCCCGAGTAGAGCCCGATCCCCTCTCTCAGATCTCGCACGAACGCGGTAGGGCGGCGGCCGAGCGGGGGCGGTGCCGAGGTGGGCCGGTCGGCGGCGGCGTACGCCGGTGGCAGCGCAGGCCTTCGTGACGAAGGGACCGAGGGGGAAGGCCGAGGCGCGGAGTTGGACGCGGCGCCGAACGTGGAGGGGGAGCCGCCGGGGCCGGAGCTGAGGACGAGCGAGAAGGAGAGCCGGGGCGTTGGTGGCGAGGGAGAGGCGGAGGTCGGCGGGGTTGCCAGCCGTGAGCAAGGCGACGGCGGGCACAGAGAAGAGCATGATGGGGACCGAGGGGAGGGACAGGCGGTGGCGGGTTCGGCGCGAATCTGAAGAGAGAAGCGACGGGGGGCGGTGAAATCGAAGCGAGATGCAGGAAGAGGAGGAGGTGGTGGCCGGGATGTTGGAGATGGAGGACGAGCCGGAGCCGGGATGTGCACGGCGGTGGAGGCGAGCGGCTGCAGAGGGCGCGGTGGCCACGGCCGTGCACGGCGCGGATGGCACGGATGGCGAGGATGGCGAGGGGAGGGAAGGCGAGGAGGCCGAGGCAAAGGGAGGGCAAGGAGGCCGAGGGGAGGGAGGAGCCGGAGCCGGCGGCAGTCGCCAGAACCGGAGCTGGAGCCGGCGGCGGTGTCAAGGAGGAGGCGGGGTGGAGTTGGGCTAGGGTGGCTGATCCCCCTAGCCCCTTTTTTTATTTTTTATTTTTTATTTGTATTTGTATTTATTATTTTCTGTAATTTTAGTTTAAACAAGTATTTTTATGTATATTTATTATTTTCTATAAATTTAGTTTAAGAAAGAATTTGTATTCTATTTGTATTTGTAATTTATAATTTTTTATTTTTATTTGTATCATTGGATCGAACCTCAAACGATGTCGATTTTAAAATTTTGTTCAGGTTGATCTTAGGGGCATTTCAGATAATTCTTTCATATACAGCCAACAGCCACAGCCCAACCAAACACGTACAACCAACTGTTCATGTGCCAATAGTCACAGCCGCTATTCCAAACAACCAGCCAACAGCCGCTTTTCCAACAGCCACAGCCCAACCAAACAGGCCCTTAAGCTTAGACCTGAGAGAAGCTTTGGTTCCTTCCTATACAAGCTATTTTACCTGAGAGATGCTCCTTGTCACTGACAAGTGGGTCCACGGTAAGCTGCACATGTGGTTTGGGTCCACATGTCAGCCACTGTGAGTGACGATTGCAGATAGGTGAACAAATTACTTTCAGTGTGTGCAAGTGCTTTTCTGGTTATTACATGTAGGTGGGTGTACTTAAGTAGGGGTTACAAATTGTAGGAGACTGTTTTGGGTTGTCCTAACAGATAGAGTAGGAGGGACAGAGAAAGCACTGATATGGAAATACAGTGCCAATCAACGCACATAATGGGGACATTGGTCAAGGCATTGGTCCTCTGGTCTATGTGACATATTTATCAATCCTGCCTTGCTTCATTGGGAGAAAGTGATGTGGTCGTATAATTTATTTCACATATTGTAGTAAATTTTTAGGCCCTATTTTTTTGAAAGCCTGTCCGGCCATGTTTGGAGTAGAGAGTTTTGGTGGAACTGGATTTATTCCTGTAAATTTCCCGTGAAATTCCTGCAGCACCTAAGCGAATGTTACATATTATGGAGATTTTTTTTCCTGCATAAGAACGATCATGAAAATCCTAATTGCAACTATTGGCTCGTGCCGAAGTTCATCTTGCTTATTTTTGGTGGAGTAAATGACAAAATTTTGTAACATACACTCTGTCTTGGTATCTTTACGCACTTTGTTTTTCAACATGCTCATGTGCAGTGCTCCAAAAAAAAACAAAAAAAGCCTTGCTTAATTTATGTATAGCAGTGGCATTGTGCTTAATTAGCACAAGAGGCCAGGGAGAGGGGGACAGAGTGACACTCACTCCTTTGATATGTGTAGTCTTTGGAGGAAAGGAAAGGAAAGGGACCCTCAACACTGTGCAATCTCTTGCCTCGAGGTCAAAGCCTACAAAAGTCCAAGCAGGAGACTACGATTAAAGCGCTTTGCAATTCGGATGGTTTTGGTTTTTGTTTTTACAATTGTTTACGGTTGCTTTGGCACGTTCTAATCACGTACGTTCGTAGATTACAAGCGACGGTGTCCTCATACTTTTAACCGTTCCCAATGCCAAGGTCAATCTCAAAGCTTGCCAAGCCGTTTTTGACAGCCTTTGCTTCCTTCCCTCTTGCTATCGGAATGGGTTGGTTGATACATGTGATCCGAGTTCCGGTGAAATGTCGGGTCCGCCTGAGCGGAGATTGGTAGGCTAGATGTGTATAGAAACGCGAAATACACTTATGTGACGTAGATACACTTATTTCCCCACTAAGTTTATTGTCTGTTACGCAATCCGGATTCGTTAAACCTAGTATTTTTCTAATCCCTATTATATCTCAGATCTAACCATAAAGTAAGACATACTTATAAGTGGTCTTAGGTCATCTTCCTATAAGAACTAGCATAATAAAAAAAGGTTATCTTCATTCTTATAAGTTATACTTTGCCTCCTCCCATAATATGACCCGACATTGTCTCTTACACAACTCCCGTGTTATGCCACATCATAGTCCAACTTAGGAAAAAAAATTGTTGAGAAATGGCAAGTGCAAACGGGAATAAAGTTTAGTGGGCCAAAGAGTGCAATGCAAGTTCAGGAAGCTAGATGAGATAATCGCACAAGTCTAGCGAATTGCAGTGTAATTTACTCATAAAATTTCTTGCCCTTGTCGAAGAAGACACATATATTGCTGACAGTGCTAACAGCTAATCTCAAAATTCACTTGTCCACGTGTCACCGCCGCTGACCAGCATAGAGCGCCAATCGCTACCAGCCTCCAAATGGTCCCTGCAGGGACCCACAGGTGAAGAACTTTACCACCATGGAGGATTTTGTGGGAGCACGAACCACCGATGAACTCAACATGCCCCTCAAACGGGCAGATATATCCGAAAGCCCAAGATTCGCCATTATTGACATCAAGAAACAATCGAACCCAAGAACTGCACAACGACCCTCCGAAGCGGAGGCTGAAGAGGGAAAACGGAGGTTCCTCGATGACCACTTGACTAGAGCCGACCCTCCACTAGTGCAAGAAAGACACCTAGTAAACATCACCAGAATGAGAAGAAAGGGGTGTCAGGAAGTAAATAAGAAGAACATGCGCCACCCTCAAATCGGCCCGCTCGGATGACCATGGAGATGGAAAAGAAGCTTTGATTGGGGCTTGCCAAGAAGTATATGGTAAGCCATAACTGGCAAGCTAGAAATGAGAGGATGAACTAGAGGAAAGAGGACAAGAACAAGGTGCACAAATCTGACCCCTTCCAAATCTCTTACAGCTATGGTGCCATGCCACCATCATGGCCCAGGACCAGAAAGGAGGAAGGAGAAGAAGAAAAAACCATATTTGAACTAAAAGAGAGAGGAGGAAGGCAAACTAGAGCAAGCTAGGTCATGGCGTCACAAGATCTCCCTGACAGCAGCCGGATCTGAGGCACTCCAATGGCCGACGACCATCCGACCATACTCCAGTAACAGGCTTATTTAAGAAGAAAATGATAGTAATACACATAGTGACTAGAGAGTAGCCGGGCCACCCTCCACACCTCTCTGGTTGTCGGAGCCGTCGGAGAGGGGGAGAGAGAGTTCGGAGGGGAGGAGGGGGAGGAAGAGTGCTGGGAAAGGAAAGGGTTGGAAATCATCACAAGGAGGAGCTACCCTTGAGGAAGTGAAATTCAATGTTCATATGTTGCTAGAGCTAGGAATTGGACATGGGGAGGAGAGGAAGAAGACATGATCTCAAAGAGATATAACACGATAATATATCAATTCTTAAATATAGTATTAGTAGATTAGATTTCCAATTAATCAATAATCTCTTGTCTTTTACAGTTTTGTACATTATAATCGATCTAAGTAACTAGTAGCATGTCTCTGCTAATTGTCTATACTATATGATATACCTTGAGTCTGCTTGAGTCCTCGATTACTGATTAGGTCTAGGCATCTAGCGGTGGCAGCCATAGTGATCGACAACAATGAAACAACGGCACGGCCGCACAGCAGGATTGACGCTCCACAAAGCACCGGAGCAGCATTTTACTGGTTCTGCCCTAACGTAGTGAGAGGTCAGAGCCTAGAGCCTAGAGAGCGGGCAGCGGCCGGCAGCGATCGGGCATCGAGTTGTACATCTCAACTCTCAAATCTCAATACTCACGTATTCACTTCCATTGTTAATGACTTAATTTTTTCTGACAATAAAAAATGGTCGTAAATAATATGAAGCAACTGCAAGGGGTAAACTGGAAAATGTACTCTACAGAGCAACAGTTGCGCGATACTACTACACGAATCATAAAAACAGTCTGGTGGATGTAGAATCTGCACATTTGTTTAAGACCACCCCATTATTAATTCTACTCATCAGCTGATAATTAAGCAATGCCTTGCGGCGTGTGCTAATAATAGGACTATGCCACTTAATCATTGTGATCTCCAAATGTATCCAAACTCCATGGTGGTGTGATCTTGTCCATTATTTTCCCTCCATGCAAGATGCCTTCTCTTCCTTTTGTTTTTTGCATTTAAAAGTTCATCCCTCTACACTTTCTTTCTCATGGCACTAGTACTTGTACTCCTGCTACAGTCAGTATGTATCACCTCACTTGTCATTACGTGGCAAGCCCCGTAGTTTCCCATCCTTTTGCTTTCACTTTTTTTTCCTAGAGAAATTTTTACCTTTTATATATATATATCTTTTTTTGAGGGAACATATTTTTGTATATCTGAAATAAAGGAGATGTCTACACCAAAAGAAGAGTCTAATAAAAATTCTCTCTCAACCCTTCTTTTGTTAACAGTGCACTTTTTGTGTGGACGCAGGCTGGCCCACGGAGGAATTAGAATGTGTAAAAGTCAAATCCACATTGCACTTCCTATCTACTATCACACATGCCACCATGCCAACAAGGCTGATGAGTCATCCATTACCTTTTCTTTTCCATACGTTGCCACTTTGTTTTCAATTATTTACAAGGTTGTTTTATATTCACTCTATTTTAAGTAATCATGTCCTCTAGTGCTAGGTCTCTTGAATTATGTATGTTACTTGAATTATGTATTTTACTTAACTTTCCTGTAGGTACGAATTTGATTTTTACTGGAGTACTACTAGATCAGTAGAACAATAGTAAAAGAAGTGAATAAATGTAGGGTACAAATGTGTCAAATTATTCCAATCAATTTTACTTTACGGGAAACATTTCCCTCGTGTTTTCCTCTCATCTCATTAATCATTGCACAAGAACTGAGAGACATTCCCAGCAATTTTAATGCTAACGCAGTAACCACAAGCAAGAGTTCATCCGAGAGCGAGTACTAGGGTTTATGCACATTTATTATTCAGATTAAAAATGGGAAGCCAAAACAGGGGCATTGATGCATTGATGGCATTGTAGAGAGGGGGAGGAACAAGCTGGAGATGGAGCAAACTTCCCCTGCCGCTGTTGCCTCTGATCCCATGCAACTCCAAGAACCATCAATGGCTTATAATGGTGGCTTGATCTCCTCACCTCCTCCCCCTAACAAGAACCGTTTTTGCAACCCCATTGCAATTAGCAAGCAAATTTACATCTTTTCTTTTTTTTCCTTTTCTTTGCTTGGCTTCTCATAATGGCTTTGATTGATGACTCGGTTGTGGTTGTTGTTCTACGGCGAGCGATCGGACCGTAGGTAGCTGTGGTAGCTAGGCCGGCGCCACCGTGCCATCTAAGGCCAGGCGTCGCGGCTCTCCTCGTCGGGGGCAAGCGTCGCCGTGGTGGTGGCGCGCTTGAGCGGCCGGCCGGGGGGCTCCGGCGAGGACGACACGGATGCCGGCCACGCGGCCGCGGTGACCGCGCCCGACCGCGAGTCCGCGCTGCTGGACGAGCTCTCGCAGCTGAAGTAGGCCGCCGCGCCGATCACGCCGCTCGGGCTCAGGGGCGGCGAGTGCAGCCCCGCCGCGCGCTTGCGCTTATTGCGGCCGTCACCGCCTACTACGAAGCCCATGAAGCCCACCGCCGCCTCCTCCGAAAGGATCTTGGCGCACTCCGCCACCTCGTCCTACGGCACGTCCATCAGTTTGAGCACGACGATGACACAAACAAGACGGGAAATCACTGCGATGCGGTGCTGTGCTGACCTTGGGGGCATCGATGAGCGCCAAGAGCTCGGCGTCCGCATCGTCGCTGCCGCAGCCGGCCGTGGCGAACAATGCCGCGGCGGCCCACGCCGACGGGCGGTGCCGAGGCCACCTCCAATCTGCCACGCGCGCACAAGAGACATAAAGATGGGAGTCTTTTCTTTTTTGTGTGTGAGAGAGAGAATGAATGCAGGGGGAAGGAAGGGCGGCAAGAACCGACCTGGCATTACGGCGAGCAGGGCGGTCTCGCAGTGGTGCAGGCGCGCGGCGCCGAGGACGGGGTGGAGGTAGGAGAAGGGCGTGACAGGGTGCATCCGCCAGGCGAGCGCCGAGAGCACGAGGAGCTCCATGCGGCGCACCGTCTTGGGCTCGAACACGTAGGCATCGCCGCCCTCCGCGGCGCAGAGCTGGAGGTCGAGGAGCACCGGCACCCGCGTCTCCTCCACCTTGGCGGCGAGCGACACGCAGGCCACGGCGGCGAGCCGCGCCATCCACGGGCGGTCCCCGAGCCGCAGCGCGCCGCCGAGGAAGCACCGGTCGAGGTACGCGGTGGCCAGCGCGACCGTTAGCGCGGAGAAGCCCAGCCTCGCCGCCGCGCGCGCCGCCCACCCAACCGCGGCGTCCCGCCCCGCCTCGCCGCCGTACCCGTCCCCTTCCTCCAGCACCACTACCTCCTCCTTCCCCCTGAGCGCCTCGAACAGCGGCGGCAGCTCGTCGTCAAGAACCACCGGCTGCTGCTGCTGCTCCTCCTCCTCCTCGGCGGCCGGTTCTTGGAACAGGTCGAGGTGCTCCTCCGGGCAGTACAAGGAGTCAAACAGCGCGGCAAACACCATGGCTACGACGTACTTCTTTCTTGTCGGCACAGCGACGTACGTACGGCGATCGAGTGTTTCTTGCTCGCGCGCTCAGGCGGCGGCGGAGGAGGAGGAAGAGGAGAGCTGCTGCGGCTTCTCCCCTTCCATGGCTAGGCTAGGCGAGGCGAGGTGAAGTGAGCTTTAACAGCAGCAGCGTAGCTTGGTTTGGCGCTTTTGTTGGCCTCGAACAGTGGGAGGCGTGGTGTGTGTGGTGGGGGGAGTGATGCACAAAATGGGATAGGAGGGAAAGAAAGTGCGGAGAGGTTTTATTGGGGTTCGCGAGGAAGACGAAGAGAGAGAGAGAGAGCGAGCTGTGCCACGCAACGGCAGCAGCAGCAGCACCTTCTTTATTGCTGTGTTGCATTCGGGCGGACAGAGAGAGAAAGAGAGAGATGATCTGCGTTGCGTTGCGTTGGTTTGCTTTCGATTTTTTTCGGAGGGTTTCCCTCCCTCCCTCGCTCGGGCGTTCAACTTTTGGGGGTTCACCAGGGCGAGGAGAGCAGAGGAGAGGAGCGCTGCCGCTGCAGCTGCAGCTGGTACTGCTAGCAGTGCTGTCTTTTCTCGTTCGCTCCTGTGATAGACCTCGCCTGCGTGCTTCCTTTCCCTCTTGCTTGCTTGGCATCGTTCGTGCCGACTTTACGTGGTAGCGAAAACAAATTTCCACAAATGCAGGGACATATTCCTATCGGATCGGATGGGTGTTTTCTAGAGAAAATCTCAAGAACATGCTTTGTGAAATAAATATTTTCAACAAAATGCAAACCCAAAAATACAAATCATGAAAATTATTGTAACGGTTTGATAAAATTCTACGTCACTTAGTGAAAGTGCATCCAAACCCCTAGATTTGTGATATGTGGTTTTGATGATTAATAACAACAGGGTTTGTGGACTCACCATTTTCGTGAGTTTGGAGAATGCGTATGAGTTAGGAACCACTCCATTATGTTGCATTAAAGAGAATAAACCTTCAAACTCATGAAACCCATAATTGGTGACGCATGCAAGTATTTGGATGGATACGTTGTGCGATGAAGGCCATCAATTCAAGAAAGGCATCAATGATAAAGGAATTCGAGTGTTGAATCATATGATCAAGAAGAAGCTTATGAAGTGAACTTTAAGTGATCAAGATCGTGTTCAATTCAGTAAACCAGTATATGATCGAGGTGAAGTTTAAGGGGCTCTTTGATTCAAATGAACTTTATAGGATTTCAATTCTAAGAAATTTTTTCCTATAGAGATCGTTTGATTTATAGGATCACAAATCTTAGAAAATTTCCATATGGAGCACTTTGCACTGAATTCTAAAGGAAAATTTTCATTGACTCTAACCTCGCGAAAAACTTCCTTTGATAGTTCCAATGCATCTTCTCTCTTTCTCTCTTCCTTCTTTCTCCAATTAAGTTACACTTGATCTCAAAATTCCTATATTTTTCATATGCAACATCCAGACACATTTTCCAAACAAATCATATGGTTTTGATTCCCTAGTATTCAACATGCCATGACACCTCAATCTTGCATTTATCCTATTCCTATGTTTCTGGAATCATGTGAATCAAAGAGGCCCTAAGAGAAGACAAGTGTTGGCCAAGATAAATTTCAAGGTTGAATTCAAGATGATCAACATTAAGCTCATGAGATGAGCCATATGTGATCAAGGTCTCGAAGTAAGGAATTCAAGAGAAGAATTAAAGAAGTTGCTTCAAGATATTATGATAGAGCTTGAAGGATGAACCATATGGGATCAAGTGATCTAGTCGTTCGGTAAGCAATTGTGAATTGCATTTTGTGGACTATCCTTTTTCATGAGTTTTGAAAATTTTGTGGGTAAGGTGTCACTCCGTAAGATCTCACAAATCTCAAGCGAAGATGGCATCAAATATTGA
Source organism: Stipa capillata (assembly GCA_019208055.1). Classification (NCBI taxonomy): domain Eukaryota; kingdom Viridiplantae; phylum Streptophyta; class Magnoliopsida; order Poales; family Poaceae; genus Stipa; species Stipa capillata. The sequence goes on along the minus strand of JAGXJF010005537.1, from coordinate 197,882 downwards.
TGGCCATCAAAATGTATGGATCATCACCACATGCTTAAAAAGAGAAGCATTAATAGGTGATGACATCAAGAAAGAGCAATGTAAGATCAAGACGAGTGCCATGTGTGGATGAAAGCTTGATGTTTGCAAACCATCATGTCATGATGAACCAGTCAATAGTGATCAAGTATTTTGGTGAGTAATGTCAATTATGCTTATGAACTAACCATGTTTCTTGTGTTTAAAAATGTGAGGGTTAAGTTTGCTTCATGATGTACATCAAGAGCATGATCACATCAAAACTCAAGTAAGATGACATCGAGTGTTGATGGTTATCAAGGTGCATCGAGTGCTGTCATAAGATTTGAAGGTTGATGTGTGCATCATGTGAGGATAAACCTCAAGTAAAACTTCAATGTTGATAAGCACCAAGAGATGATAACACTGATATGTGCAAGTTCAGATCAAGCATTATGTGAAGACATATACTTAAAGCTTGATAAGCACCAAGAGATGATGACACCGATAAGTGCAAATTCAAATCGAGCATTATGTGAAGACATATACTTGAAGTTTGTGGTACATCAAGCTATGATGGACAAATGGATATCTCTTCAAGAGAAAACCTCCCATATTAGGTCAGGGGAAAATCGAATTTAAAGACTTCATTGAGCAAAACATATTTATGAAAGATTTCAACTTGGAGTAAGGATGATCGATCATCTTCATCAAGTTCAAGGCAAATGTATGCTTAGCTAGGTGTTTCTAGTTTTACCATCATCAAGGTGTTGAAAGGAGACCAGACTTTTGATAGATAGTCATTCTGTTAAGAGGAGTTGTCTGATGACTAGCTTGAATAAGTTCGTGCATGATTAAAGCTTTTCCGATAGGTGGGAGTATCCGAGTTTTGTTTCCACAAATTTCAAGCATGTTTTCCCAATTTTCACTGTGCTGAAGTCCACATTTAGGAACCTCTGAGATTAGGCCCTGAACCCCCCGAGACGGAAATCTCGAAACCTTTGAGATTGGTCTTTGACCTAGAGATTTGGTTGGATCTTTTGAATCACGGAACCTTTGAATCTGGACCACATAACCCTCGAGACTCTTGTCTTCTAAGATATATATAGTTATTATTTAATTAAAAAACTTCGAGATTTGTGCATAATGTGAATAACGACTAGTTCTTTAGTGTGGTCTATAACTAGCCACATTGACCGGTTGGGAGAGCAAGATTTTGCTCTTAGGGATCATTTGTTGACCTCTCCTCGAATCTTCTTCCACTTAGTAGCCTCTATAGCATGATTGCCATTGGCGAGGCGTGAGAAGAAGATTTGTGCATTGTGTTGCATAACAGTTGCATTGGTTACATCGATTTGAGCTCTCCACGGTTGATTCGGTCGAGTGAGAGTCCGAGAGCTTGTTAGTCTTGGAGGCCACCGCCTCCTGGATGAGCTGACACTGTTCAACTCGGTGATCTCTTCAAGAATATTATGAAGAGGCTGTAAAACTTTTGAGTGATTGTGGATCTTACCATTTCTGGAACAAAGAAATGAGTTATCCGTAGTGATTTGTTCTTGCTAAATGTAAGGATCTTGAGAAAATCACTCGATTCGGAGTCAGCTTATTCTTTCGAATAATCTTCCTCAGTCGAGACATATGATATTGATAGATATACGAACTTCTAAAATAAGTATTGTTTGTATCTCTTATCTTCTTTATATTTTTTAAATATATTTTTAAGACATTATTTGTTGTTTCACGGAATGCTCATACCGTTGAACTCAAGCCCGTTGTGTAAAATACGAGTTGGAGTTGGTTAAAAACTCCATGTCCAAAGAATACGATCGGCAGGTTTGCCGCGAGGCTCTATTAGGAAATGGAATAGAAGTGTTAGTTAATTTCCTAGCTAGCTATTGACGTTGTTAGACGTGTACGTACAGAACACGTCCAGCCCCAGAGATCGGAAACGGATTCAGTTTTTATTATTCCTAAATCAGTGCGATTGTAATCTCTGTTGTTTTGGCAACTCCCGATCCTCCTGTTCTCTATATAACCCAACTTAGGGTATCAATCAACACAAGCACAATATTGCAATTGTCTTCATGGTATCAGATTAGAGTTTACGATCCAATCTCTTCCGATGGCGCCCACACCGGAAGAGCTGGCCGCCACCGACGCCCTCGCCAAGGCCACCGCCAAAGCCTCCCTCTGGGCGCTCGCGGCCGCGCTCCCCAGCATCCGCGCCGTCATCCCCATCATGCTCGAGCTCTCCACATCCAACTATCTGCAATGGCACGGCATGTTCACCGACGCCCTACTAAAGTATGCCCTCGACGATCATATCATCGCGTCTGCCTACCCCACCGCCCCAACCGCGCAATGGACCCGCCTCGACGCCATCGTCCACTCCTGGCTCAACGGCACCGTCGCACCTGAGCTCCTCGCCATGGTCATCGACACCGCCAGCCCTCTCCCGGCGCACACGCTGTGGTCTCGCATCGCCAACCTCTACCACGACAATGCCGAAACTCGCGCCTCCTACCTCGAGTAGGAGTTCCATGGTCTCCACCAGGGCTCCATGTCCATCGGCGATTATTGCCGCAAGCAGAAGAATCTGGCCGACGAGCTCACCGCCATGGGCACCACCATCACTGACCGGAGCCTTGTCCAGAACACCTTGCGCGGCCTCGGCCCCCGTCTCGCTTACATGCGCACGCTGCTCCTCAACCAGTGCCTGCTCCCGTCGTTCCTCGCCGTTCGCTCCTCTCTCCTGCTTGAGTAGCTCACGCTGGGCCAATCGGAGTCATCCCCGACGACGTTTGTCGCCAAGACAGCTCCGTCCTCCGCCCATCCGCGTGGCGGGACCTTCACACCGACAACTCCAGCGCCAAGCCTTCCGCTCCGTCGGCACCTCGCCGTCAGGAGGTGTGCCGCAGCTTCCAACGCGGCAACTGCCGGTTCGGCGCGCGCTGTCGGCACCTCCACAACTCCGCCTCGCAGCAGCGCGGCGGCAGCGACTCCGGCATCGGCAAGGGCACGGTGGTGCCCTGGCCATCCGTCCACAACCCTTGGGCCGGCTCCATCTAGATGTGGCCCGGCTCGTGGAGTTCCGCGCCACGCCAACCAGGGCTCGGTCAACCGCAGGCCTACCACGCCGCCCCTCAAGCTCCACCGGTGGTACCTCTACCCTCAGCTCCCTGGGGCGGCGCCCCCTGGTCTCCGCCGGCTCCAAGCTCTTACGTGCCACCGTACTCCTTCGACCAGCAGCAGTTGATGAACGCCTTCAACACCCTGTCGCTGCAGCCGCCGCCCTCCTCAGAGTGGTACATGGACTCCGGTGCCTCCGCCCACATGACATCCACTCATGGTACATTATCGTCCCTCTCTCCCACTTCCGCTGTACCTCCCTCGGTCATTGTTGGCAATGGTGCCACCATCCCCATTGCTACCACTGGCTCTACTTCTTTTTCTACACCTTCTCGTTCTTTTACCTTAAACAATGTCCTCGTTACTCCTTCCATCATCAAAAATCTTATTTCCGTGCGCCGCTTTACCCTTGACAATCATTGTTCCATTGAGTTTGACCCATTTGGTCTCTCTGTGAAGGATCTTCGAACCAAGAACGTGATCATCAGGTGCAATAGTCAGGGCGACCTCTACCCCTTCTCATGGCCGCATCCTGCTGTACACGCTCTCTCTGCCACAACGTCTTCCTCGACATTGTGGCATCGCCACCTAGGCCATTTAAATTCTCAAGCGTTGTCACACCTCGCCAGTGCTTTTTCTTTTCCCTGTAACAAACTTTCATCAGATGACACGTCATGCTTGTCAACTTGGTAAACATGTTCGCTTACCCTTCGATGCCTCTACTACACGCACCTCTCATGTTTTTGAGTTAGTTCACTGCGACTTGTGGACGTCTCCTCTCCCTAGTATTTCCGGTTACAAATACTATCTCGTTCTACTCGATGATTTCAGCCATCACCTATGGACTTTTCCTCTACGCCTCAAATCCGATGCTTTTCCCAACATTCAACACTTCTTCGCTTATGTTTCCACCCAGTTTCATACAACCATTCAAGCCATCCAGTGTGACAACGGTCGTGAATTCGACAACGCTGCAGCCCGTCTTTTTCTCCTCTCTCTCGGCACCTCTTTGCGCATGTCCTGCCCCTACACTTCCCCGCAAAAACAGCAAGGCCGAGCGCGTCATTCATTCCACCAACAACATCGTCCGCTCGCTGCTCTTCCAGGCAAGCATGCCTCCCGTCTACTGGGTCGAAGCTCTCCACACCGCCACCTATCTCTTCAACCTCCACCCTTCCAAAACTATCGGCTTCCGCACACCGTATGAGGTTCTCCATCACTCCAAGCCTTCCCTAGATGACCTACGTGTTTTCGGTTGTAAATGTTATCCTAACCTCTCCGCCACCGCCGCCCACAAGCTCGCTCCTCGCTCCACCGCTTGTGTCTTTCTCGGCTACCCTGCCAATCACTGCGGTTTCCGCTGTCTCGATCTCTCCACCAATACAATCATCATCTCTCGTCACGTTGTTTTCGACGAGAACTCTTTTCCCTTCGCCGAGAAATCCAACCCTGCCCCTACTGATTTTTCGTTCCTTGATGATCTCGCTCTAGTACTACCATCTCCTATCCGGCGCCCTACCCCTGCTGCTCCCACCGCTCCTCTGCCTGCCGCGCCTGCCGAGCTGGCAGCGCCCGCTGAGCCCGTTGCGCCTCCCGCACCGGTAGCACCTCCTCCTGCACCCGCTGCTCCTGTGCTCACTCCCGCCGCGCCTCTACCTCCTGGCGTGACGATACGCATGCCGGTCGCATGACCCGTCCAGTGGACCGCCTAAACCTCCTAGCCACTGCCATCTCTCCAATTCCCAAGAGCTATCGCGGAGCTCTCAAGGATCCACAGTGGCACGCCGCTATGACTGATGAGTTCTCAGCTTTGCAGGCTAACCGGACCTAGGATCTTGTTCCCCGTCCGCCTAGCGCGAACGTCGTCTCCGGCAAGTGGGTGTACCGGCATAAACACAAGCCCGATGGATCGCTTGATAGGTACAAGGCTCGCTGGGTCCTCCGTGGTTTCACCCAGCGCGCCGGCATCGACTACGGCGAGACCTTCAGCCATGTCGTCAAGCCGGCGACTGTTCGGACCGTCCTTTCGCTTGCCGTCACTCAAGACTGGCCGGTCCACCAGCTCGATGTCAACAATGCTTTCCTCCATGGCACTCTCGCCGAGACGGTCTACTGTGAGCAACCGTCGGGCTTCGTCGACCTCTCCAAGCCCGATCATGTCTGCCGCCTCAATAAGTCTCTCTAGGACTTAAGCAGGCGCCGCGTACCTGGTATAGCCGCTTTGCTGACCATCTTCTTTGCCTCGGCTTCGTCGGCTCTCGTGCCGACCCCTCACTTTTCATCTACACCCGTGGCACTGACACCGTCTACCTGCTACTATACGTCGATGACATCGTACTGACGGCCTCCTCCGAGCAGATCCTTCGGTGGACCATCACAGCACTTGAGCGTCAGTTCTCCCTCAAAGACCTTGGTGCGCTTCACTTCTTCCTCGGTGTTGCTGTCACCCGCTCCTCCACCGTCATGTTCCTGTCCCAGCAGCAGTACATTCTTGACGTCCTCGAGCGAGTTGGCATGAGCGACTGCAACCCCTGCTCCACACCCGTCGACACGCAGTCTAAGCTCGGCACTGTTGGTGCCGTTGTCACCGACTCCACCACCTACCGAAGCTTGGTGGGTGCGCTCCAGTACCTCTCCTTCACTAGGCGCGATGTTGCTGACGCCGTCCAGCAGGTATGCTTGCATATGCATGACCCGCGGGAGCCGCACCTCACTGCGGTCAAGCGGATTCTTCGGTATCTTCGCGGTACCCTTGACTACGGCTTGCAGTTGCATCGCTCGTCACCGACTACTCTCACCGCCTACATCGATGCCGACTGGGCCGGGTGCCCCGACACTCGCAAGTCTACTTCCGGTTACGGGGTCTTCCTCGGCGACAACCTGGTCTCCTGGTCCTCCAAGCACCAGCAGACCGTGTCTCGGTCTAGCGCCGAGGCCGAGTATCGCGGTGTCGCCAATGTCGTCGCTGAGGCCTGCTGGCTTCGCCAGCTCCTTTCTGAGCTTCACCGACCGCTCCAGCGCGCCACCGTCGTCTACTGTGACAACATCTCTGCCGTCTACCTCTCGACCAACCCCATTTAGCACCAGCGCACGAAGCATATCGAGATTGATCTCCATTTTGTCTGAGAACGGGTTGCGTTCGGAGATGTTCGTGCCCTTCATGTGCCGACGTCCTCTCAGTATGCCGACATCTTCACCAAGGGGCTGCCGTCGACCGTGTTCAATGAATTTCGCTCCAGCCTGAATGTTCGCCCTGCTCCCGCTCCGACTGCCGTAGGTGTTAGACGTGTACGTACAGAGCACGTCCAGCCCAAGAGATCGGAAACGGATTCAGTTTTTATTATTCCTAAATCAGTGCGATTGTAATCTCTGTTGTTTTGGCAACTCCTGATCCTCCTGTACTCTATATAACCCAACTCAGGATATCAATCAACACAAGCACAATATTGCAATTGTCTTCAGACGTGTCCTAGTTGTAGACGTGAAGTAGTACAAGGGGGTCTGAGTCAAGTTGATCTTTGAGTCTCTACGTCTATATAAGCAGATGTATGTATGCAAGTTTTAATCAACACGAAGCAGTAGAAAATCTCCTCAAAACACAACTGTGGTTTTCACGTGTGCATGTGTTCCGCAACTTGAATTCTGGCATATGTTCAAAAGTGTCTGCTAGATCTATTCCAGAGCAGGACGTGTAGCGATCCTAGCGCAGCGGAAGCCAACAAATGGTATTAGAGTCTATACAAAGAGCCTGCGTTTGCTCCGGCAGCACGCCACTCAGGCCACTGTGTACCGCTGGTTAGACCAATGATTCCGATCAGACGTAAGAGTGATCATGGGCAGCAACCAAGGATCTCATGCATAGGAGCGCTCGTGCACCCCTCCATCGTAGCAACGTGGTAGAAGTAGGATGCGAGGCAGCTGCGAACTGGTGTTCCAGGTGCCCGCCATAAGAGAAACTGATGGTGAATCGGTCATCTACCTGACGCTGACGATGACGAACTACATCGAGTGGTTGCTTGTTATGTGCGTCAACCTATAGGCAAGCAATCGACATCAGCACTGTCACTTTCCACGACGACAACCTAGCTATTGCGGCCATCCTTCGCGCCGTGCCAGCCGACACGCTCGACGCGATCATGGTGAAGGAGATGGCCAAGGAGGTATGGGATGCCACCAAGACGATGAGTCTAGGCGTTTCCCACGTCCGTGAGGCCACTGCCTAGAAGCTGCGAACCGAGTTCGAGGCGCTCACTTTCAAGGACGGGGAAACGGTCAATACATTCAGCATGTGCATCACCAGTCTCGTCAACAATCTAGGCACCCTTGGCGATGCTATCAAAGACGAGAATGTCATCAAGAAAATCCCGGGGTAGTCCTCAAGCGATACTCATAGGTAGCTGTGGCCATCGAGACATTGCTCGACCTCAAGACACTGACAATCAAGGAGCTCACTGGGCATCTCCACGTTGTCGAGGAGCGCCTCACTTAGGACAACACTGGCAGGTCAGGGACTCACCTACTCCTCACCAAGGAGGAGTGGGATGTGCACGGAAGCAACATGAGCGCGACGAAGGCTCGTCCGGCGGCAGCAGCAACATCAGGCTCAATCGCCGCCCCAGCGGTGGGTGCGGCCATGGGCAGAACACCGGGCCACACGATGCTAGATGAGATGGTAGCCACGATGTTGTGAAGGACAAGTGTCGCTATTGCGCAAGCTAGGTCATTGGGCATGCGACTGCTGCAACAAGCTGAGTGGAAGCTCACTTGACAAAGGCCAACAATGACACGCTGGGACTTCTACTCGCTAAGATGTGCAATCCTGCGACCACTACGACACAGGAGGTCCACCTCAATGAAGAGTGAGTAATTCTTGTTGATGTCAGCTAGGGGGTGTGGTACCTCGACACGGGAGCAAGCAATCACATGACAGGAACCAAGGAGATGTTCACATCGATCAACGAAACCATAAAAGGCACGGCAAAATTCGACAACAACTCCGTGATCGACATTTGCGGCCACGGCTCGGTGATGTTCGATTGCAAGGTAAAGGAGCACATGGTACTCACCGATGTATACTATATACCTCCATTACGTAGCAACATCGTCAGCTTGGGTCAGTTGGACAAAGTTGGCTGCAAGCTCGTTGTCGAGGATGGTGTGATATGTCTATTCGATCGCAAGCGAACACTTTTGGCACGGGTGATACGGCCTACGAACAGGTTGTACACTCTGTCACTAAACTTGGCAACCCCTGTACGCCTGCTCTTGAAGATCGATGATGTGGCATGGAGGTGGCATGCGTGCTACGGCCATCTAAACTTTCGTGCGCTACGGACTTGTCACTGAAGGGCATGGCGAACAGAGTATCTTTGAGCAATTCTGCGATGGGTACACCCTCGGCAAGCAGCATCATGCACCATTCCTCAAGCCACGATGTACCACGTCGAGCATGGACTAGAGCTTGTCCACAACGACCTTTGTGGCCCGATCTCACTAGCAACAGATGGAGGCAACACATATTTTCTATTGATAGTGGATGACTACAACAGGTTCACGTGGTTCGAGGTGCTCAAGTTCAAAAACAAGGCGTTTGATCGCTTCAAGAAGATCAAGGCGAGGGATAAGACTTGGCAAGGATGCAAGCTAAAAGCGTTCCGCTCAGACCGCGGTGGCGAGTTCAACTCCATCGAGTTTAAGGGTTACTGCGACATGCTTGGCATCAAGCACTTAACTATCATGGCCTACTCACCATAGTAGAACGACGTCGTCGAGCACCACAATCAAACCGTGGTGGATATGACCCACTCCTGCTGAAAAGTATGGGCATACTAGCCATGTTTTGGGGGGAGGCGGTGAAAACTGTGATGTACATCCTGAACAACTCGCCGATGAGGAGCCTGGATGGAAAAATACCTTATGAGGCATGGCACAATAGGAAGCCGAAGGTGTCACATCTACGAACTTTTGGGTGCGTCGCACATGTCAAGAGGATCGGGCCCGGCATCAACAAACTAGCAATCGCTCAACACCAATGGTCTTCATCTGCTATGAAGAATAAGCTTCACGTAACCCAAGATTTCACATTTGAAGAGCAATATTGGTAGGACTGGGCATTAATCAACAACTGCTTGACGACATGTTGACCATGGAATATCCCACGGAGGCGTCGACATCAACCCTAGACCGGCCAGTCAGATCACACAGACCACGCAGCATCGACACCAGCATTGCCCATGATGCTATCAACACCATTCCCTATACACACGAGTATCGAATGGACTTCACCACCAATCTGTGAAGACATGCTCGGCACCAATGACGACCCGTGATAGTACCACTACCGCAAGCTGTTGAACCTCTACGAAAACACCAAGGAGGTGGACGATGAGCTGTCCAGACTCTGTCTCCTAGCAGTAGAAGAACCACCAAGTGTGGAGGCAACGCTTGGTGAAGCATGCTGGAGACGCGCGATGGACGATGAGCTAGCCTCCATCCACAGCAATGGCACGTGGGAGCTTGCCACGCTCCTTGCGGGGCACATAGCCATAGGGCTCAAGTGGGTCTTCAAGGTGAAGAAGGACCCTGCAGGCAAGGTGGTGAAGCACAAGGCGTGCCTCATCACAAAGGGATACACTTAGTGACAGGGGGTGGACTTCGACGAAATGTTCGCACCAGTAGCACACATGGAGATAATGCACTTCCTACTGGCACTCACAGTGCACGGCAGGTGGCAGGTGCACCACATGGACGTCAAGTCAATGTTCCTCGATGGAGACCTTACTGAGGAGGTGTACATGCACTAGCCACCTGGTTTCATCAACCGTGACAACGAGCACAAGGTATTCAAATTGCACAAGGTGCTATACGGCTTGCGTTAGGCACCGCGTGCGTGGAATGCCAAGCTAGATGTATTGCTTATCTCGATTGGATTCAAGCGCAACCCACTAGAGCACTCTATGTACATGAGATCCAACGGCACGTCGACACTGCTGGTAGGCGTCTATGTCGACAACTTGATCATCACGGGCACCTGCATCAACGACATCACCTCATTCAAGGAGCAGAAGCATCGTCTGTTTGATATGAGCGACCTTGGTCTCCTGAGCTACTATCTTAGGATTGAGGTCAAGCAAGGAAAATGAGAGATTAAAGTGCCTATGTCGGCAAGATTCATGATGTAGCTGGCATGACTGGTGCAATGCGTGCCACACACTAATGGAGAATCAGTTGAAGTTGAGCAAGAAGGACACGGGTGCTGCGATGGATGTGACATGGTACCGGAGTATCATTGAGAGTCTGCACTACCTTTGCAACACGAGACCAAACATCACATACGCAGTCGGGATTGTAAGCAAGTTTATGGAGGCACTAGGTGCATCGCACTGGGCCGCAGTCAAGCAAACACTTCGCTACATCAGCGGCACGACAGGCTATGGATGCTGTTACAATAAAGTGGGCACACAAGAACCCGAACTGGTAGGGTGTAGCGACACCGACCTCGCTTGGGACGTCGACGACCGGAGGAGTACTACAGAAGTGGCATTCCTCGTTGGCTCAAGCGTGATCACATGGACGTCTCAGAAATAGAAGGTCGTTGCACTCTCGTTATGCGAGGCAGAGTACATGGCAGTGGCAATAGCAGCATACTAGGGAGTATTGATAACAAGTTAGCCATCACATTGAATAAGAACCCGGTGCATCACGAACGGACTAAACACATTGACATGCTATTACATTTCATTCACATGTGCATCGACAACAGTAAGGTGGACATCGATCATGTTGGCACTGATGGAGAGTTGGCTGACATCCTCACAAAAACGTTTGGACGGGTCAAATTCATAGAGAAGTGAAGAACCTGGCGTCGTTAAAGTGAGATTTGTGCAATAGACTTAAAGGGGTGATTTGTTGAATTCAAACCTGCTGTGTAAATACGAGTTGGAGTTGGTTAAAAACTCATTTCCAAAGGATACGATCGGTAGGTTTGCCGTGAGGCTCTATTAGGAATCGAAATAGAAGTGTTAGTTTTTTAGCTAGGTCTCTTAGTAGTAGACGTGCAGTTGTACAAGTCGAAGTCGGAGTCAAGTTGATCTTTGAGTCTCTGCATCTATAAGCAGATGTATGTACGCAAGTTTTAATCAACACAAGGCAGTAGAAAATCTCAAAACACAGCCGTGGTTTTTACGTGTGCGTGTGTTCTGCAACTCGAATTCTCGCATATGTTCAGAAGTGTTTGCTCGATCTATTCCAGAGCGTGATGTGCAGCGATCCTAGCGCAGCGAAAGCCGACACATACGCGTGTACCTCGAAAAACCGATAAGCACCGTCGTCGATCCCGTGGCTCAGAAAACTGGAGATCAGCACCAGCTCTGAGCGTGTGGCTCGAACGCTAGCGGCGGGTGGAGCACCATCGCATACAGTTGCCATCCTAGCAAAACGCCCGTCGCATTATGTTGGGATGTTAATGATGAGTAAAAGAAACATACGTCATAATTTGACCAGCATGGAGTGCAAGAACCGATTTGATTTGTACCGGGGAGAGGGAGGGGGAGAGCTGACGCTGCAGGTCAAGCTGAGACCGTTGAACTGCACGCAGGTCGAAACCTAACACATTTTCGCGCCTGCGTACCTCGACTGTCAATAGCGTCGTGCTTCTGCCATGCCCATGTCGGCCCCAACTAGTCAAACAAGATACTGTAGAATAGGGGACTTCAAGAGGCATCTATTGCATCCGAAACAAGTCTGCATTCAACTCAAATAATCAAATCAGGATGACTTTTTCTACGGTGACTTGTACTTTAATTATAGAGATTAATTATAAGTCTTATTATTGAATCATTTGAGTCATCCAGATTCAGATACATAAAACTTAAAGCTAGTCAAAATGCCAATGTGATAGATTTACGGATATGCTATCTGGCAGATGACTGATTTCAATTGGGCAACACTCGGAGTTTTTTCTTACCCAAATTATTCATGCTTGCTTTTTCCTGCTCCAGCATTCTTCTTCCTCCCGTTTACTGCTGCATACTACTGTTCTTCTCGAGCTCCGACGACCTTCCTCCTTCGGCGAGACTACTTCTGCTGTCGCTGCCGCCGTCGACGAAGTTATAATTAGATGTTCAGGTAGGGGGTTTCTCTATGCCCCTCGAGCTTCCACTGGAGGTGGGAATGGTGGACGACTGGTTAGGGCATGGGGCGAGGTGACGTGGCAGCGCCACTGGTCGTGGGCATGGAGAGGAGAAAGTGGCGGTGGTTGATATTAGAAGGCAGGGGAGGCAAAGGCAGATCTAATGATAGAGGAGCCACCAAGGGCAGAAGGCCTGGTGGTGGCGGGAAGAGAGGATTTGGTAGTTATGGTAGATGGGCGGGGGAGGGGGAGAGATGAGGGGGTTCGTCGTTGGCGCCGCAGAGGGAGGAGAGGTGACAAAAGGTTAAAGAGAGAGAGAGAGAGAAAGGGATGGATGAGGCGATCCTTGCCGTTGGATGCGACAGAAAAAGTCGACTGATGCCAAAAGAAAACAGTAAAGCGTTTAATATACACTCTTTAGATTTATGTTAGGACAAACAAGCAACGTCGAAATAACAAACCCAATTCAAATATTAGAAGAAAACAAATATGAACACGGAAAGCAAAACATAGTTCGATCAGCAGATGTGGCACGTGTTTTCAGCATGAAGTCATAATTTGATTGCCGCTAACTATAGGTCACACCGAACAGTAGAAAGATATATATCTCTAATATCATTATAGAGGGAAGAATATAGATTACAAAACTCTAGAGAAAGCTGGGGCGGTAGGGTTTAGGGAACTCGGTTGCACAAAACAGCGTAGGACATGAGATATATGGAGAATAGCAGATATCTAACAGTCATCGAAAGCATCGACAGGAGCCGTCTTCCTGGCTGGTGAAGAAGCCGGTGCAACACAGCTATCAACGCCTTTGTGGGCCTCCAAAGAGAGTGTGCGCCAGTTGATGGCCTAACGGGTTTAAGATTATTGATTGAGATGTACATTTCGAGAAAGCTTCGCCAAGCTCAAGTCTACCATATCTGCATTAAGCGATGAGGGCTCTCCACTACTGCAGAAATTATTTAACGGGATGCCTCTTTACAGACCGTTCTGCGAATAGTCTGTGAAAACAGTATCACAGACGATTTTATTCACGCATCTTCTGAGAAAAAGACGAACGATGCTACCCATTAAGCGGGACGCTACAGTAAGAACCGTCTATAAAAATAACATAGATCCTTCCAAACAAGAATCGTCTGTACAAATGATTATGTGGGACACTACAATATTTTTACAGATGGTTCTTGTTTGGAAGGGTTTGTATAAATGATTAAATGAGACACTACAATATTTATACAGACGGTTCTTTGTTTGAAATAGTCTGTACAAATGATTATGTAGGACACTACAATATTTGTACAGACGGTTCTTTGTTTGGAAGGGTCTGTACAAATGATTATGTGGGACACTACAATATTTGTATAAACGGTTCTTGTTTGAAATGGTCTGTACACATGATTATGTGGGACACTACATTATTTTTACAATCGATTCTTGTTTGGAAGGGTCTGTACAAATGATTAGGTGGGACGCTACAATATTTTTATAGATGGTTTTAGTTTTGGAACCGTTTGTACTGTAGCGTCCCACTTAACCTGTTAGATTTAATCACATATCGCTAGTTGAAGTGAAGGGAGGCTACCTTATAAGGGTTGGTGCTCTACACCTCTCTAAAGTAACGGAGTGAGAGAAGAAAAATACTACATGCGCGCGTTCGCTCGCCTTGTCGGGCCGGGCCGGGGCGGCGCAGGTCGGGTCGGGTGCACATGATGTGCGCGTGAACGGGAGCGGTTAGGTGTGGCTGGGCTGGGGACGTGCGTGTGAATGGAAGCGGCCGGGCCGGGCATGTGTGCACGCGACGTGTGCGTGAATGGTGCGGGCGTGTCGCTTGGCTCTATCCCTGTTTTTTTCACAATCCTAAAACAACATCATAAACGGTTGGAAACATACCGTCTGCACAAATATAGACGGTTCAAAAAAGTACCCCACACGTGGTTCGAGAACCATCTATAAAAATGATTTCTATAGTAGTGCTCTCATCTATCCTTAACAAGTAGCCCGAATAGACTCGTCACGACTTCGAAAAAGACGTCTATTTCTCCAACACGGTGATTTCACAAACCTACCGAGTGCTATTCCGCCAGGCCCTAGCTCCCGTCGGTCAGAAACACTTCGAGCTCCACCAAATTTCGTAGCCGTAGCTAGAGAAGATGGATGTCAGGATGTGTATACATGTAGACGAATGTTGGAGCAACCTTTGAGAAGCTTAGCCGGCTCCTAATTTCTCGTGAACATAGTTTCTTCTGGAGCTAGCTTGAGCCGGAGCGCGGCTAAAACATGGTCATTAGTGCATGTTTGGTCAAGCTCCAGCTCCCAGCTTCTATAAAGAAACTGGAGCCGGCTTGTCAAACACTTTTGTCTCTTAAGTATTTTCTGAACTGAAGATAAAGAAGCGGAAGCCTAAATTGCAATAGAAGAAATAAAGCTAGCTATTGAAACTTCACAATATCGATCCCTGGCTTCAATTGCCGAAATGATGGAGCCAAAACCTAGCCAAATAGGGCTGTAATACAAATGCTACCGCAGTCAATTAACGACAAGAGGTTTATTGGAGATGGCTGAACGTCAGTTTAATGATCTTGCTTTTTCGAGAGAAAGTTTAATGATAGCGCCGAGGACACAAGTTAAATTTGAACCAGCTTATTGAGGAAAGGAAACACGGAGCATGGAGCTGATAGTACGGTTGTACCGTGGATTACGGCCCAGGCCTTTTTGGGAGGCTCCACACGATCTAATTAGTATCACACGGCAGGTGGAGTGAATCATTTGTCTGATTGAGTTATCAATGGGCTAGTACCATCATCAGTAAATCAGGATCTTAGTCCAAATCCTTGCAAAAATATATTAACTCCAGTTATGGCTACGTACAGAGTCCTTGCATTGCATACACCTTTTTTCATCTCCATCAATTAATGATTAATCGTTAGCAGTACTTGTTTGTGTAAGATCATCCACCATGGTTTGTATCTAAATTCACTAAAATCATCGGTCTCATCTTTTCCTTTTAACATAATGAAATATTAAACTCCCGGTCTTTACAACAAATGATATACCACTAACATTTACAAGAGGATGTCACGTTGACATTCAAAGTTCAGCAACAGGCCGATCGAAATAAAAGGAGGCAACGAGGCTGTAATAACCAGGAAGTTATTCTTTCAAGAATTACATGATTTGTTGCTAAACCGTCTCTTATAATACTCCCTCCGTCCACAAATGTAAGGCGTGCATGGAATTTTAGGTTCAATTTTGACCAATAATTAAACCAATAATATTGAATTATATAATACAAAAGTGATACCATTTGAAAATACGTTTGAATATAAATCTAATGGTACCACTACTATGTCATATAATTCAATAGTATTGGTTTAATTATTAGTCAAAATTAGACCTTAAATCCTATGTATGCCTTACATTTGTGGACAGAGGGAGTAATAAACAACTCTTTGATGACTGTCTCCAGTGTTTTGCACGCCATCATTGTCAAAGACGCCGAAATTACACTCGATTTATATTTGATGTGTTATATGAATAACTGACTAACCGTCCAACATACCATACATATACGAATGTACGCATCCATCACCGTTGGATAATCCAATATCAGACCAACATCTCATACACATCTCAAGCGTATGCGTCACCCTTGGCCAAATCAGGCAAAAACACACATCACTAAAGAGTCAAATACATTTTTAAAATCCTGTAAAGACTTAGTGTTATTCTCAAATACGTTAAGTGAGATAATCTTGGAGGAGCTCGGTAATTGTGCGCTCACCCTAATCTAGCCATACGGCTAGTGGGTTGCTCGAGAACCCGGTACAATCACCCACACCTTGCCTAACCGGCGAACGCATCATCGCTAGCAGGTCACTCAACCTTAAGCATCATACTTGCCGAAGCATGAAACAACCCTAAATCATCACAGCTGCCCGATACACTTCAAAGACATTGCACATGGCTTATGGCATGCCACATAGACAACTTGTATATCACAAGATAAACTTTATAGAAAGAGCTAAAAGATACATAAAACACGTCCAATACACGAGGCGGTTACATATTCTACAACCAACACAACTCAAAGATCATTCACATCCAAAAAAGAAATACGGAACAACAGCGGAAACATGTACAAAGTACCTGATATTGCACCCTTTACCATTTCAGAAAAGCCACGTCACACCCACATATGATCGGTAAAGCCATCCCTACAACTAGACGTCAGTTTCAACATTTTCAACATCGTTAGAAGTCACCTACACTAGGATCACCTTCAACATTTTAGGAATGGAGTTCCTATTAGTAATTCTATATTGGGAAGATGTTATTTAAGCTCATCCCAATTAACTGAAGCATGTCATGGAACAAGAATTAAAATACTACACAAATATTTCATCAACAAATTGTTAAAAACATGGCATGAACATGAGTGATAAACCAATATCAACATGTATTCATCATAACCATTAATTTTCAGATTTAACATATAAATTTCATATTAGCAACATATTTGAAATCAACTAATATTTTAATCATTTTCACCATACTAAGTCAACCAAGACTTATTTCAATAATTGATTAAGTCAACCAAAACTTAATTCATTTCTTTCTCGATCGGGAAGTGTTTCGAAGTGTCATTAGCTCATAACTGGTTGGCTATGACTACTTGAGACTCCCGTATAACACTTCCATCATGGGTGAAGGGTAGAGACCCACGACATTGGCATCAACTAGACGACTAAGATGTTTACGTTCACCTTGTCCATCGCTCCATCTGTGGAAGCAAAACCCTGGTTCTGACATCTCACTTAGGTTTATAGTTCATTATTCAATATCAGTATCATGACTCATTGTTTATGATCCATAACCAAAACCCTAACATGCTAGTAATTCTATCCATCAAAAAATTCAACACTTAACAACATGCAACCAAGCCTCACGTCTCATCCATAACCATAACATAAATTAAAAGGGGAATCATAGCAAGCTTGAATTCTTTCCTTGCTATTATTGCTCCTGATCATGATGAGGATGAACCTCGTAAAAATCCTCCTTGCTGGGTTCTACCTAAAAAAATATCAAAACGTCGGAAACGACAAGAGAAGACAATAAATCAATGCTAGGAAATTCAGAGGATATATGATGAATTAAATGCATCCTAAATTGTAGGAAATGAAATTATGAGACTAATGCAATTGGTTTCATTCAATTTGGAGTTCTAGGGTTTAAGTTATGAAATTTTGAGGGTTTAAGGGCATATTTGGAATTTTTAAATTTTCCATACTGTAATGTTGGGACCCAAAATCTATAACATGGAACCTTAAGTGAAATCACCCGCTTAGTTGAAACCTCAACCCCGACCTCAACTCTTGGGCTCAAATTCCAAGAGGAGTGGAGTGATATGGCCTCGAATAGCCCAAGACGCCAACCCCAAACTTGCTCCGGCAAACTAATGCTTAGATTAAGTAGGGTGATATGGTCTCCTCACTCTTTTCTCACTAAGCCGGAACGTCAATCCTAAACTCGCCCTGGCAACTAAATGCTCGGCTGGAGTAGGATGATATAGTTCCCAAACTCCTAGTGAAAGAGTCACTTCACAGGGGTGATTAGACATAACAATTCTATGATATAGACTCTGAAACCCTACTCGTACCATGTGCTTGCTTCAATATCATACACGCAAGGCACATGAGGCAGGTGAAAACAATATCACAATAGTAACTCTACGACTGAAACTGCAATAATACTAGTAGTTCTTAAAACTTAACAATATATTCACACAAAGAGTCGATTACACAGCGGAAAAGTTAAAGATGGCTAAGAAGCCAACCGGTAGGGCCAAAAGTGGCAATAGAACAAATCATGCAACTGAACCCTGGGTAGGACCATTGCCTGGGATTCCCAGCTACTAGTCGTCGTGAGTGTCGATCTCTATATAGAAACCATCCGCTGAGGGGATGATTTTCTTTGTAGAAAAATACCAACGGTTGCAAGATAAGTACAAAAATTATACTCTGCAAGACTTACAAGGAGAATTAGTAATAGATGGAATCGGTATCAATAAAGGGGTATTTGTGGACTATTTGCGGGAAGCCAATTATTCATTTGATAATACTCTTAAGTAGGATGAAATCGACTACCAGATTTCTTTTAAAAGAGATGAGTCGAATCTTCACGATAAACTCTATTGCAGACCACCTACACTTAAACCTTCGACTCCTCAACCACATATGAGGAAGTTGTCGCTAACTCCTCGACCTTAGAGTTGACATGTTTTAGAGTAATGTTGTAGTTGTCTAATTTGATGCAGGTAATCACCAAGTTGTCTGTAATTGCGGACACGGCTATTCGAATTGTTCAAACTCTGCTAGGGTGTATATCTTTACCTACACATATCGATCAACTCTTAATGTCATAACGTTAACACATTTCATGAGGTGTGTCGGCAGAGGGTGATTGAATACGACCATTACAATGCTTTCGATTTAGGTATGAGCCACCCTTACGGGCCAATCCATGTACACCTGTCCGGCTTTAACCCCGACATGGTCCCGTAAGTTGTGAATTGAGATACATCCCCAGTCTCGAAGACTATGTGTCCACCCCACCCTTATATTGAGATACCACACCACATCATTTTTCACCCACCCGACAAATGGAAACAACAAACTAATGTAGCTTATACACTAAGACTAGGTAAATTATTTAGTCGTGGATGGCCCATTATACCACCCGTGTAGAAGTATGCAAATCTTGGATCAATATACATTGGGAACCGGTGCTTGTGGGTAAACGAGACAACCCACCATGCTCCTAGCTATGGCCTCTTATCTAACCCAATAATGATTAGTCAAGTTCATTAGTTAATTCCCGGTGAACACGCACCTACCACGTAACCCACCCGATCTATGTTGGTTTGTCTGCCATCCAAGGAATTATGACTTTTAGATTACTAAGCATGTCTAAGAATAATTAAGAACATAAACAGTATATAGGTATTGACTATACTACTCTAATTAGGTTGGGGTGTGGTGGTATTGATTGGGGCGACAATGTAAGTTCATGCAAAGGATATGGCTAAAACTTAACGGAAAGTATAATTTGAACGCATGCGATAACCTATTTGAAAAAAAATACTTTGCAAGTAGTAGGTGTTTGCAATATGTTCAAAGGGGCTGCTTGCCTTGTTGCTCAGCAACTAGGTCTTGCTCTTGCTCGGGATTATAAGTTTCGGGACCTTCGGGCTCTATCGTGAAGAAGAACGAAAACACTAGAAAAAGGGTGCAATGATGAATATTACAATGATGAACATTATCATGATATGAAATGTATGTCATGGCATAGAGGATTCAAAATAAAGACTAATGCAAGTGGAATCAATTTAATCAGAATCTGAACGCTTGAGATGTCACGATCCGAAGATCTCCAGCTAATCGGGAAAACCCTAATTTGAGTTTTTAGCTATTTATATTTTTCCTACTATGCAATTGACGATGTATAGTATGGCATCCCGTATACGAGGGAATATCCGTATACAATTCCCTGGATTATTGGAACAAGAATACATATCCGGTAAGGATCCCTAGGAGATAAGGTAACCCCCCGTAAGGAGGGAGGATAACCCTTAAACTAGGAAGTCAATCCCAACGTTTAAGGAAGCCAGAGTCCTGCTCGGGCATAAATCCATGTCCGGTACGACTCAGGGAGCCCCCTATAAAAGGATCCGCAATATTATAGGGGAAGACAGGTCTTTCTAGTCTAAGGAGGTGAAGCCTGAAGCCAGCCAGAAGTCTTAGCGATCTCTACGAGAAGACCCGCCGCCTCGAAGGAGTCAAGCCCAGCGGGATTAGTCGACATAGTCTCTGATTAGGTCTAGGATAGCCACTGACATATACATCCCTTATAAAGATACTCTTTGATCAATATATACGAACAGGACGTAGGGTTATTATCCTGAGGGAGGCTCGAACCTGTATAAAAAGGGCGTTTTCTTGTCGTCAGATCTCTTGGCCCTGTGCCCTAGAGGTCCCTACCCCCTAAGTATCACAGTTCCACAACTATCGTAAGATCGGCAGTTTACCAATCGTCGACAGCAATCATGTATAAAAATAACATATTTGGATAGAACTTATTTTTCTGAACATTTTGATATAGTATTTGCATTTTTTGCTTAAAAATGGATTTACTATGATTTTTCTAAGATTTAATCATTTTAAAATCCATTTTGGTCTTTTCTTCGTTAAATAAAAATAATAAAAATAACAATTTTCTTACTCAATGCCTAAATAGCCCTAAAGGCTGATATGTGGGCCCACTGTCCTCTAATTTCCATTTAATTTTATTTTCGTTAAAAATTTCTCACATGCGGGTCCCATGTGTCATAGGGACACATTAACTCAGTTCATTTATTGCACTAATTAGTTATTAAATGGCAGATATTAATGTGTCAAAACCACATGATTAGGCATTAATCACTCGGTATGAACTGGCATTAACTACTAAGCATTAATTAACCTTTTGTAGCAAATTCTATTTGTTCTTCGCCGCTTTGGGTTGTGGGGCTTACTTCCTAGCCCCCTAAGGTTCCGACTAAAAAAATGAAATAATTTCATTGAAATAATGAGTCTCCCATATTGGGAGTCAATTCGTCAGGCAATTTGGCCTCACACAATGTATCCCTGTTCCACCAGACGCTCATTAGTGATTAAATATGTCAAAAAAGAATAAATAGTAATTAATTGGTTGGTTTTGGATATAATGGCTGGTCTTAATGACTGGATTAGCGTGGTCGGAATGGTCGGCCCCTGATCAGACCGAGTGTTCTAGCTGGTCTAACCGGTGCTAGGCCACCAGCCGTGGTAGCAGGATTGCGGGCTGCGTTGACTGTGGGATGAAGGGAGGCCACCGCTGAGGCTTACCGGAGTGGGCGCGGCTTCGGAGGTAGGCTAGGTGGAGACGGCACTCGGTGTTGGGGATCGGATGGTGGCGCTAAGGTGGCGGTGAGGGGCTGGCTCGGCGGCGCGGGTGGGGGCTCAGCAAGTGGTGGGCTTCTAGGGACGGCGGCTTGATGGAGGCGAAGGCGAGCGGCATCGGTGTCCGTGAGATGAGGGAAGGTGGCTGGCGAGTGGTGGGCTGTGCTCCGGTGCTTCGTCGGCGATGAACATGGCAGCGGGGCGTGGGATACCCAGAGAGAGAGGGTAAGGAGGGAGGAGCTCGGCCCCAGGGTAGATAAAGGATGGGGAGGCGGTGGTGATTTTGGAGCAGGAGGTGGCGGTTGATGGCCCAGTTGCTTGCCACGACAAGCAGCTTAGTGGCGCATGGTGGCGGTAGATAAGGATGGATACGGCGGCGTAGAAGAGATAAAGGGCCGGGGTGCTCGGATGGGGGTGAGGAGGAAGGCGAAGGGCCTATCGATGAGAGAAGAAGGGCAGGCTGAGACGGCCCAAGCGGCAAGGGGGAGGAGCAGCAGGCCGTGCGGGGCGAGGAGAGAGCGGGCTGGGCTAGGGGAGGCCCAGCTCAGTAGGAGGTTAATTCATTTTTATTTTTATTTTTATTTTTATTTTTCTTTCTTGATTTCCTTTTTGGATTTTTAACCCTTTTAAACAAACTCAAACCACCCTTAATATCTTTGAAAATTTTCCTGTACACTCAAAATTACGGAGCATCTTTTAGAGCACTTGGTTTTTTTAATGTGTGTGAAAATAAAAATAGAACTCCTTCTTTGGCCCTTATTGTGAATTTAGGGGTTCTCTCAGAAACTCCAAAAGTTCAAAATTATTCTCAAAATTTTGGTTCTCATGCACATGTCATGACATGCTATGATGCATACAAATAGGGTGTTAAGAATAGGGATGTTACATGTAACATGTATGAAAATTGTACCATAAATACTAAATATTAAAACACGACTTTCTGAAAAATATCATCTCATTTGTAGTTCATATGAATTTTCTATGATTTTTACAAGTTTAAAGCATTTAATTTTTTTGTCTTTTTTCAATTAAGCAAACAAGGATATACTTTTTATACCCAGCCTCATTTAGCCATAGGGGATGACATGTGGGCCCAATGTTCAACTTGGGCAAGTCAAAAGTTGACTGGCTCAAGTGGCCTTTGGGTGTCAGCCTCTGTTGGAATTCCTTTTTATGTTCTTTATTTCATTGAGTCTATGACAATAGGGGTCTAAACATCAGATTCTATTGTTCTTTTACATTTTATTAAATTGGCTAGTTAAGTGATGGGGTCCATCTATCAGTCGCACATGAACTCAAACCATTATTTAACAGAAACTTAACTCTGCAGGACCCATATGTCAGCCAGACATTAACCCTAACGGTTTGTAACTAACCACCCGGATGGGTCCCAGCGTCATGCTACTGGCGGTTAGATGCTGGCACGCCGAGCGTTTGGTAGGGTAGCAAGGAATGAACACATCTGAGCACCAAATCGCACGCGGTTTGTGGTGTTGGGTTCCTACATGCGTCGTGGATCAATTTCCATGGTCGAGACGACCGGGAGTTCACTAGAGCTCCAACCCAAAGCTCACCAGTGATGGCCGGAACAGAGCAACAATGATGAATGAAACTGAGCACCGAGACGAGAGGGGAGGAGGGTGGAAAATAAAGGAGCTCACCCCGAAAATGTTGGTGAGGCTTGCTGAGGCTGGTAGAAGACAGATGAGCGATCCCGACGGTGGCCAGTGATGAGGAAGAAGCTGAGATCACCGAGAAGGTGGAGGGAAGGACCTGTGGCTCAGATTCTTGCAGGAAATCTTTGCATGAAGGTCCTGAGCACTTCACTATCACTGGAACAGGCTTGTGGTGGTTGGCAACCTGATCTTCATCAGTGATGGCGATCTGATCTCCGGCGAGAGCAGGATCCAGGGCATTTAGGAGAGAGAGGTGAGGTCAGAGAGGAAGAGGAAGACCTTGGAAAGCTAAGGGGCACACTAGTGGCAGTTTGGCTCACGACATATCTCTGCTAGAGTTGAAGACAAAGGCGAAGTCGCGGCCAATTCACCGGTGTTCTGCATGGGACAAGCACAGAAATGAGATCAGGAAGAAGAAGTGAAGTGATTTTGCAAGGTCCAGGTTACTGACTTATCACCAGACGTGAGGAACAAGATGATGCCAGTGGTAGCATGCTCGTTGGAGCTCTTAATGCCAGAGGCATTCTAGTAGGGAATTCTATAGCAGGTGACGCGATCTACTCAGGAATCTGCATGGAAGAGCGAGAAATGCGATGGTGAGGTTGGTGAGGTGAATGAGGGCTCACGGGTGAGGAAACTGTGAAGGGGAGAAATGGATGCAACCAGTAATCTCAACATGCGCTATAACGGCTTTGTAACACTGGAAAAGGATAGGTGGCTGCACGGGAAGGTGTGCAGGTGCTCAGGCGCAACGAAAAAGTCAACGACAGGGAAAATGGCGGACTAGATGGGGTAAGTAGATGTCGGCGACTTGCTCCTGAGCACTGGCTGTGCTTGCCACGTGTCCAGCCGCATGGAAGGAGAGATCCGATAGGCAGGCCTCGCTTATCGGTTGCAGAGGGGGAGGGCGAAGTGATGCGGTGCCAATGTTGGGCTCGGCCCAGCGCGCGAGGGGAGTTCGGCTAGTAGGCCAGCCAGGAGGTAAGAGTTTTCCCTTTTCTTTTTTTTTAGTTTTGTTATGTTTTAAGATTTGAATTAGCAAAGGATTCAAACTGAAGTTTTTAAATTTTGAAGAAATTTACAGACGGTATTTAGAGTATTTATGATCTATATGAATTCATTCGAATTAAAGTAAGTTACTTTTTAAAGTCCTTTAAATATAAATGCAAATTTTCTCAAATTTAGGTTTGAACCGTACTTCTCAATTATTTACAAAAATTTGTATTTGGTTCAGGAAAATAAGTAAATCATAGATATGAAATTTCATGAGCTTTGGATAAGCAGAAATTCCCTAAATTAAGATATTACAGTTCTGTCCATTTGAAAATAATTTGAATTTTTTATTTAATTATGCAAACTAGCTTCACATTACTTAAAATAATTTAGAGAGCTTCATTGAGATGTTGTAGACTTAAGAAAATTATTTGAATGAAATTTTTGATGATTTTTGTTTAACAAATTCTTTTTTGTTGATTCTAGGTCAGATTTGCAAGGTTATTGATTTAAGCCATTTTAGTTGTCCTATATGCTAAAATGAGATGAGGTAAATATCTCTTTGAAACATATTGATCATTAGAGATCTTATTTACATAAGATCACACAAAAGGGTCTTTCAATCATCACAATGTCCTGCTGCTGAAGCATCGACCATGACCACAACCAAATGGTACACAGATAGATACCCTACAAAGGATTAGAAATTTTCTGTTTATCAAAAACCACATTGTTTTTGCATAGCCAAATAGATCAACACATAGCAGTTACTCCTTCCATGAGGTGAGATCTCAATCCCCGACTTATACCATCTAACCAGCTTCCAAACATATTGGCAATACTAGTAGGAGGGGTCAAATTGGAAGCCATTTGTATGACCCACCATGCGAAACGAGCAAACTTGCAGTTAAAGAAGATATGTTGAATCGACTCTTCATTGCTACGGAAGTAATATTTTTTCTACCTTTCCAGTTACGCTTGCTTAGGTTATCTTTAGTCAAGGTAAGTCCACGTTGTAAGTACCATAGAAATATCTTAATCTTCAAAGGAACCATTAATCGCCGTAGCAATTGATTTGTGATGGGGACATTTTGATGGACCAAGGTTTTATATAGAGACTGGATAGAGAACTGTCCACTTTGATGGAGATCCCATCTAATGGAGTCCCTATGAGGTGTCAAAAGCACTATCTCCAACCCCGTGAAAAGCTCATATAAGGCCAACAAATTTGGACCTATAATGGCTCGTCTAAAAGACATGTTGGGTGGGTTTGTGACCTCAATCCCTAACCTAACCCTTCTAACCAGCTTCCAAACATATTGGCAATACTAGTAGGAGGGGTCAAATTGGAAGCCACTTCTACGACCTGCCATGCGAAACGAGTAAACTTGCAGTCAAAGAAGAAATGTTGAATCAACTCTTCATTGCTACAAAAGCAACTACTTTTTGCTACCATTCCAATTTCGCTTGCTTAGGTTATCTTTAGTCAAGGTAACTCTGCATCATAAGTACCATAGAAATCCCTTAATCTTCAAAGGAACCTTTAATCACCATAGCAATCTGGTTTGTGACTGGGACATTTTGATGGACCAAGACTTTATATAGAGACTGGACGGAGAACTTTTCACTCTGATGGAGATCCCATCTAATGGAGTCCCGATGAGGTGTCAAAAGCACTATCTCCAACCTGGTGAAAAGCTCATGTAAGGCCAACAAATTTGGACCTATAATGGCTCGTTTAAAAGACATGTTGGGTGGGTTCGACCTTAGTACCTCCACCATGGTGTCATACCACTTGTGAACAATATTATATAGCCTTGGGTATTGCATGCTTAAGGGGGTATTGCCAAGACAAGTATCCTCCCAAAATCTAATCCGTGAACCATCTTGCAACTAGAAGGTCCCTTGTGGAAAGAAATGTCATTTGACCTTCATCATGCCTAACCAAAATTGGGAGTCACCAGGCTTTCCTGCGGCCAACGTCAATGGTTTACTGCCCAAGTATTTGTTCCAAAGTAAATTCTACCATACACTGTCCTCATTATGTAGTTTTAATAACCATTTAAATAACAAATATTTTATTGACATCCAGATCTTGGATGCCTAGGCCACCTTGCTCTTTGCGTTGGTATAGGATGTTCCATTTTATGAGTCTATATTTCCTCTTATGGTTGTCCTTTTGCTAGTAGAATCTGGATTTATAGTCACTACCTTAGGATACACTTTCACTGATGGGCTCTTAAAGGCTATCGCTGACGGGTTCCGGGCCCTCATTAATGTCCTGTCAGTGGAAGTTGCACTTTCACTGACGGGCGATAAGCCCGTTAGTAGATATACACTTTCACTGACGGGCCCAGCATGACCGTCAGTGAAAATGCTTGCAGCGCTACCCTGGCAACATCCTGACAGTACTTCCACTGACGGGCTCTGGACCTCCGCCTGTCAGTGGTAACTGTTTTCACTAACGGGTAAACAAACTGTGCCCATCAGTGGAAGTAATTTATAATTTTTTTAACAAAACATATAGCATATATAGACAAATATTAATCAAATATTAAGCATATCTGAATATCATATATAGCAATTAATATGACAAAAAATAAGCATATGTAGCACTTAATATCACAAATATTAAGCACATATAGCAGTTAATATCACAAATATTAAGTACACATATAAAAGCAAGTTTACAACGAATTAAAATGACAAACAAATGAATTTAACAATGTTTATTCTCACTAGCCCTACTAATCTACGTCTACGACGCTTGGCTAGTACTTGCAGGGCGGCGGTAAGCGGGTAATTGGACTCCCGCGTAGAAATCGCCGCTTGGCCGGATGACTTCGTTGTTGATGACGTACGCGAAGGTATTCTGGATGCGGGCAAAGTCCTTCCTCCAGTCGTACTTATCGTCGGCCAGGTCGTGTATGAAATTATTGAATTGATCCTGGCTTCATTGCGGGTTGTGGGATATGACGAACGCGTCTATGTGAGCGCAAACGTAGTACTCACATGTAACGCTATTTTCCGATTGTTGCCTGCAAGGGAAGTTGAATTTGTGGATCAGCTTCTTGCTCTTGCTTTCTGCTCCTCCCCCTCGCAAGTTGTATTCCCAAAAAGCGGCTTCCAGAACTTCCTTAATTCCTGAGAAGTCCCGCTTGGCACTTCTTTGGGAATCAAAATAGTATATCATTCTAGAAGGCTTGTGGATGACAATGAGGATCCAGTGGTCGCTGCGTAAAAGGTAACGAAGGAATATAAACAGACGGGGATACGTGCTTAAGAAAAGCAAACTAGGGACGGTAGTAAGTAACTTACGGGGGGTTGTAGGGCATGAGCACGTAGTCCTTGTCCTTATGGTATATCAATGACTCGGTGATGAAATTTATTAGGACCGGCTTCGCTTCTCGTACATAGTACTCGTTCATGATGACCGGATCCATTATTGCAAAAGCGCAGTTGGGTAGATGCCTAGACTCTTGGGTTTGGTAAAGCGCCCACAGCCTGACGAGCATGGTGTCGAGCCGGAAGAGGTTGAACAAATTAAAGATATCTTCAAAATTGATGTCGAAGGTGTCATGATGTCTGTCCAGGAAGAAACCGAAATCTTTTGGCACCTCGACCTTAAAGTGTAGCTCATAATCGTCCCGATTCCGTGACCTCATCATGATCGTGTCATGGAGCAGTTTCATCTATGCGGGCAACCTCTGCACCTCATCATCTAGTAGTAAGGGCTCACCTGCCTCATACACTAATCGTCGAGGCTTCTTGACAGTTTCGGCAGATGTTTGGAATGATAAGGCCTTTTTCTTGCTCTCCTTGCTTGCCTCCTTCGCAGTGGTGCTGCCCCGCCTGTGTGGTCTTTTTCTTTTCCTCTCCGGCTCCGGAGAGGAGGCCCTCTTGCCTCCCGTCAACACTTCGCCCACTGCGGCATTGAGCGTGCTTGGAGAGAAGACCTTCTTTCCTACTGCCTTCGCGTCGTGGTGATGCTTGGAGCGCCTTTCGCGGGGCGGCGAGTCCGTCTTGGGTTGCTCCTCCTCCTGGGACAGATGGATTGTCGTGTGTTGTTGCCTGGGAAGATCGTCGTCCCGATCATCGAACGAAACCGGCGTACTGTACAGGCCGAGCAGAGACGGGCTGGCTCCGGTTGATGGAGACAGGATGGCTAACGTACTAGGAGAGGACACCCCAGGGATAGTTATCTGGCTCTTCGGCCACAGGATGTAGTACCCCGTGCAGTCTCCTAGCTTTGTGACATCCTCTTCAGGGGCGACAGGGACTGCGATGTCACTGAACTTGCCGATGACACGGTCCACCTGCACCCTCGCCATGTGGGAAGGTATAGCAACGTTGTGGCATGTCGTGCCCCCTACTGTTGGGAATACTAAGCCATGTGCAACCGTCTTCTTCACGTCGGGCAAAGGGATAGTGAGGTGGCATTTTGTAGGCCCCTGCATAATAAAGGTACCCATTGTTATCCGTACTATGCTGTGAATTAGAGCCCTCATACAAGTGATGCATGGTGGCGAGGAAGCTTAAAACGATTTCTTCGACAGGACTTGGCGACTCGGGGGCGACGTCGGAGGCTGAGGCACAGCTGCTCCATACAGCAGGATAGGAGCCCTGATGTCCATGAGGATGCACAGGCGGATGAGATGCACCGCGGGCGTTGTAGCCTCTAGACTCTAAAAATTCTTGCGCCGCTAGCTTGCCAGCCTCCTGGGCTGCCCTTATCATCTCTTGCAGAAGAGATGTTTGCCTTCCTCTCCTCCTCTGGCGGGCAGCCTCGCGGTCTTGAGGAAAGACTTCGTCCCATATAGCCCTGCTCCCGATCCCTCGGACACACCCTGTCTTCTCTCTCGTTCCTAGAGCCTTCGAGAGATGGTCTTCCCACCTCTCACTCTGCACGGATTCCTGGGAGCTCTCAGGCTACTGGGACAGCTGCCTCTGCAAGGGAAACGGCACAAGGTACGGGCCGTTAGCGTAATGGAAGCACAATAGTATATTTCAAGAAGAGATTGCGTTTAGATTATACCAAACGTTCGGAAACCGCCTGAAGCTCGGGGTCCGTGATAATTGGTGACCCAGTAGCTGGGTCAGAAACTGTGTGCACCCTTATCCAAATCTGGGTGCGTTCCTGCTCGATATCGGTGAAAGGAACCGGTTTTCCAGCCGCTATCAGCGCGGTGTCGGAGTGTTATTCCGGCAATACTATTTATGGGGCGGTGTGAGCACAGCAAATCAGGATGGCTCCACACGGGAGACAAGATTTAGACAGGTTCAGGCCCTCTCGGAGAGGTAATACCCTACGTCCTGTGTTGGGTGGCTGGTATTGCTGTATCCCGAGTGCCGCAAGCCCTAGAGAATTGATCTCGAAGGAGCTTGAGCTATGAAACAATGGAGATTAAGTCAGGTATGATTCGATGCCGATCGGAGCTCCCCCACCGGGCCTTATATAATCGGCCGGGATGGGGTTACAGAGTCCGGATCGGGTTAACAGATATGTTTTCTATTTGGTTACAACCAATTCCAGGTAAGCCGGACAGGTATTAGTCCTTGCCTTGTACTCCACGCTGGTGAGGTGCCCCCGTGCTGTAGTCGGACTCCAAGTAGCCGGCCCGGCCCATCCCGTTGCTGGAAGGCCGGATTCGTCCTCCTTGGTGATACCCGGGTGCCATGTCACCATCAGTAGCCCCCGAGTCCTACGCGATCTTGCTGCTGTCGGCTGAGGCTTCAGGTCGAACTTCCCGAGTAGTTCTCGCCAGCAGGGAGATTGCGAAGGGCTGATTGAATTCCTGTGGAAAAGACAATAAGAGCCGAGTAACGTTCACCTGAAAAGGCAGGAACATTATGGCGGGTGAGTTAATAACGGGTAATCTCCAGTGGCATCCGGTCCACCCCTGGGGGGCAGGGACCGACTGATAACCCGGCGTGGGGCTTGCCATAAATCCCGACTGAATTCTCGAGTAGCACCCGGCCTTCCCGAGAGGGTTAAGGCCGGCTAGGGTCCCCTGAGGGAATGCCTCTGGAACTCTAAGTCCGAACCAGAGAAAACAGACATGGCGCATAGGTTTCTGAGTTTCAAAGTCTTATGCTGGGTCATTCCACTGAATCTGGAGATCCCAGAGACCAGAGCTTCGAGGCTTAAGCGCTCGATGAGTTCTGGGTGGAGAATCCAGCGGCTCCAAGTTGCTCAGCATCCGACTCGCGGCCTTCGGGAGGCACGCCATTACTGCCCCTCACTCGGGTGTACTCAGCCGACTGTGTTTCTCACTGGAGGCCAGTCTCTGATACCCTCTGTGACCAAAACGCCCGGCGCCGAGTCCCTCTAGGCAGCCAGCTAGTGATTCTTGGAGAATACGCTTTAGCCACCATATGACGGAGACGTATTCCGTCGGGTTATACAGCCTGGAAGGCTAACCGTCGGATCTCCTTCATTAAGTCCGCACGAATCGCGGCACGGCCAGGTCGTGGGCACGGGATCCGCGCGACGTGGCTCGCCCGAAATGCACGGCGGAATCCGAAACGGCTCGGTCGTGGGTGCGGTGAATCCGAAACGTGCGAACGTGGGGAATCCGAACCGCCCGGCCCTCCCCTTTATATTCGGCAGAGGCTGTGGGAGGGACCCACGCCCTCAAACATTCCCGCACTTTCCAAGCGCCCGCCGCTTCGTCTTCCTCTTGCCCCCAAATCGCTTCGCGCGCTCCGCCAAAACCCTAATCCCTTCTCCGATCCCCTCGGATGCAATCCCCGGATTGGGAAACTGACCCGAGCATAGCCGAAGAGGACGTCCTGGTTTGGAAGCTGCTAAACGAAGAGGAGGAGTCGCCCGCCGAGACAATGGCCCCTTCTGCGTGGATGAAGTCGACCGCGTCGGAGGAGAAGCTCAACATCTTGGTCCGGATGGGGCTGCTGCCACCGAAGGAGCTAGTCGAGTGGCGCGCCACCGTGGGGGAGACCGTTCCGACCCCGGACACCGGCGAACTGGTGGTGCACAGCTCATTCCTCGAGCGGGGGCTATCGGTGCCAGTGCATCCCTTCCTCCGCGGCCTCCTCTACTACTACGGGCTTGAGCTCCACAACCTCAACCCGAACTCCATCCTGCACGTCGCCAGCTTCATCACGCTGTGCGAGTGCTATCTCGGTATCCTGCCGCACTTCGCGCTGTGGAAGCATCTATTCATGGTGAAGCCGCAGCCGAGCAAGGACAGCCCGGCCGTAGTCGGAGGCGCCGGGTTTCAGTTGAGGGCGAAGTTGGCGAAGAGCTACCCGGCCCCGCCGATGCCATCGTCCCTCAAGGGTTGGCACGCCCAGTGGTTCTATTGTGCCAATGCCGACCCAGTGCTGCCATCCTTCTCGGGTCAAGCGCCGGTAGCCAGGTCAAGCTGGACGGATCCACCCCTCGACCGAGAGCAGGACAGCGTCGCGGTGCTGATGGGGGCGCTGGAGCAGGTGATGAAGGCCGGAGTCACCGGGACGGTCGTCGTTGCCACTTTCGTCCCGTGGCGGGTGCAGCCGGCCAAGCTCCGGGTGCGACCCATGTTTGACTACAAAGGAGCTGAGGACCCGACCCGGGAGGCCACCGACGAGCTGTCAGAGGGTGAGGTGCAGAGTCGGCTGGAGAAGCTTCTGGCCCCGGGGACAAACCTAGACCTCTCCGGGCGCCCAGCGCCTTTCACTTGGACAAACCCGCCGACCGATGTAAGTGGCCGTTGTTCTTCCTTATCTGCTTAGTTCTCTACCGAGTCTTACTCGGGCTTTGCTTTTATGTCTTCGCAGGTCCTTTTTGGCTTTGCTTCCAGCGCTCCCCTCCCGGAGGACGAGATCTGGAACCAGCCACGGTACGCTGATGTTCCGAAGGGCAAAACGCCGCCGCCAGGAGCGGCGGGGGTATCTTCACCCGGCGCCAGCAAAGCGAAGGGCGCCGGGTCCTCAAAAGGTGCCAGGTCCTCCAAAGGGAAAGGACCGGCGGTTGTTACGACGGCCCAGGAGGAGGAAGAGGAGGAGTCGGATGCTGGCGGCGCCTACTTCGTGCGGAGACGGAGGCCCCGGCGCGGCGATGACCCGCTGGCAGCGGCCAGCGCGGTGGTCACGTCTGACGTCGCGGAAAAGTCCTCCACCGGCACTTCCACCGGCGCTGATGCCGCGGTGCCGGCCGTTGCCCCGAGTGAGACTACTCAGGCAGCTGGTGATGACGCCCCCACTAGCCGGGGGAAGAAGCGCGACGCCGACACGGCCTTCGGGGCGTCCGGCGGGTCGTGGGCCTCGCCGGCTCCGGCTGCCGCTGCACCCGAACCACGAGCCGCGGGGGTGAAGAAGAGGCTCGTCGTCGCTCGGTCTGCGAAGTAAGTGCCCTGCCGACTGACTTCTTGGATTCTTTCGTCTTCATATACTGACGTGGTTGATCTTGTCGTTTCTGCAGGACGCGGAAGACGGGGGACACCACGAAGGCACCCCCGAGTGGCCCGGAATCCAACCAGGGTGGAGACCCCCCGGCGCCAGACACTCGGGCGTCGCCGCCTCCGCCAGCGGCTGCTCCTTCCTCCTCTCGGCCGGCGTCGCCTCCAATCGTGGTCGCTCGCGAGCCAACCCCCGAGCAACCCGGCACGCAGGCAGTCCCGCTAGTTACCCCTCAGGAGGAGTCCTCCATCGGAGCGTTGGTGCCGGCGGGGGCTGCGGATGCTAGCCGGGACGCAGCGACGGTGGAAGGTCCGGCTCCGGAAGCGGGCGGGGCTGGTTCGCCGGTGCGTGAGGACGAGCCCGCCGAGACCTCACCAATGCGGGAGATCAGCGGGGCTCCGCCCTCAAAGCCATGCTCGGAGCTGGTGGCGCGGCCGCTCCGAATCGGGGAAAAGGAGCCGGGGCAGCCAGCCGCGGTGGTGGTCGACGACACCGAGGAGGAGAGGGAGTGGCGCGCGGCTGCGGAGTGCGCCGAGCAAATCGAGGAGATCCTCCCTGCGTTGCTGAAAGCGTCAAGGGAGGCGGCCAACCTGCTGAACGGCAGGCTGTGCCCTTTGATGGAGGTGAGTACTGTCCTTTTTGTGAGAGTGTGTCCCTAGGAAGTAGCCCCCGGGCCTCTGCCCGACTAAGGTAGTCGGGCAGGGGACCCCTTGCTTTTTGTTCTTTTTTTTGTAGTTGCTGCTCTGGGTGCACGAATAGTGCACCCAGAGGGTGTAGCCCCCGAGCCTGCGGTCGACTAGGATAGTCGGGCGGAGGGTAGATGTAGTATAGTCTGTAGACTCGTCTCCGGGTGCACGAACAGTGCACCCGGAGGGTGTAGCCCCCGAGCCTCCACTGGGTCCTTGGGGCCGAGTGGAGGGTTTTGATGATGTAGCCGGGCAGACTAACTTGTTTGTCTTCTGCAGCAGGCGCTGAACCAGCGGTCGCAAAGCAAGACCGCCGTCCTCCAGGACCGACTGCCGGTGATCGAGCGGATGGAGCTGCGGAAGTCCGAGTGGGACAGAATAACCGCGGCTCGGCAGACGGCGTAGGACGTGGCGCGCAAGCGCGGGGCGGAGATCAGCGGCCTGAAGGCTGGTCTGTCCCAGGAAATCGCCAAGTCCCAAGGTAGGCCCACCGAGTGGCCTTTGTCTTTCGCATATTGCTTGTTGCCGAGCTGACTCGTTGTGCCGGTGCAGCCGCCGAAGACGAGGTGCCGAAGTTGAAGGCGGAGCTCGAGGCGGCGAAGGCCCGCGCCCGGGACCTCGACGAGGCGCTTGAGGCGGAGAAGGCCTGGAGGGAGCAGCTTCAGCGTGAAGCCGAGCCGTTGCAAACCCGCGCCCGGGATTGTGACCTTGCCAAGCAATGGGCCAGGAAAGTCGAGAAGGCGCTCGGGTCGGAGAAGGCCCGGGCGGACTTGGCGGAAAAAATGGAGAAGCAGACGAAGCAGGACGCCGTGTCGGCGGCCAAGAGGGCCGCGGACGCGGAGGAGGCAGCCAAGGCCGCGAAGGAAGACGCCGAGTCGGCGGCCAAGAGGGCCGCTGACGCGGAGGAGGCGGTCAAGGCTGCACAGAAGGACACCACGGAGGCCGAGTCCCGTAAGTGCCCTGACCCCTCCGCTTTGCTTTGTTCGAACTTGCTGGCTGTTGACTTTGTCCTGACTTCGTCGCCTGACCGGTTATGTATTGTTCTGCTGCTGCAGAGTGGAAGGGTCGGCTCGAAAAATCCCAAGGGATGATCCGGCATGGTCTGGAGGGCCTGAGCCGGCAAGTGTGTCTGCCGGGCGAAGTACTGGCACCCTTCGCAGGTGCGGACGATGTGTTCCGCGTCGGACACGGCAGTCGGCCAGTAGAAACCTTGTCGGAAGGCCTTCCCGACTAGTGATGCGGGCGCAGCATGGTGTCCACACACTCCCGAGTGGATCTCGCGCAGTAGCTGCTTTCCCTGGTAGTCGGGTATGCACCGTTGGAGTATCCCGGAGGTACTCTTCTTGTAGAGCTCGTTGTCGATGATGACGAAGGACTTGGCGCGTCGCGCGATGCGGCGTGCCTCAGTTTTGTCCTGCGGGAAGGTGTCCCGCGAGAGATAGTCCAGGAAAGGTGTAGTCCAGTCGGAAGTGACAGCGAGGACCTCCGCTGGAGGCTGCTGAGTAGCGTCACTCTCCGGGACTTGCGGTTCTTCGGTCTCGGGTGGTGCATCTGCCTTGATAGTAGGGGTGTGCAACTCCTGGAGGAAAACCCCAGTTGGGACGACGTCCCGACTGGATCCTAGCTTGGCGAGTGCATCTGCATCCTCGTTATCTCGGCGTAGAACGTGAGTGATTTCAAGACCGTCGAACTTGGCTTCGAGCTTGCGGACTTCTTGGCAGTAGGCTTCCATGGAGGGGTCGCGGCACGACCAGTCCTTCATTACTTGCCGGACCACCAATTCCGAGTCATCGCGCGCGAGGAGGCGGCGGATCCCGAGTGAAACCGCAAGACGAAGACCGTGGAGCAGAGCCTCGTACTCGGCAACATTGTTGGACGCCGGGAAGTGGATCTGCAGTACGTACTTGAAGCGCTCGCCCTTTGGAGAGATGAGCACAACGCCAGCCCCCGCGCCCTGGAGCATCAGAGAGCCGTCGAAGTAGAGTACCCAGTGCTCGAGGTCGACGACGGAGGGCGGGGACTGGACTTCTGTCCACTCGGCCATGAAGTCGGCGAGAGCCTGAGACTTGATAGCCGTGCGAGGAGCATAGACTATGCTGAAAGCCATAAGCTCCATGGCCCACTTGGCGATCCTGCCCGTGGCGTCACGATTATTGATGACGTCGGAGATCGGGAAAGAGCTGACCTCCGTAATGTGGTGGCCCTGGAAGTAGTGGACGAGCTTCCGGGACGTGATGAAAACCGCATAAGCTATTTTCTGGATCTGAGGGTAGCGCGCCTTGGACTCGGAGAGCACTTCACTAATGAAGTAGACCGGGCGCTGTACCTTCTGGATGTGGCCGGGCTCGGGACGTTCCACGACCAAGACCGTGCTGACTACCTGAGTAGTCGCTGCGACATAGAGAAGCAGTGGCTCATTGGGCATGGGAGACGCCAA
The DNA here is from genome assembly GCA_019208055.1 of Stipa capillata. NCBI lineage: Eukaryota > Viridiplantae > Streptophyta > Magnoliopsida > Poales > Poaceae > Stipa > Stipa capillata. Next base: position 162,453 of record JAGXJF010005537.1, on the reverse strand, counting down.
CACCGGGGGGCGGGGTAGTCAAGAACTTCTTCAAGCCGTCCAAAGCATCCTGGGCTTTAGGCGTCCAGGTGAAAGTCTCCGACTTCTTCATGAGCTTGTAAAGGGGCATAGCCTTCTCGCCGAGTCGGGAGATAAATCGACTGAGAGCTGCCATGCACCTGGTAAGCCTTTGGACGTCTTTGAGGTTCTTTGGTGGAGCCATTTTGAGGATGGCCTCTATCTTCTCCGGGTTGACCTCGATCCCTCGTTCGGAAACGAGGAAGCCGAGTAGCTTGCCCGAAGGGACCCCGAAAACACACTTCTCGGGGTTAAGCTTCATGCTGAATCTTCGAAGGTTAGCGAAGGTCTCTCCCAAGTCACTCAGGAGGTCTTCTTTCTTTTGGGACTTGATCACCACATCGTCGACGTAGGCTTGCACGTTCCGGCCGATCTGGGACTGAAGGCAGCGCTGTATGCACCGTTGGTACGTAGCGCCGGCATTCTTGAGTCTGAAGGGCATGGAGATGTAGCAGAAGGCGCCAAACGGAGTGATGAAAGATGTCTTGATCTCGTCATCCTCCTTCATCTTGATCTGGTGATAGCCCGAGTAGGCATCGAGAAAGCATAAGATTTCGCACCCGGCCGTGGAGTCAACCACTTGGTCGATGCGAGGAAGAGTGAAAGGATCTTTGGGACATGCCTTGTTGAGGCTAGTATAATCAACACACATCCTACATTTTCCATTCTTTTTGCGAACAAGAACTGGGTTCGCTAACCAGTCGGGATGATACATTTCTTTAATAAAGCCAGCTGCTAACAGCTTGGCTATTTCTTCTCCTATGGCCTGACGTCTATCCTCAGCGAATCGGCGCAAGCGCTGTTTGACCGGCTTGGCATCCGGCCGAACATTGAGAGAGTGCTCGGCAGCCTCCCTTGGGACTCCGGGCATGTCGGAGGACGTCCATGCGAAGATGTCCCGGTTGTCCTGGAGGAAGCTGACGAGCGCGCTTTCCTATTTATCGCTGAGTGCAGTCCCGATCTGCGTCGTCTTGGAGGAGTCTTCGGAGTCGAGTTGGATCGACTTGGTGTCCCGAGCCGACTGGAAAGATGTCGACGTTGAAGCCTTCTTGGATGGCGGTGCTTCCTCGACCACGGCCGACTTGAGATCGGAGAGGGAGGCCTCGGCGATCTGAGCTGCGGCGAGGTTGCAGTTCTCGAGATCACATGTGTAAGCATGCTGGAAGCTGCTTTGCACTGTGATAACCCCATGGGAGCCCGGCATCTTGAGCTTCAGGTAGACGTAGCTGGGGACAGCCATGAACTTGGTGTAGCAAGGACGCCCTAGGATGGCATGATATGATCCTGGGAAGTCGATGACCTCGAAGGTGAGAGTCTCGGTCCGGAAGTTGTCGGGAGTACCGAAGGTGACGGGCAGGCTGACCTGCCCGAGTGGACTCGCCATCTTGCCGGGTACCACCCCGTGGAAGGGGGCGCCAGTCGGCTTGATATCGGAGCGAGGAATCTTCATATCGTCGAGGGTCTTGACGTAGAGGATATTGAGACCACTCCCGCCGTCCATGAGGACCTTGGTGAGACGGACGCCAGAGACGATTGGGTCCACTACCAGGGGGAAACGTCCCGGCTGGGGTATGTAGTCGGGGTGATCCGCGCGTCCGAATGAGATCACGGACTCGGACCATCGCAGGTACTTGGGCACGGCCGGTTCCGCTGCGTTGACTTCTCGGTCGATGATCTTCTGGCGACGTTTGGACTCGTAGCCGTTGGGACCGCCGAAGATCATCAAGCAAGCAGTCTCTTTCGGGAACTCGTCGCCCTCGCCCTGAGGGGGTTCCTTCTTGCCCTTGTTAGGGGCGTAGGGCTTGTTCAGGTTCTTCAAGAGGTTGCAGTCGCGTGTCAGATGATTGGATTTGGGTCCATGGAAGTGACACGGCTGACTCATCATCTCCTCGAAGGTCGTGTTGGTGCGCGGTGGACGGCGCGCCGGGGCGCGCTCGGTGGCGGCAACGAGATCTCCGCCCTTACGCTTTCGGTGCTTCTTTCTGGACTCGGACGCCTTGCCCTTGCCTCTTCCCTTGTCATCCCGAGTGACACTGCGGACAGCCTCTTCGCCGGTAGCGAAGCTATTGGCTATGTCGAAGAGCTCGCGCGTGGTCTGAGGATTTTTGCGCGCGATCTTGTGGATCAGGTCGGTGCTCCGAACTCCTTTGGAGAAGGCGGTGATGACGTCGCCCTCCCGGATCTCGGGCAAAGAATTCTTCTTCTTGGAGAAGCGTTGGATGTACTCACGGAGAGTCTCATCCGCCCCTTGTGTACAACTGTGAAGATCCCACGCGTTCCCGGGCCGATTGTAGGTGCCCTGGAAGTTGTTCACAAAGAGGGTCTCGAGGTCTTTCCACGTATGGATGCACCCCGGAGGTAAGCTGGTGATCCAGGCTCGCGCCGAGTCGGCCAGGAAGAGCGGCAGATAGTGGATCGCGACGTAGTCGTTCCCACCGTTGGTTCTGCACGCTGTATGGTAGTCGGCCAGCCAGATGTCCGGTCGAGTCTCGCCCGTGTACTTGTCGATGCCGGTGACCCGGAATCGTGACGGGAAGACGACGCTGCGGATACGAGGGCCGGATGCTTTCGGGCCCGAGTATCCCATGCCGGAGGAAGTCGGAGGAGAACGTTCCCGGCTGGTGGCGCCACTATCATTGCGGTGGTTGCCACGATCTTCTCTCCTGGAACCGTGATGAGTGCTTCTCTCAGCGTTCGAGGGGTTCCGTGGTCCGAGTCGATTGTGGACCGGTGCAACTTGGCGGGCGTTCTTTTCCGCATCTCGCCGGGCACGGGTTCTGGCGTCTATGGTGCCACGAGCGTCTCGATCGGGACCGAGTCGCCCATGGACGTCGCCGGCCGGCTGATGCCGGTCGGGGCTTGCTCGTCGTCCATCCATGCGTGATGGACTCTTCTGGGGTGTAGAGCGCTGACTCCTTGCACCTGCGGAGGAGCCGGGGCGGTCTTCGGAGGCTTCAGCATGCTGGAGGGCGGTTTCCTCTAGCAGGACGCGGAGCCGCCGAAGTTCTTCATATCCCGGGTTGCCCTCGGGGATCTCGATGGCGCGCGCCGCCATTGTGGCCGCGACGATGTTGTGACTCGGGAGGGGAAAAATTGTAACCCCATCCTTCTCGCGCATGCGGAGCTCGTTGTGGACTTGTCGTCCCCAAATCCTCATGTCGTCGTTGCGTTGCTGATCATCGCGCTGGCGGGCGAGCCGGGTCTGTTGCTCAATCAACTCTTCCTCCTTAGCAAGGAGTCAGAGTCGGGTGGCCTCGAGCTCGGCCGGTGTTTGTTGCTCAATGGGGACTTCTTGGCCGTCATCGCCGTCTAGCGAGCCGGCATTGGCCATGAAGACTTCCCGGGACGGATGGTGGCTGCCAGAGCTTTCATCCTCGTCCGAGTAATACTCGAGGACAGGGAGGAGAGAGTCGATGGCGCCCACCAGTCGAGATCCGAGTGCGAACTCGTGCGCAACAAACGGATCTGGTCTCGGCGAATCCTCTTCCCTGGGGAGAGGGGCCGAGTGCGTGGGCTTCGTGGGAGGCCCGTGCTGAAGAGCTGTTGAAGTGTCTGCTGATCGGGACGCCGCCGAGTAGCGGAGGTGAAGCTGGCCGACCTTGTCAGCGATGAAGTCCAACCTTCCAAATTGGAAAAGTTGGCCAGGGTCCGGGACAGCGCTGATGAAGGCGAACTTCAAGATGCTTCCCGAGACGAAGACGTTGCTGTTGCTGATGAAAGCCATCCCGACTTGTGCAGATGGATCTATGCGCACGGCCCCCTACCTGGCGCGCCAACTGTCGGAGTGTTATTCCGGCAATACTATTTATGGGGCGGTGTGAGCACAGCAAATCAGGATGGCTGCACACGGGAGACAAGATTTAGACAGGTTCAGGCCCTCTCGGAGAGGTAATACCCTACGTCCTGTGTTAGGTGGCTCGTATTGCTGTATCCCGAGTGCCGCAAGCCCTAGAGAATTGATCTCGAAGGAGCTTGAGCTATGAAACAATGGAGATTAAGTCAGGTATGATTCGATGCCGATCGGAGGTCCCCCACCGGGCCTTATATAATCGGCCGGGATGGGGTTACAGAGTCCGGATCGGGTTAACAGATATGTTTCCTATTTGGTTACAACCAATTCCGGGTAAGCCGGACAGGTATTAGTCCTTGCCTTGTACTCCACGCTGGTGAGGTGCCCCCGTGCTGTAGTCGGACTCCAAGTAGCCGGCCCGGCCCATCCCGTTGCTGGAAGGCCGGATTCGTCCTCCTTGGTGATACCCGGGTGCCATGTCACCATCACGCGGCGTCCTCTTTGGCCCAGATACGTCTCTTCCCTGCAACACCTCGGCTGCCAAGGTGGTGGGGGAATTTGTTCTTCGCGCGCAGCTCCTTCCCCCGGCGGCTCTTCTCCTTAAATGCGTCACTCTTCTTGTCAGCAATGAACTCCTCCCAGTGTTTGAGTTCTATCTTCGGCCATTTAGTTTTAACTGCAGTTTTGAAATTGGCGTCTATCAGCTTCGTTGCTTCATATCGCCATGTCCTTAGCGCAGCACACATGATGCTGTCGGCTTTCCGCTGCACTCTTTCCTTGTCAGCCTCTGGGATAACGTACTTATCCCACAGCTTGTCGAACATGAGCTTTTTCTGGGCGTCCTCTTTTTCTTGAAGTCCCGGCATGTGATCCTGACATGATCACGGACAATGCACCCGCAGGTGTTGCTGAGTGATCTCGCAACTTTCTCGGGACTTGTAGGAACACCTGTTACGGCGACTCGAGTGACCACGAATGTCTCGTTCATCAGCTGGTTCCCTCCTCTAGGGTTGTACCGTCTCTTCGGCTTCGATGGTGCTGGCTCGGGCGCCGCCTCTTCTTTCGATCCCGACTCACTAGACCGAGCATCGTCGGACGAGCCAGACGCACTCTCTTCGTCTCGTGCTGAGGGAGATGCTGGTGTTGAAGGTACGCTGGCCGGCTCGACGGCAGCTACACTGGCCTGCTCGACGGCAGCTATACTGGCCGGCTCAGGGGCTGTTTGATCTGTTAGTGCTAGGGCGTCAATCGGGGCCGCCACGTCTAGGGGCACCGCTATGTCATCATCTACGTGGGCTAGTTCCCGGGTTGGCGACGAGTCCATTTCCGATATATTAAGAAACTTAAAAAATGAAAACCATGTATCGGAACAAGTAACTAGAAATGACCGATAAATTATTCAAAAGTAAAGACAAACCACTAAATCGAAAAAGAATGTTAATTTAAAATAATATCCAGATTCGTACCATTACCAAGTTTCAAATGAACAAGATTATCACATGTTATGCATATCCTATGCACTAAAATTCATTATGTACACCATAATCTCCAAGCAAATAAAACTTATAACCAAGAGTATAAACACTACTAGAATTGAGAATATAAGACATGGTATACATCAGACGAGCATATAAGACAAACATTGGGCAATCACAACTCACAAATCTCAAATCTCAGTATATACATATATACACGTCAAATTTTTGCATCATCTAATATACATAATCACAAAACTCAGTAGCAATCAGATAGCAGGAAAAGGAGTTCATGATAATAAGAGGATGCATGGACTGCTCATTCCAATCCTTGCCTTGCTGATATCCCCGCTGATCGACGAATAGAAGCAAGAGCTAGAATTTGTTTTAGGAGTAATATTTTTGCTGCAAGACAAGAGATCCATACAAGTACAACTAGAACATAATGCTTATACTCAAACCTAATGACCATGGCATATGTTCATGTCTGAGATTAACTAATCTTATGAGTAGTCAACTTGTTCCATCTAAACATACTACTTAATATATATTCCTTCATCAGAAGCACGAAAAGAAACCAAGCTAGGCAGGCACCAAGAACATCACAACTCAGCTGTTCTCTTCACATGCACAACTCAACTTGTTCATTGTAACATGTAATAAAAATAGCTGCAACTGAACAAGGACACTGATCTCTTTGAGTTGTTGCTCCTCCGAGGCTCAGAGCAAGATTAAAAGTGCCGTACATATTGGATTTTCAGTTCTATAGAGAAGTTACACTCAATAAAGATGTTCAAGTCTCATAGACGTCTTAGCACTGCAATCACCTATTTCTCAAGCCCATAATAAGCTAAGTGCTAAGTGCCTTACAGCGATAGAACCTCATTTCAAATAGAAGGGAAGAAAAGGTTGACCAATGGAAATGAAATTCTCCTAGCACAAGTGCATACTAAATTTCAAATACCAACTGAGGATTCTTACTGGGAGAGGATGGAGGTCGGCGCCGGTGCTAAGGCTCGGGCGGCGGGGCTAGGGCTTTGGCGGTGGCATGGAGCTCGGAGGTGGGGCCGGTGGTGTGGGGCTCGGAGGCGGCGCTGGTGGCTTGGGGCTCGGTGGCGGCGTCCGGTCCTGAGGCGGCGCCGGCGGTGTCGGGCCCAGGGGCGACGGCGTCTGGCTCGGGGGCGGCGGCGTCGGGGGTTGGACGGGGCGCGGATGGGGGTTTGGATGGGGCACGGACGGGGGTTGGACGGGGCACAGACGGGGCCTCAGGCGGTGGTGGCCCGGAGGCGGGCATGAGCAGCGGCGGCGCAGATGGGGGGCCTCGGACGGCGGCGCGGCAGCCTGGCAGCGGAGAGCACAAGAGTCATGGCTGGTTCGAATTGGAACGCGCGAGACTTGTGAAAATTTCACCAGCGCGCCGATTAAGTAGTATGGAACTTCCACTGATGGGCTCTGACAATGCGCCCGTCCGTGACAGTTTTCACCAGTGCACCGATGTCACGAACCCGGGAATCACATATGATTAAGGGAACGGATAATCGCCAAGGACCGAGAAACCAGTCGGCCCGGTGGCATGGTACCTGCGCCGTGCACACCGAAGAGGAGTGGTCCGACACCTGACCAACACACCATACGCTTACCAATCGTCGTATGCCTTCACTGTTGGTCAAGCCGGTCGGAAGCGACTAAACTTCCCAGAACCACATACAATTTCCTGATCTGGTAAAGGTTTAACGCCGCTCTCAAGCGCACTAAGCGAATTGACATCGGAGGAGCCCGACAGCCGCACCCACACCCTAACCCAGCCCGAAGGCTAGTGGGTCACCCGAAGGCCCGGTACGGTTGTCCACACCCTGCCTAGCCGGCACTGCATCTCATCTAGCGGGTCACTCAACCGGAAACACTTTGCCGAGCGAACACTAAGAGAAAGCATTACCCCTTTACGATCGATTCCATATACTTCAAACATACACGCACTGTATATGGATGATCATAGATAACAACTTCATATCACAGCTCAAACTCTATTGAGAAGGAGTTAACAGATACATATGTCATAATCTATAATTCGAAGGCTAAATACAGGTTTTAGAATTGCAAAAACAGCAGTGAATACAACAATAAAACACCCGAGGTGGTGGGGAAACCACCTCAAAACAGCCCACAAAATTTCCAAGCAGTCGAAGCCGAAAGTGGTAAACTGAAGCAGCGAACGTCAACTCCAAAATGCTCCATGAACCTGCCTAGGATAAACCTAGGTGAGTACAACCACCGTACTCGCAAGGCATTGCTTATCAATTAATTAAAACATGTTATTAATCCTGTTTGACAAGTGGTGAAGGTTCACAATTAATATCAAGTCTAAGTTGCATATAAAAGATAGGATGAACATAAGCTACACAATTCAATTTCAGATTGTAGCAACAACATAGAGATAATAACCACGTATACATAATGGATTACCTGGACACTAACCTTCGCACTAGGTTTCAGAAATAATTTACAAGCACCCATAGATCAGCCACACAATCATTTTAACTTAATTGGATCAGCCCACGATCCATTCTTAAATTATCCGGATCAGTCCACGATCCATTTAGCCCATATTTGCATCACAAACCGTTACCAACGAACTGACAACCTCGGATATACGGAGTGCATTCCTCGTGGAGTTCACAAGGCTCCACGCGGTATCGAGACTTACCTCACATATATCCTAGTTTCGTTTCATTGGTGACGTACAAGCTTTCTCTCGGGCCTTCACCGCTGACTCAACCACCTCGGGTATACCGAGTGCATTCCTCGTGGAGGTTGTGAGGCTCCACGCGATATCGAGACTTACCTCAATTATACCGTAGTGGTGTTCTCGGTGTCGGGCCTACGCGGGTGACAGGGAGTGCTAGATGAAGTTACCTCAGGTTGGTATAGCGACAAAACTCTTCAAACACCGGGGGTCACATTCATGGCATCAAAATATACCAACCGTATTCATCAAGCACACCCTCGGCTCTCGCATCTCACCTTATTAAATTCAAGTTGGGTTGGGCAACATAAAACATTTTAATCTCAGCCGTAGCTGCTGCATAACAACAAGTCCTACACATACTAGTGCGGTACCTAGCACAAATCGAGCAATCATTCACTCGAGCACCAAATTAATTTAACCAATTAATCCAAACAGAGATTAACACACTATGTAATGATTAATCAACAAGCAATGGAGCTTGCCTGGAAGCAGGCTGACGATGCATAATGTATCCACGAGCGTTCATGAGAAAATCCGAGGTAGCCAAACTTCAATAAGAAGCAAATAACCTCCAGAAAGGAAAAACGAGTCTAAGGAGATATTTTAAACTTTACAAAAAGACATGTGATGCAACTACGGTGGATTAAAATGAAGTATACAATTACATAAGCAGGTTTGATTCATTTCAGATTTTGGGTTTGGTTTTAGTTGTGATATAGCTTTAATCATGGGTGAACCTAGAATATGGATGCATGCATGGGATATGATATGCAACTAAGGAGAAGGGCTTTAAACCTGTAATTAGGATTAGGGCTCATTCGATTGATTCATAGTTGTGGTAGGTGAGGACATGCGGTTGTGATTATATTCTGGCCCTTAGGCGAATTGTGACACTAAGCATTTTAAGTTTGACTGTTAAGCTAGATTCTCTAGTATTCATGTTTTATTGACATGCAGGGTTTATATATCAGAGACTGCTTGAGCTAATCAGCAGATTAGTAAGTCATTAAACGTTAAGTAATCTATTAACGTGGAGTCAGATGGATCAAGCAAGCCTAAGAAGCAGCAGCACATGCGTGTGCATAGCTAGCAGCATACGTGCACATAGACATGAAGCTTAGCAGCAACAACACACAGGCTGCTCAGGCTGTAGCTGCTGATTAACAGCTACTCTAGTTAAGTAGTTATGAGTGAAGCTCAGGTGCATAGGCTTGACAAAAATTTAATTAATAGTACATGGACTGATTAACATAGGAACGAATGAACCACTGATTAATTAACCTTGTAAGTATGCTGACACGTTTGCTTAACAAAATTTTACTTACCTGAGTAGATTAATTAGCTACAGGTTAATCTTATTATATAAGGGGGACAGAGATTAGAAAGACATTAGGATAAACGTTTTTGCTATTTAATCATTCTTTTGTGATGTGATACGTGAGGTGGCTTATTCAAAGGAAGAGCACTAACAACTACAGCTGCCAAATTAACCACTCGTTCATTAGCAATTTCGGCAGGGACCGAGCAAGACTTACTAGCAGCGGTTCATGTGCATGGGCGTAGGTAGAGGAAAACAGGGGAGTAGGGAGGCAGTGGTCGCTAGACCTGCAGGCATGCCGGCGACGGCATCAATACACGGGAGGTGATGACGGGTGAGGAGCAAGTAGAGAGGATCACATCAATGTCGTTGGTTCTTGCGGTGGAGACGACAGCTCACTGGAACGGGCAAGCCATGGATTCCGGCGACGGTGGTTTCGAGCTCCAGGAGGTGGCGAGTTTCGTCAGCAGACGGACGCAACGGATTTCAGATACTCGTCTACGTCGGGCGTTCCGCCGGAACCGAGGAAGATGACTTCATCCCGACGATTTACCTCATGAGAATCAAATTAAATTCATGCGTGAGTCCAGGGATAGCGGGAGAACATGACAGGCAAGGTCTTGTTGGATGCGAACCAACGTAGCAATAGTGAGCTCAGCGGCAATGATTTGAGGCGTGAAGGAGCGGGCGGTGCGCCGCGGCTTGGGGCTTCAATGGCGGAACGGAGGAGGTGCCACACATGGCCGGCTCAGCCGGGAGATGGCGTGGGGCAAGGCCCACTGGGCCGCCGGCGAGAGGAGCAGCAGCGGCTCGGCTTGGGTCGGTGCGGCAGGGGAGCTGAGTGTGGGGAGGAGGCGTGGTTGGAGGTGTGGCGGTGAGGCAAGAGGGAACGGCGGCGTAGGCGAGTGGCATGGCTGCTCGCGTGGGGGTCTGGCGCTGTCGTGGGTTCCGGTGGAGGGGGAGAGAGAATCAGAGAGAGGGTGGAAGGGAAGCGGCGACGGCATGGGGAAGAGCCCCGGCGGCGGGGCTGGTGGCAGAGGGAGGACGAGACGAGGAGCCGAGCGGTGCTGGCCTAGTGCGCTCAGTTGCGGCGGAGATGCCGGAGCTTTGGGAGGCCGGCGGCGCAGCTGGGGGCGGCGATGGGGCCTAGGCTGCGGAGAGAGAGAAGGGGGGGGAAGCAGCGGGTGACCGGACGGCGGCAGAGGCTGCCGAGGCGGAGGGCGGTGGCGGGATCCGCCGGTGGCGGCGACCGGAGGTGAGGGCGGGCGGTGCGACCTAGGGGAGCATGGGGGCTGGGGTGGCCGAAGGCCCCTGGCCCCCCTTTGGTTATAATTTCTTTGGTTATAATTTTTTTATTTTATTTTATTTATTTATATATATTTTTATTATTAGTATTTTTTTCTATTTCAGCTATTAATCTTGACCACCGATTTGTTTAAGCCCTAGATCGAGCATCCGATATCCGATTCACGCAAATTAATATTTGATTTCGATCAACTCAACGACACGGACGTCGCTACGGTGTCCGATCATCACTGCGAGGATCGGATCTTAAACTGGATCTCTCGTTTAATTGCAAATTCCAACTTTGTCATTTCTTAATCGTTTAACTTTATAAATGAATTCTAAATGATATGCAGGTACCTGGATGTTAACCTCGATAAGTTTTAGGGAAATGCATGAGATGAGATGCGACTAGGTTTTATTTCCCTCACCTATTTACAAACCCAACTTTTACACATTTGGGATATTACACTAGACGCCCGTCAGTGACAGTTTTCACCAGCGCGCCGATTGACACCTCCACTGACGGGCGATTACTAGATGCCCATCAGTGAAAGGTAACTCCACTGATGGTGACGGAGTTACTGCCCATCATTGAAGTTGATTTAGGATTTGAGGTAAAGGGAGAATATTTTTGGTTTTATCATTTGCATGTTTTGAATTTATCATTTGCATATGTTTCTCATTTGTTACTCTTCAGTCTTAACAAAAGAAAAGTATTGAACTTGAAACTTTTGATGTGCATATGTTTTTCCACTTTTATATGTAATTACATTAGTTTAGTTGGTATAGTCACCCGTCTGACACCTATTATTGTATGTCCTTTTACCTATTATTGCAATTACCCATCAGTGGAGTTCTTTTAGGTACTTCACCAAGTCTCGAACATATATAATGAACCATTCAATTCATCAAAATGAGATTATTACAAAGAGGTTTGTTCTGAATTGATCGGAAAGCTAGGTTTCGTCGTCTTTGACACGCTTCTCAATAGTACTTCTGATCTTCTTACTGGTATACGTCAGTCCTTCGCCGTGACTACGTCTTATGTAGGGGCACGCATCCTGAGTACTTTTGCGCCTCTTGCTCATTCGATCATCAACATCTTCTTCTTCTGTGTCCGGATCGTCGAATTGGTCGTAGTCCTCTTTGTCAACTACACCGTCGACTCCGACAATACTCCTTTTCCCTTTCGTCACGACAACGCGCTTCTTATTCTTCGGGTCGGTTATGTAGAAGACTTGGGCGAGTTGTTTGGCTAATACCCATGGCTCATCTTTGGGACTGATTGATTTGACTTATCACGACTCCATAGGGATCGGTGGAGGTATAACCATGATACTGGTGTTCATATGTTCGATTCTGACGTCTTTCGCCCATCTGACACGAAACATGGGGATCTTGGTCACGGTGTAGTCAAGTTCCCAGATCTCTTCGATCACGCCGTAGTACCTACACTTCTTGCCATGATGACCAGTTCTAGACTCCTGCGTTACACCGCAGTTCTGGTACATACTGCGACGGTCTTGAGCCTCCGTGTAGAATGTGTATCCGTTGATATCGTACGATTGCCAGGTCACAACTTTGCTATCGGGTTCTTGTGACAACATTCGAACAATTTCTTCTTCTCCATTTGACGGCTCCCTTTCATACCAGTAGTCTTTAGCCACCCGGAGAACTTTGCGTTATGCTCTTTCGTGAGGGCAACTGTGCCCTTTTTCGGATTCGCTTCGCGCAACTGTTTCATGTGGATCTGAATATAAGGCCGTACCATAGCCAAGTGTTGCAACACCACGAAATGTGCTCTGTTGTAGTCTTCTGATCTTTTCGATTGATACACGTGTAAACTTTTACGCCCGATTGCACCTTTACCATCGAGCCTGCCTGTGTACCACGAAACTGGAACACCTATAGGTTTTTGATCATGCATGTAATCCGTGCAGAACTCGATGCCCTCTTCAGTAGCATAGCCTTGGATGATGCTACCTTCCGGATGCGCTCTGTTACGAACGTAGCGCTTGATAACCCCGTTGTACCTTTCAAACGGGTACATGTTGTGCAAAAACACGGGACCGAGGTCCAGTATCTCCGGGACGATATGGATCATGAGATGTACCATGACATCGAAGAATGCTGGAGGGAGATACATCTCAAGTTCGCATAGAATGACAGTGATCTCGACCTTCAGTTTCAGGCAGCGTTGCACCGTGATTGACTTCTGACAGATAGTGTTGAAGAAGTTACAAAGATTCGTGATTATCTTGCGGACACCTGGCTCCATGATACCTCTAATTGCCGCAGGTAGTATCTGTGTGATCATCACGTGGCAATCATGAGATTTCATACCAATCAGTCGGTGAGTCTTCATGTCAACAAGTTTTTTGATGTTTGCGGAGTAACCCGAAGAAACTTTGACACCATGGAGGCATTCGCAAAGGCTATGGAGCTCGTCTCTACTCAGAGTGTAGCAGGCAGCAGGACAGCTGGTCTTGACTCTGATACCATTCTTCCCCGTCTTGGTCGTTTCTCTGGTTGCCCACAGCTCAGGTCTTATATTCATGTGTTGCATGTCTGCTCGTGCCTTCAGTCCATCTTTTGTTTTGTCCGAAATGTTGAGCAAGAGACCAAGCAAGCTGTCGCAGACATTTTTCTCGACATGCATTACATCAATGCTGTGACGTGTGTCTAGGTGAGGCCAGTAAGGCAATTCCCAGAAAACAGATTTCCTTTTCCAGACGCCCTTTACCGGCAGCTGTTTCTTTCCTTTTCCTGGCTCAACTTCGTCCATTTCATTCAAGAGATCATAGATTTCTTGTCCGGTCTTCTCACGAGGCTTTGGACGGATTTCTTTTGTTCCGTTGAACCTTTCCGTGTCCTCTCTCCATGGGTCATTCATGGTAAGCCACCTTCGGTGTCCCATGAACACGATTTTTCTAGAGCCCTCTAAGAAAACACTTGTTGTTTCTTCCATGCACTTAACACATGCTTCGTATCCTTTGGTGCACTGACACGCGTTGTTCCCGTACGTGGGATAATCTTGCACTGTTGTGAACAATAGGCCTTTCAGAGTGAAGAACTTTTCTCTGTCCGCGTCCCAGACCTGAGCCCCTTCTCCCCACAGCATAGCTAGTTCGTCCTTCAGTAGTTGTTGCTACACGTTAAGATCCATTCCAGGTTGTTTTGGCCCTTGAATGAGAATAGACAGGTGCATGTACTTCCGCTTCATGCACAACCATGGAGGGAGGTTATAGATCCAAAGAACAACGGGCCATGTGCTGTGTCTGCTGCTCATGTTGCCGAATGGATTTATTCCGTCCGTACTCATACCGAACCTGATATTCTTCGGATCACTACCGAAATCTCGGTATTCGGCATTGATTGCCCTCCACTGACATGCATCAGCTGGGTGTCTCAACACCCCGTCCTTTCTTCGCCCCTCTTCGTGCCAACGCAGCAGCTTTGCCTCCTTCTTGTTACCGAATAAACGCTTCAAACGAGGGAGGACTGGAAGGTACCATACAACCTTTGCAGGGGCACCACTCGTCACTTCTTCCTCATCATCGTCTTGGTTTCTGCCCCGCTTATACCGAGATGTGTTGCACACCGGACATTTGTGCAGCTCTGTATACTCCTTGCGATAAATAATCCAGTCATTCCGACAAGCATGGAGTCTCTCTACATCCAATCCAAGGGGCAGACCACCTTCTTGGCTTCCTCGGTGCTCGTAGGCAACACGTTCTCCTTTGGAAAAACCGTCGCAAGGTAAGCCAGTGTCTCATCGAAGCTTGCGTCCGGACAGTTGTGGGCTGCCTTGATCCTTAGAAGTTCTAGCATGACTGATAGACGCGTGTGCTTAGGATCGCAGCTGCGATACAACGGTTTTGTCGAGTCTTCCATCAGTTTCGCAAACTTTGTGACCTCTCTTTCATCCTCGGGGTCTTCGACCACCTGGTCCGCCATGTGACTGTCCCTCAAGATTTCAGCCAAATTGTTCCCCGCCTCTCCCATCAAGTCATCCCTACATTCAGAAATATGGTCTTCATCTTCTTCTGCGTCTTCATGTATGTCCTCTTCTTCTAAACATTCAGGACTAGCTAAAATTTTTGCCTCCTCACCGTGACTTGTCCAACGTGTATAACCTTCCATGAAACCTCGAGTCAACAAGTGTAGCTGTAACATGCCTCTCTCCCTAAACATTATCATGTTCTTGCATCCACAACACGGACAAAACATCTTGTTCGCCCCCCTTTTCTCCCTATCTTCCTCGGCTACATCTAGAAACTCATTCAGAGTATTGACGAAACTCCGTGTTGCCCTTTCGCCGTACATCCAACTTCGATCCATCGATCCCTACAACAACAAACTAATTGTTTATAATCTAAATTAACAAAATAATCACAAAATTAGTTCTCTTCTTTCATGTATTATATCGTACCAAAGAGAGCTCGCTAGCGCCGTCAAGGGGCGGATTCGAGAGTCTTCGGAATAGGGTAATTAAGGAGAGAGAGGAAGGGAGTAGGAAAGAGAGGAGGGGAGGAGAGAGAGAGTTAAAAGAGATCTAGATCTAGATTGTATATTTAGGAGGAGGAGGGAGGGAGGAGAGGAGGGGGAAAGAGAGGGTGGAGACGAGGAGGGAGAGGATTGAGAGAGATCTAGATCTAGGGTTTAAATCTATATGGAGGAGGGAGGGAGGATGGAGGGAGGATGGAGGGAGGAGGGGGAGGATGAGGAGGAGGAGCATGGCTGCCGCGCAGTGTTAATTAGGAGGCGCCCGCAGCTGGCCGTGTGAGGCGCGCAAGCTCACTGGCCACCTGCGGGCGCCTCCATTGTTATATGCGCAGACTCATCACTAATGGGCGCTATACAACGCCTGTCAGTGATAACTATGCCCTCGAAGGCAAACCCGGAGCAATCTTATACCCATCAGTGGAGGTATGAGCTTTACTGACGGGCGCTAGAGGCGCGCCCGTCAGTGAATCTTGACGGTTAGTGGAGATGCCAAGTACGGGTACTCGGTCCACTTTTACTGACGGGCGAATATATTGCCCGTCAGTAGAAGTTTGGTTACCTGCCTAATTTATCACATTTACTGACGGGTACTAGCTCGCCCGTCAAAGTTTTGTATAATCAGCAACGGGCCTCCTCATGCCCGTCAGTGATGATATTGTAGTAGAAGTGTTTTCTGAGGTAGTGAGTAGTCCAACCGTTTGTACTCTCCGTGGTATCTCAAAGAAAGGTAACATGTACATGGATCGACTGCTTAGCATAGAATTGATAAGGACAAGGTGCCCCGCTGTTGATAGGTGCTTGCCCTTCCAACTGCTTAGATGCTTTTCAAAGTGTTCCCCAACCCCCTTCTGTTTGCTATTTCTGAGCTTTCTATAGTGAATCGGTATGCCAAGATATCATAAAGGAAATTTGCCCAGCTTGCAGCCAAATAGGCTCATATACTGGTCCACGAACTCCTTGGCTCTACCAGAAAAAAAGCTCACTTTTGTGAAAGTTGATCTTTAAGCCAGATAGTTGCAGGAAGGTCGAAAGCAACAATTTCATGTTCTTTGCTTTTTCTAGATCATGATCCAAAAATAGGACTGTATCATCAGCGTACTAAAGGATCGACATGCCATCATCCACTAAATGTGGGATAAATCCGTTTATTTGTCCATCATTTTTTGCACGCTCAACTATGATGGCCAACATATCTACACAATGTTAAACATAATTGGAGAGAGTGGGTCCCCTTTCTAGAGGCTGTTACAAGTTTGGAAGTAAGGTCTGAAATCATCATTGACTTTGATACCTACACTTCCACCTTTAACAAACCCTCCACCCAAGAGCACCATCGGGGGGAAAACACCATCGTCCTTATAGTTTGTTGGAGAAATAGCCACTTGATCTTGTCAGATGCCTTTTCGAACTTGACTTTAAAGATGACCCCATCCAAATCTCTCATGTGGATTTCATGGATAATTTTGTGTAAAATGATCATGCCATCCATGATGTTCCTCCCAAGCATGAAAGCAGTTTGGGAGGGACGCACTACTATTTCATCTACTCTAGTTATTCTGTTGGTGCCAACCTTTGTAAAGATTTTGAAGCTAACATTTAGCAAGCAAATTGGCCTATACTGTTGGATGCAACTTGCATCTTTGCACTTTGGCAGGAGCATAATGGTACCAAAATTCAGGCTAAATAATGGGAGGGTACTAGCATGTGAATCATAAAACATTGTCATTAAGTCATCTTTATGGTTTCCCAAAATACTTGGTAAAACTCAGTTGGGAACCTGTCGAGACCTAGACCTTTGTTATGTTCCATTTGAAAGACTGCCTCCTTCACCTCTTTTTTAGTGAATTAGTCCGCGAGGATCTCATTTCTCCACATCAGACACTTGAGGGATGTAGGGGCATTGGGATTCGACCATTGAAATATGATTCTTGGCTGGCAGTCCAAAGAGATTATTGTAGTATGTGGTAATATACTTTTTCAACTCAATGTCCCCATGAATGAGTCCTTCTTGCTCCAGTTTATAAATACACTGCTTTTGGTGATTCCCGTTTTCTACCAAGTGGAAATAACTTGTGTTGTTATTCCTTTCGAGTAGATGTTTCACCTTTGCCTATTGATACCATTTAATTTCTTCCTCGCGAAGTAGATGAGCAAACCTTTCACGAGCATCACGCTTGAGGTCTATGTACTCATCGGACAATCCCACCTCTTCTGATTTCTTATCTACCTCATCTATAATTTGCAGGAGTTCCTTCTTCTCCATTTTGTACATACCACTGGTGATGATTTTAGGCCAGCCCCATAGGTGCTGCTATAAACACTGGATTTTGACTTGCCAACGCTCGAGGGGGGTAGTCCCACGTTGTTCACCTTGCCAGCATTCGGCCACCGTATCAAAGAACCCATCGTGGTGTAGCCAACTAAGTTCAAACTTAAACAATGGCTGGTTGCCCATGTGAGAGGTGGAACCAGTGTGTAATAATAGTGGAGTGTGATCTAAAGAAACCAGTCTAACGTAGATACTGTTACTAACGGGAACTTTTGCTCACAATCCCAATTGGTTTCATCTAGTGGCAAGATTATATACAACTACTCCAACAAAACACTTTTTCCCTTGGTTTGCTTGCTCATCTTTCCAAAGCAATTTTGTTGTAGTATATAGCTAGCTTGCATCAGCATCTGCATGATATTAAGACCCTCTCTCATCCACCCCATAAAAATTCTTACGTGGTAACCTTTAGACACAAGCTGACAGTGATTGTTGTAGATGGCTTAAGCTGGTTGATAGGACTGCCTGAATGTTAGCCAATAATGACTAGTACCAAAAGATGTCTATTCTAGTTTGAGGGAGTCGTAAGCCCACTTCTTTTTAGCTTGTTTGTTGGCTTGTGGCCTCTAGAAGCTAAAAACTGAAAAGAAGAGAAATCAGTGGAGTTAAGCTGATCAAAATGTTTCCCGAGCTTATTGCCCAGCATGTTTTGAAAATACCCTTCATTTTCGTGGAGGAATTACACTGAACTGCCACTCTCGCCTCTCACCACTCACCCCGCACCCCACACCCCGCACCCTGTCCCCTCACTCCCGTACCCCGTCCCCTCACCTCGCTCCCCTCACGCCGCCGCCGCTGCCCGCAGCCGCAACCGCCCACCCCCCTGGCAGCTACCCCGCTCCTGCCGCCAGCTCTTCCTCTCCCGCTCCCCCGGCCTCTTCCTCCCTAGCCCCAGTCGCCAGTGCCCGTGTCACACCTTGAATTCCAAAACCCAAAAATTAGGGCCAACAAAAAACTTTTTACTAATAATGCTGATCAAAATACACCAGATTAACATTTTTATTTTATTTTATTCAAAACAAGTTTATGCAAAACCCTAAAGTGAGTCAACCAAAATCTTCCGCCCCGGATCCTATTTCCTCAATCTCTGCTTTGTCAAAGCTCTGTCCGGCAAGGTATTCAAATCTTACCTTACACCTTGTCTCCATGCGGGAACATTCGTCCTTGCATTCCACTACGAACATACCTTCGGCCTCCCTCCCCCTTCCATCTCGCCGGTGCAACCTAACCCCACATTTGCCGCTCAGTGCCCACTCGGTACTTCTGCAAAATTTAAACATATATATGTCCTGAACCTTTTCCGAATGACCTGAAATTCTACCACCAACTTCGCCATGCCCTATCATGAGTATGTGCTCATATATACTACTTTTATGTATACGCACATATGCCAAACCCTAATCCATCCTCCCGAGTTACGGGTCAAAACCCTAACTCATCGTTTGGCTCTGCCCCAAACCCGTGCATATATAAATGGATATATTAGTGGCAGCATCCCAATTCCAACTCACCTGTAATATTAACCCGTTCCATCTGCACCCAGCTAAACCCTTTCGCGCATGCCACATCCTCTCGTCCAATAGAGGCCAACACCCACAGCGCAGGATCTGGCTCCCTTCCTTGTCCATCCCATTTTATTCCCTTGCTCTGCTCACGTATATTAATGTGTCATCATCTCTCCTCAGACTCCCTAATTTTATCTCCCTTGCTTCTTGCTCGTTGCAACTCCTGTCAGCACAAACCCTGCACGGTACCAAGCTACCCATGTGTTCTTTTCTCTACTCCTCCTAAAACCAAACCAACAATCAATCCCCTTCCCCACCGCCCCTTCTATTTCTACAGCACGCCAGCTGCCTCATGTTCTTCACTGCCGTACTCCAAGCTACGTAGTTCTGATTCCTGTGTTCACCCCTATCTTCCTGCCAACTTTTCTCTCTCTTGCTAAGGGTACCCAAGGTATACCAACCGACATGCTATTGTCTCAGCTCCACGCGGGCCCAGCACCAATGTCAACTCTCGCACCTAACCATCTTCTCTTTCCCCAGCTGGTTACCCTTCCTACCTCCTTAACTCCATTTACTTCCTGTCAACTCACTCCACTGCCTTTCTTCTTCACCCGAGCACGCCATTCTCAGCTTCATTCTTAAGCTAGCTAGCTAAGCAGGCCGTTACCAACAGCAGCCCCTCTTCCCCATGCTTTTTCTCAAGACCAGTACGCTGCTACCGCTCCATTCCCAATGCCTGAGCTACCCCATTTACTCAACACCCGAGCTATCTCTCCTTCCTCCTCAACTTCTCTCTCTGCCATTCCCTAAGCCGAGTTCGAGTTCTTCTTTCCTGCTCCTCCCCCTCTACAACCAAATCCAGGAGCTCTACCCAACAGCCCCTCCTTCCCCCTTGCGCCCATAAGGCCGATGCCCGAACTGCTCAGGTTCGCGGCCTCTCCAATTTGCAATTTCTCGAGTTCTCCTCTGCCCGTTCCGTTCGAGCTACCGAGCTACACCTCCCCTTCCCCTGTGCCCAGCTAGGAGCCGAGCTGCCCTATTCCTTCTCCATCTTGCTACCTCGCCCGAACTAGTTCCTTCTCTTCAGCCAAGCAGCCGAAGCTAACTCGAGCTCCCTCCCCAGTCTCTTCCCCACTTGCCTCAGTGCCGCCACAATCCCCTCGCGACCAGTCTAACCCCAAGCGCTGCTGTTGGCCAGCGCTGGGACCCCTGACTCCTCTGCTCCGGCCGGCCGAGCCGCCATGGTAGCCCCGCTCAGCTCCCCGTTGGCCCCGTGGTGACCGGCCCCGACGCTCCTGCAGGCGCTGCCGGAGAAGACCCCCGCACGCCACCTTTCCTATCCCTCTACCCCAGGTGCATTTCCCTGCCACGGCAGCTCAAAGCCACTGCCACTGCCACCAAGTTGATGCCGTGGCAGTCGCCGGCTACGGCGCCGCTATTCCTCCCACCGTGACAGCACGCCCCACCTCACCGCGGCAGCTTCTTCTCACCGCGACAGGTCAAATCCCCACTGCGGCAGCCCTTTCCCCGCCGCAGCAGTGCACGGTAGCTGCCGCTGCCCCTTTTTCCTGCCGCTGCCGCGAATGGCAACTGCCGCTGCCCCTTTTCTTGCCGTGGCAAACCACACCTGCTGCCGCGGCCGCCTTGTCCTACCGCTGCTGCCTAGCCCCTGCCGTGGCAAGCCCCGACGCCGCGGCAAGGAGCTATTGTCACCCCAGTGGACTACCTACTCCGGCTGTCACCGCCAAGGGCTTTTCCCAGCGCCCCTCATCCCGATTTGGTCGTCTCCGACCCTCCCTGCGCCGCCACTCGCCGCCGGAGAGGCTCTCCCGTGCCGCTACTTCCACCTTCCCTACTGGTCCTCTCGGCAAAGCCAGATCCTAGCACTTAGCCTAGCAAGCTTCTTCTCCCCCTACTCTCCCGTTACCCCATCCTCTGCCATTTTCAGATTGAGTTGCTCTCGGGTAGAGGGGGAAAGCATAAACACCCCGCTACGTTTCCTACCGCTGGACGCGGGCTATTCCTTGCAAATATATATACATGCATGAGCAACTTCATTTGAACCTTTGCCCAGGACAACCAAGCTTGTTAATCACCCTTGTAGAATGTTAGTTTAGTGAAGCATTTAGTACTTAAGCCCTTGCACGTTAAAATCCGAAAAGGGCAAAGGTTTCTATTAGAATCACATGTTTTTCCTTGAAAATCGTATTGTGTAAACTCACCCCAGACCATATTATTCAAACCTAAACCTAATGTTTAATTCTCTGATCTCAACCAGACTAGAGGAGTTAAGAACATTTAGGTGTGAATGAACTCCTAGGTCACATAAACCCTAGAATCTCCAGCACTCCTAAAACCCAATCCTATCCCTCGGCCCATCCTCCATTTACTCGTTATAATTAAAATTTAAATATGACTCATAATGGGTATATAGGACAAATCTTTTCGATATTAACCCAAGAAATTGATTAATCATCCGTAAAACTTCTAGGGTAAAATGGAGTACTTTGATTCAAGTAGGTTATGGCTTTTCAAGTAAACCCCTTGCATTGACCACAAGTATATGTGAAAGCCCTAATCCATGTTTTCCCCTAGCTCGATAAAGTTAAAAGGAACCCTAGATTGGCAAAATACGCCTTAACCGATACCTGTCTACAAATAACCTAAACACACTGAACCAACTCTCTACAAATTTTTCAAGGTGAGTAACCCCCAACGTGCCATAGTAACAAGAATTAAGAATCTGTTCTTATACTTGCTGTTATTGGATTTTCGTCGCACCAGTGTTTATTCGTTGTTTTCCGGTGTGTAGAAGCGACGTTGTGAATTGCACGCGAAGGATCTTGGACCATGAGCATAACAAGCTCGATACCAACATTCAGCCAATAATACCAGGCAAGCTCTCCACCCTTGATCATGTTGAATCCCATGTTTGCGAACTATTATTTTTTTATGAAACATGCATGCTATGTTCTACGACCCGTTATTTTATGTAGTGAAGTTATAACCGATACTTAGCAAAACCTAGTTTGACCCTGTATTCCTTGTGTGAGGGACCCGGTATTTTAATTCAATTCAAGAAATTCACAACTAGTGAAGACGATGACCATAGCCGCTACCTGCGACGGACTATGGTCCACCCCCGCCCCGTGCGACCAGCATACGACGCAATGCGTATGGATCACCACGGCCTGATTGAGGGATCACGATTCCAAACACATACGCCTTTCGCGTATGACTCACTTTGGCAATGGACCGTACATTCACTTTGCACTTCACTTGAATCAAAAGAAAATAACGAGTTCCTCCATATGCAACCAGCCACACTCCCCATTCAACATACACGCATGACAGACGGGAGGTGGGGGCATATGTTGGATAGCAAGAAATATCATCACACAAACTCTACAATATGATAATAGAACTAGCTGTCCACTTAGTGAACTTTAAAGGTACATCAGTCGGCGATAATCGTAAATTTAGTCAACTCTGAAATATTTACAATGCAGCGGATCAACGAAACAAAATCCCGCAGCGGTGCATCAACCGCTGCATAAAAGCCAAACCACTCCCATGAGTCGAACGCGGACCAAGGAAACCATCGGACTAAGCATCATCACAAAACTCCGCAACGGTTGGCTCACCTGCAAATGTCTAGGAATATCCTAGGTGAGTACAAAAGTACTCGCAAGACTTATTCGTGCTTGATTTCATGCCCTACACGTGCTCGCTACAACAGTAATTAAATATGATGCGTTTCCATTAAATCAATACATGGTTAACGCTATGACATTGTCCATGGCATAAGCATAAGTGGTAGAGTCAAAGCATGCTTCAGGTTTCACATAATTACAAGGATGACCACGATAATTAGAATATCACATTTTCTCAAATCACGCAGGGGTAGCCCACACCCCATTTAAATTACAGGTTCATCACAGCATCAATTTCAGACAATCTCTCAAACCGTTACCGACCATACGACTACCCTGAGTATAGTGGGTGCATTATCCCTGGAGTTTACAAGGCTCTAGGGCCTGAGGCTTACCTCAACTACACTCCGGCATCGATTCTCGGTAACGTCCACGCGTTAAAAGAGAAGTAACACGGGAAGTAACCTCAGGTTGGTATGGCAGCAAAACTCTACTTACTCCTAGGCTGCCCTCACCTCCAATCAATACCAACCTTATTCACCGTGCACCCCGTCGGCTCTCACATCTCACCTTAACAAGTTGAGTTAATCGGGCAACAATTGAAGTTCTCAACATCAGGATACACCCTACGCATGCTAGTGTGCTCAAATCCCACATACCATTCAAATAAGCATTCACGCATATACACAAATGAGCAGGGCATATACATAATTATGGGGAAATAAAAGGATGCAACAAGCTCAGCTTGCCTTGGTCGTAGGATTCGGAGACTTGGGTGAGCTCAACAGTTTGGGGTTCTTCCTCTTCGAGCTCTGTCGCAAGCAACACGAGACACCAGAAAGGAAACGATAAAGAAAATGAGTTCCAGCATGTATGCATGATGGAAAATGCTAGACATGAGATGCTAAGGTATTTCGTGGATGCTAGGGGTTTATAATAAGAAACATGCCTCAATTTAAACTTATAGAATTAAAGTAATTATCCTAGCAGTTATATGCATGGCTTATTTAAGTTAAACTTTAGTTAGGGTTAAACATTGATACGCACGACACATGATTATACCTAGGGTAATCCTTTGAAGAGGATAATCCGAGAAGCAACTTCTAAAGTGGGAATTAGGTATTTTAAATTCACATAAAGTTAGGTATAAATTTTGGAAATCAGTGCAAGTGAAGAACCATTCTTATACAATGAAATATTTGTTACATGTACTTGTTAATTGGGACATTGTGGTTGAACCAAATAATAGAAAATTCTATAAGGATTTGGAAATATAAATTTGTTCAAATTGGAGCTACATACCCCTTTAGAAAATTCACCCCAGATTGGAAACAACTTAAACAGCTATCCCTGCTCCAAACTCTAAATGCTAGGCACACCTACAACTTGCCCCATTGCTGCTCCTGCTTCACTGAGGAAGAGCAGCCCGGAGGAGCTCCGGATGGACCGGAGGTGGCAGCTGGGGTCTTCGGCCAGACCTGAAGAAGGAGAGGAAAAAGGGGAGATGAGGGGAGAGGAGGAAGAGGAATACGGGAAGGAGGAGGGAGGGAAGAGGAGCTGGCTCACCGGGGCGGCGGCTCGAGCTCGCTGGAGCTGCGGCCGGAGCTAGAGAAGATGGCGCCGGTTGGAGAAGATGCGCACGGGAGGAGAAGAAAACGAGGGGAGGAGCTACGGGGAGGAGAAAAAGAGGGAGGGAAGGGCCCTAGCGGGCTTTTATATGGAGGCCGGTGAGCTCTCCACGGAGGCTCCACCGCCCTCCGTCCCCAACCTGCGGCAGCGACGTGGCAGCCGAAGCCTGACACTCGGGGCTCACCCGGAAGACGGCTCGGAAACAGTCCGGAGTCGGGCAGCCCGGAAGTACCTCCCGGAGGTTCCGGAGTGAACCTTCGGCCTTCACAAAACGGCAGCTCACCCTCTCTGGACTCTCCCGAAAATCAATCTGGAGTCCAGCCGGAATCCGGGCTCACCCGGAGGTTCATCCCGGAGGCTCCGGATGGGACCTCCAGTTGCACCGGGATCACCCAAATGCTCTCTGGATTCCCTCAGAAAATGGCTCGGAGACCATCCGGAATTTCCGGACAGCCCGGAGATTCAGCTCGGAGGTTCCGGATCGAACCTCCGGCCGGGCAAACCCTCACTCAACCCTCTCTGGACTCATCCGGAAGTTAACTCGGAGGCCACCCGGAATTTCCGAGCATCCCGGAGGCTCCGCCCAGAGGTCCCGGACCAACTTCCGGATGAACACAGAGAGCTAAAGCTTGTACATAAAATTATTGTTGGAAAATAGGACCAAAATAAGTTTGAGTTTTGGTGGTTATCCAAATAAGTTGATTGGTGTTAATTTACAAAAATTGAGTTTTGAGGATGGGATATGTACGTATTCTATAAAACATAACTTTTCAATATTTAGGTTTATGCAAGGGTTGTGCATGGATGATGCCATGTATGCATGAAGAACGCAAGAACTTGTTTATAGGGTAGAATGGGTGTTACACCTTGTCACCCTAAGGACTACATATTCTGGAAAAGTTACCGGAAAACCTAGGGTAGAGTATATATGTATGCTTAGCCCTGCAGTAGCCAAATTTAGGTTTGTCGAAAAAGGGAAGAAATACCCTATATTTCATGTGGTGAAATTTTGAAAACGGACCGTTGTGTCTGAAGGTGTATGAAGGTAGTATATCCATGGGTTGGGATATCTTACCGCAAAGAGGTTTTGTGAAACCAAAATGAAAATGGAGAAGATTTTGATTCGGGTCAGAAATGAAGGGGGAAAGCAGGAAGCTTGTTAAGTGCGAGGTAATGCCCGACGTGGTTCTCGCTGCCCGTTTATGGGAGTGGTGTGGAGTCCCTCTCGGATCACATAAGGACCAAGCTTAAGTGCCGTTTGGCCAAGTCTTACCGTACGTCCACATGTCCTTTATGGGAAGGACTTGACTTAGTACCCGGTCTGAGACTAGCATGAACCCGTAGGCAGTGTGAAGCATGCAGATGAGGTTGTAACCTCTGTAGAGAAAGGTTTCTATAGGAAAGCGATGGCTTGTTCGCCACAAAGTTGGAACACCAACCTCCTTGCAAGCGATGATATTGACTCAAGCTAAGTTTGGGACATGTCCTTCTGGCGGGTTCATGGCTAGGTTTACTCCGGTGAAGAGTCTCGTTGTACTAGCCCTATCAGTATGCGTTGCGAAGTATACCCAGGGTGACCTACATCGTGTGGGTAAAGCCATACCACCTCTGCAGAGGGTTAAAACTATTCGAATAGCTGTGTCCATGGTCATGGATGAACTTGGTTGGGCCACACTAAAGTAGACTGACTTTCAAAGTCAAAAATGGGTTATGGGATTAAGGACGCGATCCGCCGTGTTCGCAGGGTGACATGCAAATTCCCCGTCGTGGCGGGATGAGTGAAGAAGGGATTTCCCCGTGGACTCGGGCAAACCCTAGTATCCCCGTTGTAACGGGTGAGCTGAGACTCCCCGCCGAAGCAGGTGATCACCAGGCCTTCTGGTGAGTAGGAAAGCACAGATATGATTCCCGTTGTTGCAGGGAAGACAGGTGGAACAAATGTTTGTCTCGCAATACCGAGGCAATTTATGAAAACCTCTTTAATATCTATTTATGTATTTCATGCTGTCACGGACCCGGGAATTACATATGATTAAGGGAACGGATAATCGCCAAGGACCGAGAAACCAGTCTGCCCGGTGGCATGGTACCTGCGCCGTGCACACCGAAGCGGAGTGGTCCGACACCAAACCAACACACCATACGCTTACCAATCGTCGTATGCCTTCACTGTTGGTCAAGCTGGCCGGAAGCGACTAGACTTCCCAGAACCACATACAATTTCCTGATCTGGTAAAGGTTTAACGCCGCTCTTAAGCCCACTAAGCGAATTGACATCGGAGGAGCCCGACAGCCGCACCCACACCCTAACCCAGCCCGAAGGCTAGTGGGTCACCCGAAGGCCCGGTACGGTTGTCCACACCCTGCCTAGCCGGCACTGCATCTCAGCTAGCGGGTCACTCAACCGGAACACTTCGTCGAGCGAACACTAAGAGAAAGCATTACCCCTTTACGATCGATTCCATATACTTCAAACATACACGCACTGCATATGGATGAGCACAGATAACAACTTCATATCACAGCTCAAACTCTATTGAGAGGGAGTTAACAGATACATATGTCATAATCTACAATTCGAAGGCTGAACACAGGTTTTTGAATTGCAAAAACAGCCGTGAATACAACAATAAAATGCCCGAGGTGGTGGGGAAACCACCTCAAAATAGCCCACAAAATTTCCAAGGAGTCGAAGCCGAAAGCGGTAAGCCGAAGCAGCGAACGTCAACACCAAAGGCTCCATGAACCTGCCTAGGATAAACCTAGGTGAGTACAACCATCGTACTCGCAAGACATTGCTTATCAATTAATTCTACAGGTAAAAGATGAATTAGGAAGAAGGATCATTTTATTAGGAGGCTGTATGAATACCCCATGAGCTTGTCTTAGCCAGTATACGCAATATTCATCCTTACATTAACTTAGTTGCTAAATCCTGCTAACCACCGGTTACTAATGTAGCAGCGAGTTAAAATCTTTCCTAGGTACTGGTAGGGCTAAGTCATTAGCTAGGTATTTCATGAGGAATAAACATGCAGGAACCAATCAAATTGGAATTCGGATGATCTACTTATGGGTTGTTAAAGTTTAAGCCATGTTTGAAGTCCCTTTTGTATTTTCTCAGTAAAGAAAAGAATTTAAATGTTTGCATAATTAGCGGCGTGGCGGTGCTAGAGGATGGCAAGTGGTTCGGTTAATCCTAGGTGTTTCCATTGGTCAGCATTTAATTAGATTGGCGTGTACAATAAGGATCATCTGACAAATTAAACTAATCCCTCCGAAGTGTAGTTATGAGAATGGCTAGATTAGTCAGTGAACAGAATAGCACGCCAATTTCACTCATCACTAAATTAAGCTAAAGATCCAACAATGCATCTGCTCTTTTCGACCAATAACAATGTTTAAGTATGCATATATATATACATGTTTATGCACTTGAGCTTCATATGCTAGCATCACCCCTAAATGATCAACAACCAAGTATTATGCCTATCCTTATCAATTTTAATCATCATAGTAATAAGCTTCAAGCTTAAAATGTATACGTTCTTCACCAATTTATGCCTTCCTCTAGTTCTGTTTTAGATTAACCATCATATACCATATAACCATCAAGTGAGTGTCTGTTCTTACCGAATTAAAATGACACCAACACCAGCTAAATGTGGTCACGGTTTCGCTTGATTAGCAGGCCATTAGGTACATCTTAATCCAAATCGTTTGAGAAAAACTCTTACTCAACCTCGGCTAACAACCCCTAGCTGCAGCAGCAGACCTTGGCTTGTTCGGACAGCAGCCTCAGGCCATGACTACAATGCACAGAGGAGCATGGGGAGAGCTTACCACAGTGGTGGTGGGAGGAACTCGGAGGTGGAGGAGGAAGCTTGCTCGGCCGTCGAAGGGAGAAGAGGAGCGCGGCCGGGGTGCTCGGGTGGTAGGAGTGGGTGGCCGTCGGGGGCGGAGCTGAGACGGACGGTGAGTTCGTCCACGAGATCGGGTCGCCGGAGTTGGGGGACCGCTCAGGCCGTGCGGTCGGTCGGCGAGGGCGGCGTGCTCCAGTGGCACCCGGTGGTGGCGGGGCGGAACGACGGAGACAGCGGCGGGCTTGGAGAAGAGGAGGCCACAGGGGAGCGGCGGTGGGGATGTCGGAGCTTGGGGAGGCCGGCGGCGCTGGGGCGAGCAGATCCGGCGGTGAGTCGGTGGGGAAGGCCCGGCGGGACGGCGAGCCTAAGGCGGCGACGGCGGCGCTGTCGGAGCGGAGCAAAAGGGGCAATGAGCGGCGGCGCGCTGGTGGGAGGGAGCGGCGGAGGAAGGCCACGGTGGTCGGCCGCGTCTGTGGGCGGCGATGGCAAAGCGGCCTGGGCGGAGGAGGCAGCCACCGGTGGCGACGACGGCGAGACAAGGGGTGGCAGCAGCGGCGTGGCGCGAGGCTTCGAGAGCAGGCCGGCGGCGTGGCGTGGAGTAGCGGGCTTGGGCCCGTCGGCCTTGGTTGCGGGCAGAGCTGGCTGGAGTTGGGGAGCCGCCGGTGGTAGGGTACCGGCAACCGGGTGCTCGGGCTGGTGGCGGGAGCAAGCGAGGAAAGGAGGGGCCAGAGGCAACGGCAGCAATGGCGGCGTTTTGCTGCCGCGGCAGACCCAGCGACAGGGCGGGGAGGCACGGAGGGGGAGCACGCGGACGCGGCCTGGGCTTGCCCTGGAGGTGAGCGGCGCCGGCGGCGAAGACGAGACCAGAGAGCGGAGGGGAGCGGCGGTGAAGCGGCCATTGGGGAGGGGTCGGGTTGCGGCAACCACAGCCGACGCCTGCCGCGGCAGATCCAGCTGCAGGGCGTGGATGCGGCGCGGCAGGGCAGCGGGGGAGCGGTGGGAGGCGACGGCTAGGGCAAGGGGGCGGCGGTGGTGTTTCTTGGGGGAGCTCGGTCGAAGGAGAGATGGGGAGATAGGGAAGAAAAAGAAAAGGGGGCATGCGGTACGTGGAGAGGAGGACCTGCCAGGTGGAGAAAAAAGGGGTCTGCAGGCGGGTCCCACTGCAGGTGAGTTGTCTTTTCTTTTATTTTTTTTGGTTTTGTTTCTTTACTGATTTAATTCATTTCTATTTCGTTTAGGGCTAATTTTGAACAAAATAAGTTCAAATTTTAGTTTAACGACATGGGAATATGGAATTTCATGGGAAATAAAAGGTTCATCTTTTTGACTTATTTTCGTTTAATTCGGAGGGAAGGAGATTGGAAAAATATTTACTAAAATATGCGAATCCGATTCTATTCACGGGAGAAGTTGTATATTATTTCTCATAGGCATTTAAGACCTAAGAAAGTAAGTCGAAGAAAGTTTTAACAAAAATTGGTTTCACATATTCTGTTAAAGTGGTTTTTATGTTGCAACACTAGGGTTTTCGATCTGAGCTAAATTCAAATGACCTAGATGCATGCATGCATTAGAAGAACTCCAAATTATTCACGACGATCTTCACTGATCTCGTGTCTCGAGGTTTGGGGTTCTACACGTGCCAACTTACTTTCTCACACAATATGAAACCTAGGATAGAGCCTGTTTCTTGATAATTTCCTTGCATGCCCATATCCAAGATAAACTCCCTGACGGAGTGCTTGCGAGTACATTCAATGTACTCACCTGGCTTGTTGATTTGGCCAGACCAAAGGTTCGACAGCTCGAAAGCAACGTCGGTATCCGCGAGAGCTAGGGCGTAACCCCAGTTAGTTGCCTGTCGGGAATGGCATATTGATGGGCCACTCCACCGTTTGATTTCTGCTGCAAGATTTTCAGCCATTGGGCTAAAGGTATAATTCTTCGATCTCAAAGATCGGTTTTATATCATATTCTAATAAGTGCGTGTATGACCTTGATATATAGGTTAACTTGTGTGTACCGGCTACTGATCATGGGACCGGTATAGTAAACACAAGGGTTTATCTGGCCTTAAAACCGGGTACGCCACAGCCCGCCCTCGTCGCCAGCGCCGACCGCTGCCCAGATCTGCCCAAGCTCGCCCGTCGGCCCCGATGCCGACCACCTCCCTGTCCTGTCCGCCTCCCTTCCCCCTCCGGTCATCACCGCCTAGATCTCGCCCCTAGCCCTGAGCTCGCCGCCTAGCCCTGAGCTCGCCGGCCCGCCACCACCTCCATCGGCCGCCCTCTACCTCGCCCTGTCCCGCCGCCAGCAGCCCCCCGCCGCTCCACCGTCCCGATGCTCCTCGACCTCCGGTCGTCAACCCATCCGCCACCTCCGGCCGGCAACCCATCCTCAACTGGCAGCCTGGCAATGGAAGGTAAATTTATTTTTTTTGCTTGTGTATTTGTGAGCTTGTTTGGTTGTGTGATTGTATATGTGTATTCGGTTTGTATGCTTGTATGATTGAGAATAGAAGATGGTTTGTATGATTGAACCGAAGATGGATTGTATGATTGAATAGAAGATGGTTTGTATGTTTATATGAGTTGATGTAAAAATTTACTTTGATCCAGTGATTAACTTGTTACGATTTGAGGCAGTGAGCAGCGCAATGGTAGTGTTCACTACTCACATAATTTGCTGGTTGCACTGTTCTCCTTTTGAAGCAATTGTTGTACTCGCAAAATCCGATGTGTATGGATGTATATACTAAGATTTGTGATTTGTTTATGCAAAAAATTATGTGTATGATTGATGAGCTAGTAATTAGACGATGCGTTGTAATCTGATGCGCTAAAACGGTTCAAAAGAATGATATTAACCATTAAACAAAGCATAAACAATAATAGGGGTATTATAGATATTACACCGTTCAACACAGGAAATAAGCTCACACGTTAGAAGCTGAAAAGAAGGGAATTAGAGTTTATCAGAGCTTCCTCCCACCGAAGCTTCTGTGGACAGTTAAGCCTATGCCGGCTTATGCACAAGCCGAAGCCGAAAAGAAGGGGGCCGTAATCCTCCCAATGACGGAGCAGAAGTAGATACTACTCGTGGGGTCAAATCGAGTGTATAGTGACAGAAATCTTTGGAGCCTGTTTTATCGTACTTAAACTGAAGAACTCCTATATAAATCTCTATAGACATAGTGGTTTTGTATGAGAGTTGGCCGGTGCAGGAGCATCAGATACAGCTAGCGCAATCCTATGTGCATTCCTGGCAGCGGCCTAACAACCACACATCTTAAGATCATTCTAGTATCTAGTGAGGTATCCATATATTACAACGGAACAAAAAAAATCTCTAGAGTTTAATAAAAGAGTCACTCTATTTTATGAATAGATATGTTAAAAGGAACACGTGTATGGTTTTAAATCCACTCCGCGTCTTGCTCTATTTACTTACTCGGGACTATATAGTTCTGTCTATAACTAGTGCTTACTTTTCATAAGGTATAGTTACTGGTTAGATTCTAAGTCACATATAGTTGTAGTGCCTAATCCAAGGCAAGGGGATAAATGCTTGCATAGATTAGGTTGAGATAAACTCTATATTTCCAGTCTTTAACGCATCCATTCCTTGGGCTTAAGCATTGTTGAGCTTGACTTGTTCTAGCATAAGCCATCTAGTAGGCCTGTTTAGCATTCGAAGCAGTTGCCTTCCTATACACATAAAGTTGAGTTATATTAGTACATTGCGCCATAATTCTTTACAATAATCACTGGCATCTTCCTCTCACTTCCTTCCCTCTCTAGTGGTCACATATGTTTCTCCATTCCTCTCTCTTTGTCATCTCCTTAGCTTTGCCCTTGACTTTGTCATTTTTTGCTCTGCAGTCATCCTGATCCAATCCCCATTGCTCCACCATTATGTGTGTGCTTTCTCCAACTTCGATGAATCTCTGCCACGTTTCTCATCACCTCTAGCTATAACACTTCGGAATTAATTAAATGTCGGAGTTATTAAAAGTTGAGGTTGATTGAAAACCTAGGACGAAGGGATAAATTTGACTTTTTGAACTATGCGTTGAATAGAAGGTTCAAGACTGTGATTGAGTTTGTTTCATCGAATCGATCGATATAGATTATAAGTTGGCCCAAATTGGAGTCCGTACAAATTTTGGAGAGTCCGATCAACATAGGCCGTCAGATTTCACTTATCTCCTAATGCAACTTAATTTTCAAAAAATAAAATAATAAAATCCACCTCAACCCATGCTTTCTCTCTCCTCTCATCTCACCCTGCTTCCAATCGGCCGCTAACACCCTGCATTGCTATCGGTAGAGCTATAACTATACCTATGCCTCTCAACAAAACACTAACCGAGCTTCTTAATAAAATCTGGATCACTTACCTTTTCTGATCTCGTGCTATTATTTTTTAATCTTTAATTTGTTATATCCAAATCAAGTAAACGAACACTCTAAAGATATCTATGGAAAACTTCCAAAAAGTTTGTCGTTGAGTCTAGATTTTAAGTATACCATTAAGACCAATTAATCAAGCTCAACAAATCTAAGCCCTAGAATTTTGACCGTAACTTTTGAAACCCAACTCTAATTTAGCAAATTGAGTGTCGTTGGAAACCGTATGACGAAACCTATGACTACCTCAATTGTGTCAATTCGAAATTTGACATAGTTTGGTCGTAGTATTCTAATTAAGCTCATTGTTTTGAATTTCAAAAACCTAGATCAAATATCGGCACGATTTCTTCCAATTCCTTCCATCAATTCTCATATAGGGACTAATTACAGACTATCTTTGCAACATGAACCTTGAATTTGACATGAATTCATCAAATTTTTCAAGAGCCTAAAATTCCCCTTCTTCTTTCTTCTCCTTCCTCTGCTCCTCCTCCCCCTCCCCCTCCTTCCCTTCCCTTGATATGGGGTGGCCTGATCTTCTCGGCGAGGAACCATGGATAGATGGTATGAATAGATGATCTCGCTAGCTGAACACTCGCGCCAATGCATGAACCCTCAACTCTTCGGAAAACGCCCAAACACACCGGTAGATGGTCGTCGCAAGAGCACGAGCAACGATCGCCAAGTCCCCAATTCCCAACGGAACAACGGCTTGACCTTGAATTGCAGAACAAACATGATCGCCTAATTCTCTCTTAGCTATCCTCGCATGAACGCTGGTTTGAAAGAACAAGCAATAGCTATGTTTCAATCGTTATGCATAGAGTGGTCTGAGGCTAAAGCCATGAGTACAGCAGTATATATAGACTCTAGGACGTCCACCCTAGTGTTAGGGTAGAAATCCAACCTAACTCTAACTTCCCTAAGTTATAGGACTCTATTTGGAAAAGAACTGATACAGCCTCCGAGAAAGATCAAAAGGAATCTGTGGATGATCATGTACCCGTTGGAAAGTACTTGGAATTAGCTTTCCAACAAGTACTTATTTGCCTAATTTGGAGTTCGTATGAGGAAATCACGGCTGTTTTAAATTCGGACCTCCTAGGTGTCCGAACCGAGCCTAACCCTTTCCATCTTCTATTTCCTTACCTTTTTGCCCCAAATCCATGTGGAATCATCTAAGGAAGTTATTGGGGACCTTTGGATAGTCATGGAGGAGTTGGATCCCACCAATACTTGACGCACAAGTCCCGAACTCCTAAAGTATATCAATTTGCGTTCATTGTCCGAATCAGCTTGTGCATCCTTTGCTTCTAAGGTCATAACTTCCTCTAGAGAGTTTCAAATCATGCACCATTTGATTTGTTGGAATGTAGACTCGATCTCTTGTTTTCCCTTCTCCTCAAGTGATGCAATGTCCTCCCTCACCTCCGGCTGAAACTCCACCTGTTCTTGAATCAGCAAACACTTGTGAACTGTATCGACGAATCCTTCTAACTCTTGAGATGAATACCTGAGTATCATTAAGCAATTGGATTTAGGTAGCATAAAGCTCTCATCAATAATATTAGCATGTGCATTAAGGAGTGAATTCACCTGTTCATTAAGTAGCTTTGCTTTAGCTCTAGTTATTGGACCTTGTGGTAGCTCTATGTGTATCTCCTTGTTGGCATGTTCATCAGCAGCTAGTGAAGATGATGGTGAGCTAGGGATGCTCTCATCATCCCTTCTCTTCTCCTTCTCTCGATCGAGCTCCTCTTCCTCCCCTTGGTCGGTGGCTAGGGCAGGCCGGCTAGGAGGGGAGGCGGCTCAGCCGGGGTGGCGGCGCACAACGATGGCAGTGTGGCAAGGTGCGGCATCGGCTTCTTCCTCCCTTCTTCTTCTTCTTCTTCTTCTTCTTCTTCTTCTTCTTCTTCTTCTTCTTCCTTCTCCTTCCTCTCCTTCCCTTTCCTTATATTCTCCTTCTCCCAACCGAGCTCCTCTTCCTCCCCTTGGCGGACGGCTAGGGAAGCCTGGCTAGGAGGGGAGGCGGCTCGGCCGGGGCGGCAACGACCGGTGGTGGCGTAGCAAGGGACGGCGGTGGCTTGGAGTGAGGATGAGATGAGAAGAGAGAGAGCGCGGGTTGAGTTGGATTAGGAGTTAGTTAGAGAAGAGACTAGAGAAGAGAGATTTGTTTGAGTTAGTTAGGGTGGATTATGAGTTAGTTAGAGAAGAGATTAAAGAAGAAAGATTTGTGCAAGCTAATTAGGGGTGCATTTTGAATTTTGATTGGAAGGTCCATATGTAGGAATCATAGCATTTGTGAGGGGAGGGCGTGTGGGTGAATCACCACCATCAACTTTTATATTATCAGCAAGTAGTAAGGGACTCATGCGTTGGAATGGGGTAAGAGAGATATGTCTAAAGATATTGATAAAAGGGTCACTCTATTTTGTGAATAGTCATGTTAAAAGTTAGGTGCATGCGGTTTTCAGAATAATCACTGGCGTCTTTCTCTCATTTTCTTCTCTCTCTGGCGATTGCTATGTTTCTCCCTTCCTCTCTCTTCATCATTCCCTCAGCTTTGCCCTTAACTTTGTCATTTCTTCACTCTGCCGTCATCTTAATCTAATCTCTGTCGTTTCACCATTATATGCGTGTCTTCTCCAACTTCGATGGATATCTACCATGTTTCCCATCCCCTCAAGTTGAAACACTCTGGAATTAATTTAAGGTTGGAGTTATTAAAAATCAAGATTGACAGAAAACCCGTGACGAATAGATAGAGTTGACTTAAACTATGTGTTGAATGGAAGATTCAAGACCGTGATTGTATTCCTCTCATCGAATCGATTGAGATAGATATAAGTTTGTTCAAATTAGAGTTCGAATTTCTCACCAAAATCTGGGTCACTTATCTTTTCTGATCTCTTGCTATTATTTTTGTATCTTTAGTTCCGTATATAAAATCAAGTACATGAATACTTTAAGGATATATATAGAAAATTTTCAAAAACTTTGCTACTAAACCTAGATTTTAATTATACCATTAAGACCAATTAATCAAACTCAACAAGTCTCAGTCCTAGAAAACTAACATAATAGTAATAGAAGTTTAGCCATAACTTTTGAACCATAACTCTAATTTGGGAAAACCCAGTGCCGTTGGAAAGCTTATGACGAAGCCTACAACTTCCTCAATTATGTCAATTCAAAATTCAGCACAGTATGGTCGTAGTTTTCTAATTAAGCTCGCTATTTTGAATTTCAAAACCATGCATGAATTTTTTCCAGTTCCGTCAATCAATTCTCATATAGGGACTAATCAGAGACTACCTTTGTAGCATAATCTCAAATTTGACACGAGTTCATCGAATTTGACCAAAATCCCAAAATTCTGTTTCTTCCTCCCTTCTTCTTCCTTCTTCTTCCTCTTCTTCTGCTCCTCCTTCCTCAACTGAGCTCCTCTTCCTCCCTTTGGCCTGTGGTTAGAGCAGCCCGGCTAGGTGGGACGCGGCTCAGTCGGGGCGACGGTGACTGGTGGCGGCGTGGCAAGGGGCTGTGGCGGCTTGGAGGGATGGTGAGCTGAGAGGAGAGAGAGGACGGGTTGAGTTGGATTAGGAGTTAGTTTGAGAAGAGAGACTTGTGTGAGTTAGTTAGGATGGATTAGAAGTTAGTTAGAGAAGAAATTAGAGAAGAGAGATTTGTGTGAGTTAGTTAGGGGTATATTTTAAATTTTGATTGGAAGATCTATATGTAAAAAGTATTTGTGAGGAAAAAAGGTATTGATGAATCATCACCACCAGCTCTAATATATATAATAGTAAAGGTAGATGATATTGAATATATCATTTTAGAATCGGCGCAGTTTAATTTGTCAGAACTGTGTCATGACAGAAGGCGTTACATTGTCTTGCGATCATTGGATTTTCTCACTTGGCATATATGTAGTGTGTTTTGTATGGACAACTCTCGGACGGTAAAAACATAAAGATTACCAAACTCAACAGCCGTGCATGCACGGAATTAGCTGAAGCTTTAGCTAAAGTCAATGGTCGATACTTGAGGACAATGGCAGGAACAAAAAGTGCCGGGCACGCACTGCAACTGTAATGCATGCATGCATGCAGGTGAATTGGTGAATTATTTGGTGAGACAGAGACTGAGGGAAGCATGCAGCAGCATGAGGACATGTCGGTGTTGGCAGCATGAGGACATGTCTGATTAGTTGACCTTTTTTCACCTCAAAAGCTCCACAAACCCCTTCACATTTTGGGTGCTCGTCGTTGGATAGTACCACTGACGCACGTGGACCGGGTTAATCGACACTTTCTAATCTTTGTAGTTTTAGAAAGATCCTCCAGTTCAATTTTGATAAGTATCTCATAGAAGTACACATTCTAGATGAAAAACAGTTACCATCATCAAGTTCTTTAAGTCGATGAACGTGCTATATTTCGCTATCGTGCTCGTCCGAGACTTTGGATCGTGTAACCGTGCCATGGCTGCCAGCGATCATGCTAGCGTGAAATATATTATCGATATTTTCATGGATATATAGGGCCTACGTCTCGGTACTAGTACTCTTCGTCAGAAGAAAACAAGGAAACATTATTTATACTAAACTCATCATGCTGTTGATTTCCAAACATAAGCGTTGCCTTTGTTGTCTAGATGAATACAAAACCCTTAATGGGTACAGAAAATACGATCGAGAACTTGTAGGGACGGAGAAAACTAGAACAACCTGATATGTGACAAAAATAAAAACACTAAGGGCTGCTTGATAGACAGTATTTGATCCAATACCGAAGTAAAATAGAGGTATATATAATATTTCGGGATAAATTGAAAACGAGTGCTTAGATCACCGTCTTCGTTTTTTGTTTCCTCTGTTTTGAGTCGGTACTAGATCACTTACACCCGAAAAGCAAAACGCACCTAGATCTATCGTCCTCGTCCTCACCGATTTCTCGTCCCCTATTTAAATGGTACTTTCCTCCGCTTCCCAGTTCACCACCACAACCTCTTCTTGTGCCCCACTCGATCGCTCACTCTCGCTTCGATCACCAAGGCAATAGCAGTAGGAGGAAGAAGAGGCCGGAGGCTGCTGCCAAGGTACATGCACGTCTGGTTGTTGTTCTTGATCTGCTGAGTTGCTTATTCATACCGTTAATTTCCGCCGTGTAGGTTGTCGTTGGCGCTGCCATCGGCCGCTCTATTGTGATGGCATGAAGTGTAGATTGACCGCCTGGTTTGTTGCAGATTTGTTTTGGTACTTGGAGTACTAACATTCGTTTATTTTCCAAGAATATAGAGTGCACGACCCTGCGTGCTCGGTTGTACTACTACTCGTAGATCTTGATACTATGGGCCTGTTTGGTTGGGCTGTGGCTTTTGACAAAGCTGCTGTTGGCTGGCTGTTTGGAAAAACTGCTGTGACTGTGAGGAAGTGAACATATGGCTTTTAGTTGATCTAAATCATCTATAGCATTTTGGAAAATGAGCACTGAAGTTTCAACACATTGCAAAAAGCTGGTAGAGGCAGCTTTTCCAAACAGCTGAATTTGAACTGCAAAGCCCACAGCTACCGTTGGCAAAAACTGCTGAAAAGCTGGTCATTTGGTTGGGCTGCAGCTTTTTCCAGTGAAAAGCTGCTGAAAAGCCCAACCAAACACCCCCTATAGTATACATACATTATGTGCCATGTAGCAGTCAGTGGCGGATCCAAGATTTTGAGTAAGAGTGGGCCAACTTTACATAAATTTGTTTGATACTATAAATATGACATGCCAACATATAAGTATATAATTTACCAAAAATATAATATAGAATTGATTTGTAGAGAAATCTCTAGCTATGTAAAGAACGGCAACAGCACACGTAGATGCAAATCCAAGTAGACAGTGCTAATTCCAAACTTGCTAACGATACTCAAGAAGTACGGATCAATAAAGAAGTTTGATACCTGCAAGAGACAAAAAACAGATAATAATTCACTAACGCCACTAGGGTAGGCAAGATAATGACGGTCCTGGGCTGCCGAGGTATCTCGGTTGGCCGCACATACAGGTTGATCAAGTTGAAGAGCATAGGGTGCTTTATGAATTGTGTAATATAAGTCGTATGCAGTTACTATCTTCTGTCAAATTCAGTTCTCTTCCTAATTTCGTTAGTACATAGTATTATACAAGGATAATTTACCCAAATAACATTTTATAAGAGTAAAAATATCCGGTTGTATTAAGTGGTTTCATTAGTGCACGATATTATACAAATGTAATTTATTTACTAGTGTAGAATTTTATAAGGCTCCTAAGCAGGCCCTAAAGAGTCTAAAATTACTCCTGAAAATCAATTGATCCCCTAACTAATTGGCACCGACAAGAACCGGAGATGATAGTACAGAGACCAGTTCCCTCTGCCCTTTTGCAGCCATACGTACCAAGGGCTTATTGGTTTAGAATAGACACTTACTAAAGTGTGGCAGCTCAGAAAAAGAAAAGAAAAGAGAAACTAACTACACTAGTTGCGTCTAGCGTCATCCGTGTCTTTCATCTTCGCGTTACCCTAGTTTGGGTCGTTGCAATGGGCCTTCGAATTTTAAATGAAAATATTTAGGCCTTCCTTCTGTCCTTTTCGAATATTTACGAGACGCGTATTTAGGGTGGGCTTTGCGTGGAACAATAATATCCAGGGCCCGAAACTAGAGAAAAAAAATCCGGATAGATGTTCGGGGCTTTGAACCCGACGTGAATCGAACACGCAACCTTCTGATCTGGAGTCAGACGCGCTACCATTGCGCCACGGATCCGGTTTTGTTAAAACACATACATCAGGTAGTAATCTTATAGGTACGTCTCTACTGGTTGCAACTCCTCCGTAGCTACGATGATTATCAAATCTTGGAGGAATCAATCAATAGAGCAATAGGGATACTTGCATCAATGCTACTACCTGTTAGTTCTCTTGCTTGCGATGAACAAGTTGATTTGTTGAGAATATCCTTCTCCTTCCATACACAAATTTGATTGGCTCTGTTTATTTGGAAAGTTTCCAATTACCCCCCTTCTTAATCCCTACCTACCTATACTAGTCGGTATGGAGCCCACGCTATGCTACTCACTGTGATAAAAAATTATGTAAATTATTTAGTATTTCTTAATCAAAGGCATATATAGTTGGACTGGACTAGGTAACGGCAGCCAACCAATCGCGTCCCTCTGTCTGAATTGAATCCCCTTGTAAACCATGCAAGTATGTCCTCCTCCTTTCTACAGAGCAGTGTACCATGCAGCGGAGAAAATACGCTTTTGACCCCTGCCGTGTCTCAATGCCAAAAAAGACCCCTCGCTCGACGCAAAGACAAAAAAGGCCTGACAGACCGTTCAGCTGCTGACACGTGGCACATCTAGCAGGTTTGGCCCGCGGCATCTTCCTCACACAGCTCTAGCCCGCGACCCGTATGCGGGGCCCAGGCCCACCTCCTGCGGCACACTCTACCCGAGGGGCAAGCCTGCCACAGGTCAGGCCCGCGACGATGGGGTGCTGCCTGCCTGCCTGCCCGAGCACACCCACCGCGCTCCCACCCGCGGTATCCAACGTGGCAAGTGCGGGTGTGCGCTGCGCGAGCTACGTCTGCGGTTTTTTTTCTTCATAGAAATCAATGCACCTAAAAAATCATGCCAGGTCAATTCTTACAGCAATGTTTATCTTTCAGTCACTATTCTCCTCAAAATACACAGGGCTTCGAAAACCATGCCATGTCAATATTTCGCTGTAGTGTTTCTCTTTTGGGCACTATTCTTCTCACAGTACGTCAGGCAATTCCTGCCCGTGGGATTCCCTCTCACTCTATTTAAACCACATTCTCCTTGTCATACCTCATCCCGCAGAGCTGTCTACATAGGTTAAACTCTCTCAGCTGCCCAGTGTTCCTCGCTCGCATCTAGAGAAGTGAGAAAACAGAGAAGAAAAAAAGCCAGTTTTGTTGTGAATTTTTAAGTTTTGGAAAGTCAAATTAGCAGAAGAAGAAGTAGAAGATACTGCCAATCTTCTTTAAACTTTAAAACACAGGTAATTCTTATGTTGCTACTAATTTTTTGATTTGTTTTTTGATTTCTTTTTAGTTAAATACATGACACTATATTCATGAAAATTAGTTCAAGTTATAACATTTTTATTTTATGTCAGTCATACAGTATTATAAAGAATATGCATGTCGTTAATATTTGAATATTATAGGATGGCTTCAGCTGGTTGTGATGACATGCCGAAGGAAAAGGCGAGGACTGATGCGCCCGAAGGTTAGAAGTTCCTATTTGTTGGTGCCAGGATTGCTGTAGGCTTATAAAATCCAAAGATATGTCATACACCTTTGGAATGAGGTTCTTCATATGTGCTAATTACGAACATGAGCCAACCAAGGTTGGCCTTTACGACCGTCGTCCACCGGTAAAAGTCACACATATCCGTATTTCTTAGAACATAGCAAACTTTATGAGACATCACAAATGTTAACAGAACTTGCATGCAGTCTCCTCTACCTTTATGTGACTACATGCAGAGGGTAGACAGTAGTCAATTGAAGGAAGATGAGGAAGAACTAATGTGTGAGATGTTGTGGAGGCGGGAAGTGTTTGCACACCGCATACATGAAGCAGAGGAAGAGGAGAAGCAAAAATGTTGGCAAGAGGCGCAACGCAACGAAAAGAAGGAGGTCCAACAGCGCACCATGGAGGCTCGTGAGTTAGAGAGGGCGAAGAAGTGCGAGGTGGCACATTGCGCAAAGGGAGAAGGAGAAGAAGCTCACATAAGTCGTATGCGGAAGGGGAAATATCCCAAGTGTCCTGAGTAGATTTTTGTATTGCCTAATGTAATGATTGTAGTGTCTATCCTGGTTTAGTAATTGGGCATGTATCAGACTCTAGAATTGAATAAAAGACTTATTACTTCATGGAGTAGTGCAAACAACTAAGTAGAGTAGTACAACTATTTGAAATAACTAAACAAAGTGACCGATCAACGGCCTCTTCCCCTCTTGTGTCTAGGCAGCATGTGATCTGATGGGAAAGTGAATTGTTCATGCGGCATCGGGTTTGTCCGGAGGCTATAGAGGGGAATCTCCTAAGTCTCTTGAGTAGGTTCTGATTGAGTAGGAATCTGGCTATGATCAATCTCATCATGTCCAAATAAATTTTGTACCCAACCGTAGCCTGGGTCATGGGACGAACCAGCCTCGTAACCTCCTCCTCCAACTAGGGACTGGTGCTGAATTGTAGGTTGCATCCATGGGGTCTGGACAGCAAAAGTACCATCATCCAGTGGTGAATCAATGTGGTCTATTTTTTACAAAATTATAGAAGTATTATTGCAAAATTAATTTAATATACAACTGCAGCACGTAACTACAAAAAAAATGTAATATTACATACCTGACTAAGTGGACCTCCCTGAGACCCTAGGCCTGTTCTTGTAACGAATCCATGTCGAACTACATACAAAATTGATAATCGGTTAATAATAATTTTTGTAACTCATCATTTGTATAATTCTGGTATGCAATAAATTAAGTGCACCAAAAGTCCTCAAGGAGCTCGCGTAGACGACATTAGTTGT
Source organism: Stipa capillata (assembly GCA_019208055.1). NCBI lineage: Eukaryota > Viridiplantae > Streptophyta > Magnoliopsida > Poales > Poaceae > Stipa > Stipa capillata. The sequence continues at coordinate 120,286 of JAGXJF010005537.1, read as the reverse complement.
ACCGATGTGTCCTCACGTACCTCGGACTATAAATATTAGGAATAAGGTATATGCAAAATATGATATACACGATATATGGAAAATTTGGCCTCCGTTAACAAAGACATACCTCTCGAGCTGCACCTCGCTATGAGGTCTGGCCTTGCTCGTGCGTCGAGTCGTACTATGTCAAACAAGTGAGCATTACGTACTACAAATAAACATATATAAATGAGTGGAATGAGTGTGTGCGCTAAATTTAACGTACCTACAGTCCACTACCAGCTCGCCTAAAGGACATCCTCAAGAGTGAAGTATCTCCACACGCGTCCGACTGTTAAATGTTAGAAGTACGATTCGATTAATATCACGCAGAGTGTATGCGAAAAAGTTAACCTCCAACATTTTTAATGGCATATATCTCGACGTCCTGAAGCGGCACGTGTATCTACTGCCTCACTTGGTCGTGCCGACCTAAGCTTTGGCATGTTTAAAGCATGCGATAGTATGTCATCTGTCTGACCGCAACTCAAATTCTTGAGAATCCCTTTCGCATCCTCGTACATGTCCTTTATCTTGTGATGGTCGCGATGACAGCCCGTGTGAATTTCGGATGCTACAATATCATGGATCCGCAAGGCCCAATCAAGCTACATATATAAGGTTATTTTTAGTCCTCGAGATATGCAATTTTTTTAAATACTTAACAATATTTGTAAATATTACCGTGTCGTCACAACATGAAGCTCGGTACCAATCCATCCCCATCCGTAGCTGATCAACATGTGTGATGTTTGCTCGTCTCTCGGGTGGAGGACATGTGAGCCTAGCGCAGGTCCTTGGCATGTACCACCGCAGGTAGTCGTCGTACGTGCTCTCGTCATATTGCCTACATACAACATAATATAGTAACTGACATGCAAAACATAATATATGTAAGCTGAGTGTCTTTGTCTCAAATTATTTTACTTAGTTCAGAGATGACCTCTTGTGTAGCTAAGTTGTCCCACATCTCCTTCCACCGGTGTTGTGTCATTCTCCAATCGTCGTCCTTCTTGCCTTTCTTACCTTGCCTGCATTTTAAATACGAAAAGCACTAGTAAGTTTACTAAATTTGCCAGCACAAGTACAATAGTTATGAACTTCAAAACTTACTCATGGATTTTTTTTGGAGAGTTCTCTGCTAGCTGGAGGGGGACTTGCTAGAATAGAGCAAACTGCCTCATGACACGTTGTGGTGCATATGGCTCGACCATATTAGAGAATACTAGGTGACAAGTCGTCATCTAGTAATGTACGTCCCTTCTACACTAGATGGACAAACCATGAGGTGCTACACTTAATATATGGTTATTTGTCCATGGGAACCATATCACCCCCTTGTGGTCCATCATCTCAAAGTCCTGGTTGTACATTGGGTAGCAACGCGCCGACATGTCCTGAGCCCAGGTAAAAGTGACACCTGTCTACCGAGTCCCCATAGCAGGCCCATCTATGGCGCTCTGCCCTATGAGATATGGGTGGATCGGTTCAATTATCTGGGGCTGTCCAACTAGGAAGTGCTCCCAAGACCACAATTGAAGTTGTATGGCGTACGCAAAGTATTGACTCTTTGCCCTTCTGACGGGATGTAGCATCACACAACCCCCTGTACGTAGCACAGAGTACTACAGATCTTCAGCTGTATTGAGGAGCGTTCCCAAGGGGGCATCAGCCAACGCCTCTGCAAGGTGGACATAGCTTGGGTACACTATATGACCATTAGAACTTGGAAACATGAACCAACCAAAAAGATATAGCAAATACGCTACCAAATGTGTCCTGACAACCTCTTCGTCAGCATCCACTGGGCATGTGTCAAACCTACTAAGCCAGTTCTTTGGGACACCTTGCGGAAGCTTTCCTTTCTCTGTTCTTAGAATCTTCGCACAAAATCTAGCAACCAAGTGCACCATCTAGTCAACTCTCTTAGGAGGTGGAACAGTTGCGTCTCCGCAAACGGGCAACCCAGTGATCATGGAAATGTTTTGAAGAGTCACCATCATCTCTTGTCGAACCCCAGAATTCATAACAGAGAGGCTTAAGAGAAACCACCCGCTAAGTCGAAACGTCAACCCCGACCTCAACTCCTGGGTGTCAATTCCAAGAGGAGTGGAGTGATATGGCTCCGAATAGCCCGAGACGTCAACCCCAAAGCTTACTCTGGCAAGCGCACAGAGTAGTAGGGTGATATGGTCTCCTCACTCTTGTCCTACCGAGCCGGAACATCAACCCCGAACTCGTCCCGGCAAATTAATGCACGGCTGGAGTAGGGTGATATAGTTCCCAATCTCTCAGTAGTAGAGTCGCTTCACAGGGGTGATTAAACTTAATGACTCTATGATATAACCCTAAAGTCCTACCCACAACATGCGCTTCATCACATACACGCACGGCACATGAGTGGGCGAAAACAACCAGATCTCATAGCAGTGACTCTACGACAGAAACTGCAATATTGTAAGTTTGAAACTTAACAAACATATATACACACAGCGGAAGAGTTTATAAGGCTACGAAGCCAAACAGTAGGGCCAAAAGTGGCAACGGAAACAAACCAAAATACCAACCCAGGGCAGGATCACTGCCTGGGATTCCCAGCGTCTAGGCGTCGTCGGTATCGATCTCTAAATAGAAACCACCCTCCGAAGGGGTGGGTTCCTCTGCAACAAAACAACAACAACAGCAGGGTGAGTACAAAATTGTACTCCGCAAGACTTACAGTGCGGAAGTAGTAGTGATTGTGCCAGGTATCAACAAAAGGGTAATTGTGGACTATTTGCGGAAAGCCAAGTTTACCTTTTCAATACCAATAAGTAGATTGAAATTCGACTACCAGAATACCTTTTTTTTTAAAGGGGACGAGTCGACACTTCGCGAATATTCCTTACTGCAGATCACCACACCTGAAAAACCCCTCGACCCATCCTCGACCACCCTGGGAGGAAGCTGCCGCTAACCACATCCTTAGAGTTGGCAAGTTTTAGAGTTGGTTAGAGTTGTCTAATTCGATGCAAAATCTTACCAAGTTGTCCATAACCGCGGACACGGCTGTTCAAACAGTTCTAACCCTGCAGGGGTGTACATCTTTACCTACACGCATTGATCGTCTCTTAGTGCTAGGCCAATTACACACTTCACGAGGTGTGCTAGCAGAGGGTGATCAATCACGACCGTTACAATGCTGTCGACCTAGGTATGAGCCACCCGTACGGGCTAGTCCATGTGCATCAGTCCGGCCGTAACTGCGACACGGTCCCATGCGTTGTGAATCGAGGTACATCCCCGGTCTCCCAGACCGTGTGTCCACCCCACCCTTATATGAGACCACACACCACATCCCCTTTTTCACGCACACGCAAATGGAAACGGCAAACTAATGCAGCTCATACACTAAGTCTAAGCAAATTAGTGAGCCGTGGGTGGCCCCATAATCCACCCGTGTAGAAGTACGCGAATCTTGGTTCGAAGGGACACCGGTAACCGGTCCTTGCGGGAAGACGAAACAACCCACCATGCTCCCAGCCATGGCCTCTCGTCTAAACCCAGATATGATTAAGCCAATTCATTAGTTATCCCGGTGAACACCCACCTACCACGTAACCCATTCCCAGTGTTGATTCATCTGCTATCCCAGGAATTACGACTTTTACAAGTCTAGGCATGTCTAAGCATAAATAGCATAATAGCATTCGAACAGTGGATACTAGACTACGCTAGATGGGTTAGGTTAGTGGTGGAGCTGTTTAAGCGACAAGGTGAGTCGTATTCATCGGACTAGGGCTTTTCTTAGCGGAAAAATAGCAGTTGAACGCATATGATAACGAATTTAAAAACAACTAATACTTTGCAAATAATAGGAGCTTTGCAATGTGACCAAAGGGGCTGCTTGCCTGGTTGCTCTGCAACGACACCCTGCTCTTGATCGAGACTATCGCCCTGCGGATCTTCCGGCTCTATCGAGGAAAAACAAAAACACCGGAAACAAGGGCATAATCGTAATTATTAAAATGCACAACATCAGCATGAGATGCAATGCATGCCATGACGTAGAGGATGCAAAATAACAACTAATGCAAGTGGACTCAATTTAATCGGAATCCGAACACATAAAATGTCGCGATCCGAAATCCTCCGGCTAATCGGAAACCCTAATTTGAGTTTTTAGCAAATTGTATTATTCCTAGCATGCAAACATGGATGGAAATGATGTTTTTGAATAGATCTTCTTTTTCTGAACATTTTGATATATTATTTGCATTTTTCTGATTTAAAATGAATTTTCTATAAATTTTACAAGATTTAAACCATTTTTACCCCTTTGTTGTATTTTTCTCAGTAAAAATAATATTTAAATTATTTCAAATACAACCAGAGGCTGACAGGTGGGCCCTACTGGTCAGCTTTGACCAGGTTTGACTGGGTCAATGACAGTGGGGCCCACTGTCATAGCTTTTCCCTTTTCTTTTATATTTATTTTAATTTTCAGCTTGGTGGGACCTACATGTCATAGAGACATAACAGAGGAGCATTGATTGCACTGATGATCATTAATCAACTGTCATTAAGCTGTCGGTTTGGTCATAAATACACATGATCAACATTTAATGGAACAATTAATATGTCCAAACACTTTTGGTGTTAATTACAGCATTACCAGTGCATTGATCACAGTTTAATCAATAAACTCATCATTAGCATTAATCCTGATCATTAACCAGAGAGCAATTAATCAGCATGGTTAATTGGTCTTAATGACCAGCTTAAGGGTCATTATGGCCTTGACCACTCGGTCGGGGAACCGGCCCTTGGCTCGGTCCGACGGTGGGCTCCCCCGGCGCGTGCTACCGGCGGCGAAGCCCTCGGGCGAAGCAGCAGCGGCGGCTTACCGGAGATGGGAACCGAGGCGGGTGGCGGGGCGTCAAACGACCGGGCGCCGGGGCTTCTGTGGTGGCTCAGGATGAACGGAGCGGCGGCGCTGGGAGGTGGAGGTGGCGGTGCCGAGGCTTGGCGCGAGGGAGCTCGAGGAACGGGGCACCGGCGGTGAGGAATGGAGGAGGCGGAGCAAGGGCGGCGCGGCGAGCTCGGGAGCGGCGAGACGCGGCGACTGGAGGAGGGCGGGCTCGGTGAGGGATCTAGGCGGGGGCGCGAGGTGCGGCGAGAGTGGAGGCACTCCGGGGAGGCTCGGCAGGGAGGTGAGGGCTCCGGCGGCGGCTCGGGGTGGGAGCTAGGGTGGCGCGGCGAGGGAAGAGGCAAGCGGCGACCGGGATGGCAGGCGGGACCGAGCGGCGCGGGGAAGATGATGGGGACGGCGGCGACCGAAGGGAGAGTGAGAGAGAGGGAGCCGGGGCCTACCCGAAGCAGGAGGTGGCCACCAGGGTGAGGGGAGGCTGCCACGGAAGCAGCTGCGTGTGGATCGGGTGGCCGGCGGCTTGTTGAAGGAGATAAGGGAGCCGGCTTCCTTAGGGGAGAAGGGATAAGGGGGGGGTAGCGGGCCAGGCCGAATGAGGGAGGTGGGCCAATGGGCCGTGCGGGGAGAGGAGGAAATGGGCCAAGGGTGGCCCATCCGGTGGGGGGGGGGAGAAGAAGATTTTGGGGTTTAATTTTATCTTTTGAACTAGGTTTGGTTCTTTTTGTTTTTCTGTTTTTAATTTTCAAACAAACCTAAAGCAAATCAACTTCTTTTTGGCAATCCAAGAGAAACCCTAATTATTTATTTCCCATAGTTATCTTCAAATTCAAAATGACCCCTTGAATTAAGCCCCGAATAAAAGGGTCAAGGTTACATTGGTTCAAAAAATTTCGAAAATCACCGACCCCTTTATGCAAGAATTGGGATCCTGCCGAGTACTTCAAAATTTCAAAAACTTGCTCAATTCTCAGATCACGTTTTGATACCATGGAATGCTCATGATGCACATTACAAAGTTATTAAACTAGGGATGTTACAGACCTACCCCCCTTACGAGAATCTCGACCCCGAGATTCGGATCAGCTGGAGAAGAGGGAGGGGTACGCCGATCGAAGATGATCCTCGCGTTCCCAAGTAGCTTCGTCTTCGGAATGATTAGACCATTGAACTTTGAAGAACTTGACATTGCGTCTTCGAGTCGTCCGTTCCATCTCATCGAGAATACGAAGAGGGTACTCTCGGTAAGACAGATCTTCTTGGAGATCCAAAGTATCAACTGCCGATTCCGGGATTGGATCTTTGAAGCACTTCCGAAGTTGAGAAACATGGAAGACATTGTGGACATTGGATAACGACGGAGGTAGTTCCAATTGATATGCAACTTCACCTCGTTTGGAAAGAATGCGAAAGGGACCAATGTAACGAGGTGCCAACTTTCCTTTGAGGCCAAATCGGCGAACACCCTTAAAAGGAGTGACCCGAAGGTAGACTTTATCGTTTGGCTCAAAGTGAATCTCACGACGATGGAGGTCGGAGTAGCTCTTCTGACGAGATTGAGCAGTTTTCAACCGCTCTCGAATGATTCGAATTTGATCCTCCGCTTCTTTGATCAAGTCGGGTCCAAGAATTTGTCGTTCTCCAGTTTCGGACCAATTGAGTGGAGTTCGACATTTGCGTCCATAAAGGACTTCGAAAGGGGCCATGCCTAGGCTTGATTGGAAGCTGTTGTTATAAGAGAACTCTGCAAAAGGAAGGCACTTCTCCCACTTCGTGCCGAAGGATATAACACAAGCCCTAAGCATATCTTCAAGAATTTGGTTAACCCTTTCGGTTTGTCCACCGGTTTGGGGGTGATAAGCTGTGCTGAACGAGAGATGAGTTCCCATAGCAGCTTGGAGACTTTTCCAAAACCTGGAAGTGAACAAAGCACCTCGATCGGAAATGATCCGCTTAGGGATTCCATGGAGCGATACTATCCGAGAGATGTAAAGATCGGCCAATTGGTTAGCGGTAATCTTCTCTCGGACAGGAAGGAAATGAGCAACTTTAGATAGGCGATCAATGACCACAAAGATGGAATCATTTCCTTTTTGAGTTCTTGGAAGACCCGTGACGAAATCCATGCCAATTTCGTCCCACTTCCACTCAGGGATAAGCAAAGGTTGGAGTGTGCCGGCGGGTCTTTGGTGTTCCGCCTTAACACGACGACACACATCACACTCGGAGATGAAGCGAGCGATCTCTCTTTTCATTCGGGTCCACCAGAACCTCTGTTTCAGATCTCGGTACATCTTCGTGCTACCCGGATGAATAGACATCAGAGAGTCGTGAGCTTCACGAAGAATGGATTCTCGAAGATCGTTGTTCTTCGGCACAACTAGGCGCTTGCCAAACCAAACAACGTCTTGATCATCGATTGAGAAACATTTAGCAACTCCGCTAGCAATGTTCTTCTTAATCTTGCGAATACCCCTGTCATGCTTTTGAGCAGATTTGATTTGATCTTCAAGAGAAGATTGGATTTCAAGGGTATTAAGGAAACCACTTTGAATGACTTCAAGATTAAGCCGTGCAAATTCCTCGTAGAGGGGTGGTTGAGATTCTTGGATCATAAGATTATTGCAGTAGGTCTTCCGGCTAAGTGCATCCGCCACGACATTAGCCTTACCGGGTTGGTAGTGGAGACCTACGTCGTAATCTTTGATCAATTCCAGCCATCTTCGTTGCCTGAGATTCAGGTCGGGCTGGGTGAAGAGATACTTCAAACTTTGATGGTCGGAATATAGCTCGCAGCGATTACCGATGAGATAATGCCGCCAAATCTTCAGAGCATGAACCACCGCAGCAAGCTCTAGGTCGTGAGTCGATAGTTGGTTTCATGTGGCCTGAGCTGACGAGAAGCATAAGCTACCACATGCCCTTCTTGCATCAACACACATCCAAGACCTAGGCGAGAAGCATCGCAATAGACGTCGAAATTCTTGTGGATGTCTGGAAGGACAAGCACAGGAGCGGAGGTCAATCGGCGCTTTAGCTCTTGGAAGCTTTCTTCGCACCTTTCAGTCCACCCGAACTTCTTTTCCTTCTTGAGGAGCTCGGTCAACGGTTTAGCATGTTTGGAGAAGTTCTCGATAAAACGGCGATAATAGCCGGCCAGACCGAGAAAACTCCGTACTTGCGTGACCGACTTGGGTTGTTCCCAATTGAGAATAGCCTTGACTTTGCTAGGATCCACGGCGACACCTTTCGCCGAAAGCACGTGGCCTAGAAAAGCGACTTCTTCGAGCCAAAACTCACATTTAGAGAACTTGGCATAAAGCTGATGTTCATGAAGCTTTCCCAAGACAAGCTTCAAGTGCTCAACATGATCTTCTTTCGTCTTGGAGAAAATCAGAATATCATCGATAAAGATGATCACAAAGCGATCCAGATATTCCATGAAGATGGAATTCATCAGCCTCATAAAGGTAGCAGGAGCGTTGGTTAACCCAAAAGACATCACGGTGTATTCATACAACCCATAGCGAGTCGTAAACGCCGTTTTTGGAATATCTTCGGGTCGGATCTTGATTTGATGGTAGCCCAACCTCAAATCAATCTTGGAAAAGACAGTTGCTCCGGTTAATTGATCGAACAGATCATCAATCCGTGGAAGCGGATACTTGTTTTTGATCGTCACCTCATTAAGAGGCCGATAGTCAACACACATCCGCAGGCTTTTGTCTTTCTTCTCCACGAATAGAGCAGAGCATCCCCAAGGAGAGGAGCTCGGTCGAATGAAGCCTTTTGCTTCTAACTCTTGGAGTTGCTTTCTCATTTCCTCCAATTCATCTTGAGTCATCCGATAAGGGCGACGATAGATTGGAGCGGTCCCGGGAACCAATTCGATAACGAATTCAATATCTCGATCCGGTGGTAAACCTGAAAGCTCGTCGGGGAAGACATCCGGGAAGTCACAGACTACCGGAACATCTGGAAGATCAGGAAGGGATTTGCCTTCAAGAGCACAAAGGTGGGATTCGACGAACTCTGGAGTAAACCGAACGGTTGCACCGGAGGGATGAGAAAGAACCACTGTCTTCGTCGCACAATCAATAAGGGCTTGATGTGCCATCAACCAATTCATTCCAAGAATGACATCGATGTCCGTGGAGACCAAAGCAATTAAAGTGGCGAAGAAATCCAGACTGCCCACCTTGATACAAACATCACGGCATTCTTGGGAGGCTCTCATTACCGATCCCGGAGAGATATAGCCAGGGAGTTGAGCATAGCCTCATAGGGAATATCATGCTGATCCGCAAACCTCTTGGATATAAACGAATGCGAAGCCCCTGAATCGAAAAGAACTGATGCTGGAACTGAATTAACAAGGAGCGTACCAATCACGACATCGGTTGCCTCTTGAGCTTCTTCTGCGACCACGTGAGTCACGCGACCGCGGTTTACGGACTGATGCTGCGGGTTCGCCTTCTTGACGGGAACATTGCCTCGAGGTTGACCTTGCGCTGGAGCAGGATTCGGCGCAGGGTTCTGTCGCTGAGGACAGTCACGAGAGAAGTGACCAGGCTGGCCACATTTAAAACAAGCCCCAAACGGAGGTCTTGGAGCAAACTCAGCAGATTGTCCTCCCATTGGCCTCGGCTGGAAACTAGGAGCTGGAGGACGAGGCACAAAACCGGAGGGTCTTGGAGCGGGTGTAGCGCGATTAAACGCACTGGCAGGAACCCAAATACGCCTCTTTTGCGGATTGGAAGAAGAGGGCTTCACTGCATCTCGAGCACGCTTTCTAGATTCTTCAAGAACTAGCTTGCCGTGCTCCATCTTAACAGCCTTGTTCATTAAAGCCTGGAAGTTGGCGAAGTCAAAAGGAAGCAGCTCATAACGAAGCTCCGGATTCAAACCTTTGCGGAACTTCTCTTGTCGATCCGCATCGGTGGAAACGTCACGAGGAGCATAACGCGCCAAATGGTTGAAGGAGTGGAGATACTCGGTGACGCTCTTTCGTCCCTGAGTTAGATTGCGAAACTCCTCCTTCTTGATGTCCATGACACCTTCGGGGATATGAGTTCCACGGAAGGCGTCGCAGAACTCCTGCCACGTAACCACGTGACCTTTCTCCTGAATGGTGAGGAAATTCTCCCACCATGATGCGGCAGCACCTTCAAGCAGATATGCCGCAAGATCCACGCGATCCGCCGCGGGGATACGCGCGGTCTCCAATTTACGCTCGATGCTGCGAAGCCAATCATCAGCTTCGATAGGATCTTCTGAACGACTGAATGTCGGAGGCTGCGTTCGAAGAAAATCTGAAAGTCCAACTCGAGCTTCGGGTTGGGGAGCAGTATTCCGGACTAGATGCTCCAGAAGGCGAGTCTGGTCCATCCGATTCCGCTCGATCTGCATCAACACCTCGGCCATGGATGGCGGTGGAGGAGGAACATTATTGCGACCAGAGTCACGACCTTGATTACCAGCAGCAGGCTGGCTACCTTCCGGATGTTCGGCCATCTGAATCAAGAAATAGATATGCCACTAAAACATGATCAGATCATAAGAAACTTGAACGGAATTACTCGAATGAATTCACGATTTACAAGATGAACAGAATCTGAACATGTCAATGGAGTAATCGGTAGAGTCGGTAATAACCGGGACAAGATAAGAGGGAAGGTAAGAATTCCCTGCACACGTGAAGTCTAACTTTTGAACGAGGCAAGAAAATAGTAAAATCGTTTTTCAACCAACCGAAGAGGTAAGAAGAAGGACTAGGATCGATAAGGATAAGGAGAAAACAGAAGCACTACTTATGCTTTTCGCAAATCCTTTTTAAGTTCAAATAGTTTTTACAACTTCTAGACACAACAACGGCCAAGACAAGGTCATCCTACAGTCAGCCCTGCTCTGATACCAAAGCTGTCGAACCCCAGAATTCATAACAGAGAGGCTTAAGAGAAACCACCCGCTAAGTCGAAACGTCAACCCCGACCTCAACTCCTAGGTGTCAATTCCAAGAGGAGTGGAGTGATATGGCTCCGAATAGCCCGAGACGTCAACCCCAAAGCTTACTCTGGCAAGCGCACAGAGTAGTAGGGTGATATGGTCTCCTCACTCTTGTCCTACCGAGCCGGAACATCAACCCCGAACTCGTCCCGGCAAATTAATGCACGGCTGGAGTAGGGTGATATAGTTCCCAATCTCTCAGTAGTAGAGTCGCTTCACAGGGGTGATTAAACTTAATGACTCTATGATATAAACCCTAAAGTCCTACCCACAACATGCGCTTCATCACATACACGCACGGCACATGAGTGGGCGAAAACAACCAGATCTCATAGCAGTGACTCTACGACAGAAACTGCAATATTGTAAGTTTGAAACTTAACAAACATATATACACACAGCGGAAGAGTTTTATAAGGCTACGAAGCCAAACAGTAGGGCCAAAAGTGGCAACGGAAACAAACCAAAATACCAACCCAGGGCAGGATCACTGCCTGGGATTCCCAGCGTCTAGGCGTCGTCGGTATCGATCTCTAAATAGAAACCACCCTCCGAAGGGGTGGGTTCCTCTGCAACAAAACAACAACAACAGCAGGGTGAGTACAAAATTGTACTCCGCAAGACTTACAGTGCGGAAGTAGTAGTGATTGTGCCAGGTATCAACAAAAGGGTAATTGTGGACTAATTTGCGGAAAGCCAAGTTTACCTTTTCAATACCAATAAGTAGATTGAAATTCGACTACCAGAATACCTTTTTTTTTAAAGGGGACGAGTCGACACTTCGCGAATATTCCTTACTGCAGATCACCACACCTGAAAAACCCCTCGACCCATCCTCGACCACCCTGGGAGGAAGCTGCCGCTAACCACATCCTTAGAGTTGGCAAGTTTTAGAGTTGGTTAGAGTTGTCTAATTCGATGCAAAATCTTACCAAGTTGTCCATAACCGCGGACACGGCTGTTCAAACAGTTCTAACCCTGCAGGGGTGTACATCTTTACCTACACGCATTGATCGTCTCTTAGTGCTAGGCCAATTACACACTTCACGAGGTGTGCTAGCAGAGGGTGATCAATCACGACCGTTACAATGCTGTCGACCTAGGTATGAGCCACCCGTACGGGCTAGTCCATGTGCATCAGTCCGGCCGTAACTGCGACACGGTCCCATGCGTTGTGAATCGAGGTACATCCCCGGTCTCCCAGACCGTGTGTCCACCCCACCCTTATATGAGACCACACACCACATCCCCTTTTTCACGCACACGCAAATGGAAACGGCAAACTAATGCAGCTCATACACTAAGTCTAAGCAAATTAGTGAGCCGTGGGTGGCCCCATAATCCACCCGTGTAGAAGTACGCGAATCTTGGTTCGAAGGGACACCGGTAACCGGTCCTTGCGGGAAGACGAAACAACCCACCATGCTCCCAGCCATGGCCTCTCGTCTAAACCCAGATATGATTAAGCCAATTCATTAGTTATCCCGGTGAACACCCACCTACCACGTAACCCATTCCCAGTGTTGATTCATCTGCTATCCCAGGAATTACGACTTTTACAAGTCTAGGCATGTCTAAGCATAAATAGCATAATAGCATTCGAACAGTGGATACTAGACTACGCTAGATGGGTTAGGTTAGTGGTGGAGCTGTTTAAGCGACAAGGTGAGTCGTATTCATCGGACTAGGGCTTTTCTTAGCGGAAAAATAGCAGTTGAACGCATATGATAACGAATTTAAAAACAACTAATACTTTGCAAATAATAGGAGCTTTGCAATGTGACCAAAGGGGCTGCTTGCCTGGTTGCTCTGCAACGACACCCTGCTCTTGATCGAGACTATCGCCCTGCGGATCTTCCGGCTCTATCGAGGAAAAACAAAAACACCGGAAACAAGGGCATAATCGTAATTATTAAAATGCACAACATCAGCATGAGATGCAATGCATGCCATGACGTAGAGGATGCAAAATAACAACTAATGCAAGTGGACTCAATTAATCGGAATCCGAACACATAAAATGTCGCGATCCGAAAATCCTCCGGCTAATCGGAAACCCTAATTTGAGTTTTTAGCAAATTGTATTATTCCTAGCATGCAAACATGGATGGAAATGATGTTTTTGAATAGATCTTCTTTTTCTGAACATTTTGATATATTATTTGCATTTTTCTGATTTAAAATGAATTTTCTATAAATTTTACAAGATTTAAACCATTTTTACCCCTTTGTTGTATTTTTCTCAGTAAAAATAATATTTAAATTATTTCAAATACAACCAGAGGCTGACAGGTGGGCCCTACTGGTCAGCTTTGACCAGGTTTGACTGGGTCAATGACAGTGGGGCCCACTGTCATAGCTTTTCCCTTTTCTTTTATATTTATTTTAATTTTCAGCTTGGTGGGACCTACATGTCATAGAGACATAACAGAGGAGCATTGATTGCACTGATGATCATTAATCAACTGTCATTAAGCTGTCGGTTTGGTCATAAATACACATGATCAACATTTAATGGAACAATTAATATGTCCAAACACTTTTGGTGTTAATTACAGCATTACCAGTGCATTGATCACAGTTTAATCAATAAACTCATCATTAGCATTAATCCTGATCATTAACCAGAGAGCAATTAATCAGCATGGTTAATTGGTCTTAATGACCAGCTTAAGGGTCATTATGGCCTTGACCACTCGGTCGGGGAACCGGCCCTTGGCTCGGTCCGACGGTGGGCTCCCCCGGCGCGTGCTACCGGCGGCGAAGCCCTCGGGCGAAGCAGCAGCGGCGGCTTACCGGAGATGGGAACCGAGGCGGGTGGCGGGGCGTCAAACGACCGGGCGCCGGGGCTTCTGTGGTGGCTCAGGATGAACGGAGCGGCGGCGCTGGGAGGTGGAGGTGGCGGTGCCGAGGCTTGGCGCGAGGGAGCTCGAGGAACGGGGCACCGGCGGCGAGGAATGGAGGAGGCGGAGCAAGGGCGGCGCGGCGAGCTCGGGAGCGGCGAGACGCGGCGACTGGAGGAGGGCGGGCTCGGTGAGGGATCTAGGCGGGGGCGCGAGGTGCGGCGAGAGTGGAGGCGCTCCGGGGAGGCTCGGCAGGGAGGTGAGGGCTCCGGCGGCGGCTCGGGGTGGGAGCTAGGGTGGCGCGGCGAGGGAAGAGGCAAGCGGCGACCGGGATGGCAGGCGGGACCGAGCGGCGCGGGGAAGATGATGGGGACGGCGGCGACCGAAGGGAGAGTGAGAGAGAGGGAGCCGGGGCCTACCCGAAGCAGGAGGTGGCCACCGGGGTGAGGGGAGGCTGCCACGGAAGCAGCTGCGTGTGGATCGGGTGGCCGGCGGCTTGTTGAAGGAGATAAGGGAGCCGGCTTCCTTAGGGGAGAAGGGATAAGGGGGGGTAGCGGGCCAGGCCGAATGAGGGAGGTGGGCCAATGGGCCGTGCGGGGAGAGGAGGAAATGGGCCAAGGGTGGCCCATCCGGTGGGGGGGGGGAGAAGAAGATTTTGGGGTTTAATTTTATCTTTTGAACTAGGTTTGGTTCTTTTTGTTTTTCTGTTTTTAATTTTCAAACAAACCTAAAGCAAATCAACTTCTTTTTGGCAATCCAAGAGAAACCCTAATTATTTATTTCCCATAGTTATCTTCAAATTCAAAATGACCCCTTGAATTAAGCCCCGAATAAAAGGGTCAAGGTTACATTGGTTCAAAAATTTCGAAAATCACCGACCCCTTTATGCAAGAATTGGGATCCTGCCGAGTACTTCAAAAATTTCAAAAACTTGCTCAATTCTCAGATCACGTTTTGATACTATGGAATGCTCATGATGCACATTACAAAGTTATTAAACTAGGGATGTTACATCTCTCCCCAACGAAAGTGCAAAGTATGAGTCTCCGGTCTCCCCCTGTCCACAAGAGCAGTCAACAGAGACGTGTCCAAAGTGAAAGACTGGCCGGTCAACATCGTCCTAGCGAATGATAGGAGCCAGTATCTCGAAGGAGTGGAACGAACCGCTTGTCAAGGGGTCAATGCGACCTTGGAACCCTCAACGTGAACGTTGGTGGGACGTCAACATCACTTCCTAGCCAAGAGTGGCACCGATAGTGATCATCGTAAAAAGAAACGTACTGCAATTCAACAAACATTATAACACTACGACTATAACATGCACTACATACAAATAATGTAATCTATATATCAGCTTACATTACAACACTCCGATTTGACTTGCACTACATATAAATAAAACACAACATTAGGTAAGCATACATCACAAGACTCTGAGTTCAACATGAACAGTACACATGTAAAATAGACCATCACAACTGCTAACATTACAACACCTTCAATTCTATATGACAATACATAGATAAAACACAGTGTCATTCTTGCAAATTTGATAACTAGTTACGAGTCTACCTGTTCGGCTTGTTGGGGCAATCCTTCTTCCTGTGTCCAGCGCTCCTACATATTGTACACTTGCGGGGCTCTCTAATTTGGCTATCGTCCATGTCATTCCTGAATCGACGAGTATGCCGATGACCCTTCTTTTCCTGCTTCAATGCTGAATTCAGCACCCACTCAACTTGGCCAAGCCATACATCCTTGTAACTCATTTGAAGGCCGTCTGAGTAGAACTCACCGCTCCATGTTCCAAGCAGATGTTGAATATTGAAGTATGTTGAGACGTACTACTGCGAGGCCTGTTTCAAGTGTGCACACACCGTATACAGATGTGAGCAAGGGTAGTGAAGCTTCAGCTTGTTACATGTGCATGCACATGCATTCACGTCAAGCTTGCATTCATGCTTCCTGTCACCTCTAGTGTGGCTGTTCACATGCTTCATGCGTAGACGGATCTCATATTTCCTCCGCAAGCCATCAACTACTCGAATGTCATGCTTCTGAGATTTTTTAATTTTCATATCCATGTATCTCTGCATGACTTCGAACCATTGCTTACCTTTCTCCATGTTACCTTTTGCAGCCCTAGATCTATTATCAAAGTAACTAACAGTTCGGGACCATGATTCATCAACGATGGCAGTGATAGGGAGGCACTGCACACCTTTTAGCACGCTGTTGTAACCTTCTGACATGTTTGTTGTGATTATGTCATACCTTCGACCCTCCGTGTCATAAACCAACGCCCACTTCTCCATTTCTGGAGCATCCTTACTGACCCACTCCGAGAGAGTCTGAACTCTTCTAGTGGGCCCACCCCTTGGATGCACTGGCTGTTCACCTTCAATGTGAGCTTCCCCACTATAATGGGCTGTTGCATTCTCTAATAATATCCAAATCTCCTAGAACTTCCGCAACTGATTCTGCATGCGCATTTTCTTAAAATTCTTCGTAAGTTCCTTACTTTGGAACTTACCAAAGAAATTGGCCGCTAGATGCCTCATGCACCACCTGGATTCAAGATCGCTCCACCTGTACTCCTCAACAACTGTATTCCTGATTGTGTTAATTGCATTTAGGAGCCCAGCATTGCGATCGGTAATGAGGCGTACATGAAGAATATCTCTTACAACTGATAACTTCAGATTTATGAGGAACCACAACCAGTTATCTGAGTTCTCGCTCTCAATGATTGCATATGCAAAAGGAAGCACTTGATCATTTGCATCGGATGCCATTGCTATTATTAATGTCCTCTTGTACTTTCCCGTGAGGAAGGTACCATCCATGGACAGCACGGGACGACAATACTTAAATGCCTCAATGGTTTGACCGAAGGCTTAGAATATACGATCAAGTATGAACCAACCAGGTACTCCATCAGGATGTGGCCAGTTAAACTTGTTTCTGTAAGTGCCAGGGTTAGCTTCCGCTATCTGATGTAACAACCTGGGGGACAAAGTTATACCCCTCCTCGAATGTCCCGAACATCCTCTTGATCACCTTCTTTTTGGCCCTCCTCGAATGACTTGTTATTTGTGTTTAACCCTTTTATTCATATTATGAAACGTAATTCCTGACTCCAATATTTGTAAATTTTCCATCACATAAAAAATTATTTAGTACAATATTTTATGTTTTAGATTTCTGACATTACTTTTCCCAATTTAGACCGTAATAAATTTTTATGAACATACAAATATGTTTAACACTATTTTATAGATGCACATATTAAAACATAACAGTCTACATACATAATTATTTGCATGTGAAATTTCATTACCTTAAACGGTGGTTTACCGTTTAATCAACAAATTTTGCAATTGCAACACAAATATGATCCACAATTCACCCTTCAAGCCATCATCATATGTACTCCGGTCACTACATTATAAATAACAACATTGTTATCATAAGTTATAGCATCGTACAAACATGCTAAACACTACATACCACTTGCTAATTTTTTGCTACTTAACTCCTTTTTTCAACATAAAAAATATGATGACTACCAATACTAATAAGGTAACTTCTGTCTCGCTAATTATAATGAAAACATTATTATTTTTGGTCCAAAAATTAAACTAACATCCTCATCATCATATCAATTGTTCCTCACAATAAGTTTGTGTTAAAATTTTTTATCACCATAAGTTCCATACTAGCAATTCTCCTAATTTATATTTTCGGTCCTACAAAATAACCAAAAACATCACTTACATATATGACATATAGCAAAGAAAATAAATGTAACATGCTGATCTCCGACTAACCAAACAACTAATCGGCAACTTGCATGCGGATTTTTCTTACCTCTACTTGTACATCGTGACTTGATCTTTTTTTTCTTCAACTACTGCAACCACTGATTTCAGCTCCAAAACCTATAAAAATCTCTTCGAAGTCCGATCTTCTTTCCTTATTCTTCTCTATTGTTGGGATGACAAGTACATGTACTGGTATGAGAGAAGGTACACGCAGTGAATTAGATGAGATGGTGAGAGGGAGCTGCACCTGCCTGGGGTTTATAAGACTGTAGACTGCAGAGTCTCACATGTGGGTGAGATTTTGACATTATATGTCCAATCTAATTGCAACAGTAAAAGCTTAATCCAAACCGACCGTGTGACTGCGTGATTTTCGGGCATGAAATCTGAAATAAACATCATGTATTTTGAGGAGAATAGTGGCTGAAAGATAAATATTGCTGCAAGAATTGACCTGGCACAATTTTTTAGGTGCACTCATTTCTATGAAGATAAAAAACCACAGACGCAGCTCGCGCGGCGTGCACCCGCACGCGCCACGTAGGATCCCGCGGGTGGGACGCGCGGTGGGTGCGCCCGGGCAGGGGGACAACAACCCGTCGCCGTGGGCCTGACCTGCAGCAGGAGGTGGGTGCGGGCCGTGGGCCAGAGCTGCTGGAGGAAGATGCCGCAGGCCAGACCTGCTGGATGTGCCACATGTCAGTAGCCGAGTGGTCCGTTAGGCCTTTTTTGCCTTTGCGTCGAGCGAGGGGTCTTTTTTGGCATTGAAGCATGGCAAGGGGTCAAAAGCGCATTTTCTCCCCATGCAGCCATACAAGTCAACTAAAAGATATGGCATCAGCAAGATTCTCTCAATCTCTAATTTTAAAAATCATTTCTCTTTTGTATCTCAAACTATTTACCCGATTGACAATCTGTTTTCACTGTTGAGTTCCTTGTGATAAGAAGTTTAAGACTAGAGTTCTGATGACTTTTTTTAGCATCAGTAGTTACTATGTAGTAAGGAGCGAGTTATCACGTTGTTAGCAACAAGTTATTAGATTATATGGCCTATTTGGGACCGCTCTTGCTCCCAACTCCCCAATCGGGACAGGTGAAGCTCCCCCAAATAGGTCAACTCCACCAAAATTGCAGAGTGGAGTTGGGCCTCCAAACCTAGCTGCGCAGTGCATTTCACCGAAGCCACGAATTGGTCGCTCCACCCGCTCTGATTGCACCCCGCGCCTATCCTGTTTGAGAGTACCCCTGTAGTTTGGCTTGTAACTACAACAGATTGCCATTGGGAAACCCCCCAAAAAGAACAACTTAGCACCCGAATCCCCCCGCCCCTGTGCTCACAACCCCAACTCCCCACTTGTGCTCACACCCCGACTTCCCAACCCTAGCGACGGCAGCGCCTTTTGAGGCAAAGCGTGGCGGTGTGGCAGTGGCGGTTGACTCTCGCGGCAAGGCGCAGTGGTCGGTGCTAGGTGCAGCGAGCAATGAGGCTGCCTCCTCCTCTGAGCTAGGGTGCCTCCCCTCCGGCTACAGCCACCTCTCTGCCTCTCCCTCCGGCTACAGCAGCAGCGGCTTGGCTCACCGGCCCATGTCAGCCTCTCCCTCTGATATCAGCCATAGCTCTCCCCACCGGCTACAAATCTTAGGCAAGGAGCAATTGATTCCCTGATCCTTCTTCCCCTCTGAAATTTTGAATGATTGTCTACTAAACATTTTACTACATTGGTACCATGCTGAACATTTATGTAGGTGAATATTTTTAGCATCTATTTAATGTAGGCTGAGGTTACATGTAATTGTTTGTCTAATTACAGGATAGACAGTTTTGGTTGGAGTTAGCTTACAAATAGAAGCATCATAATAATTCACTAATTTGGTAGCTTGAACTTTGTGATGGTACCCTAGAAAATGAAATACAATGCATGTTTTCCACAATAGGATATAATGAAACTTTAGTTGAACCTTTACATTTTCCTCTTGACCGTATTTTTCTTAGAGGTGGGAACGGAATGAATACATATGAATACTGCTTTACTATATTCTTTATCAATTTTTTGCTAGATTCAAAATCAAAACGGATAGTGCACCAATGTCTAAAACCTCTTTCCAGATCCTATACCACCAGATTTGGCATCGGATCTATCAGAAATTGTCCTACTACTTTCAGCCTACTCCTTGCCACCGTTTACTAAGGGCTTATCATATTAGAGTTTTGATGATGTAAAAGAAACAGGAGAAAGGCAGAGCATGTTGATTGTACGAGTAACATGTTGGCACTCAAAATGGAGTGTATTTGGATGGATATTTCAGAACAATATCTTATACCACCTCTTTGTATGCCAAAAAGTGCCATGGCTCAAAAACCTCTTCTCATGTTCTATACCAAGAGTTATTTCTCATTAATATTTCTTACATTTAGGCCTCATTTGGAAGCACATGGGTAGTCTGTGATTAGCTCTTTGAATTTGGTGTGGGACCCATGCTATGCTACTAGTTGTGATAAAATTATGTATGTTATTTATTTCTTAATCAAACACATATATAGTCTTGCTTACATTTTGCCCCCGAAGGAGAATACTCCCTTAGTGGTGTTTCCACTGATTTGGTTGACAGATTACATCTCTGATCATTATCCCAAAGGGCTGATTACACAACAGAGAGTACATGTGACAGGAAGCATGAAGAGCATGGTCACAGGTAACAGCTTTTTTAAAGATGGGGGCCCTTAGGACCTAGAAGCTTCTGGCATTACGGTGAAAAGAAGTATAAGATAGCTTTTACAAGGAGGCCCCCAAGAGATAAAAGTATTACAGCTCACAACCCCATTTTTGCATAAAGGACCTCTAAAGAAAATATAAACGCGACTAGGTCCATGTACGCCGATGCTGCTGGAGATGAAGTGTTCGCCCTCGGTCAAAGGTCTCTGTGCCTAGTATTCCCAGACCTAGTTGTGGCTGCATAACCGCTAATTTCCACCATGGGCAGCACAGAGGAAAGAGCCTCCCTAAGATGGAGGTTGGTCATGATGGTGGTGTAGATGGACAAAAGGTGGAGGATCTGATCCTCTGGTGATCCATCGAACCACAACATCGTGCTTCACCAAGAACATTTGATCTAGGTGACTTCAATCTTGGCGAAGAAGAGCACTAGTTCTACATGTAGGAGTTGGAACCTTACAGAAGCATCTTGCTACAGGGGAAGAAATGCAAAGTGGCCGGAAGGAGGTGACACACAGGAAAACAACCAAACATCAGCACAGGAAAGTTTATTTGATGGAAGTGAAGCTCACCTGATCTGCCAACACTGAGAATGGTTGAAGCTGCTGTTGGAAATATGCCCTAGAGGCAATAATAAAGTTGTTATTATTCTATTTTCAAGTTCATGATTAAGTTTATGTTCTATGCTAGAATTGCATTGGTTCTTGGATATGAGATTCAGAGGAAAACCTAATTGCATGTGTGGAATAATAAACACCATTCAGATCCCTAGTCAGGCCTCTGGACTAGCTCATGTATTGTTGATGGTCTTGTTTTCCAGATCATGGGCATTGTTAAAGTAACAAGGATGCCGGCAATAATGGGAACACATTGTTAGAGTAACAATGGTGTTGGATAGACCCCCTTATGAGATACTACTAGATAACTTCGTCAATATGTTGTCAGTATCTTCTCATTATGTGTTAACGTTTACTTGCGTCCTTAGACCATGAGAATATCGTAGACCCGAATACCAGATGGTTGCTTTGGGGTCATCAAACGTTACTCCGTAACTGGGTAATTATAAAGGTGACTTTCAGGTACACCAGAAAGTATATCGTGGTTCAAGATATGTCAAGACTGGGATTTGCCCATCCGGCGATAGATATACACTCTGGGCCCACTCGGTATTACGGTGTCCAGCATCGCCTGGCCAGGTATTGTGACAAAAGGGTTAGTCACGGGAACACCGGAATACGGAAACGAGAAAAGAGTACAAACCGGTAACGAGGATAACTAGGTATAGTGATCAAGGAGTTGATCACAGGGATACCATAAAAGTCTCGCCTCAAGTTGTGTAATGTATCGTGAGGCAAAAGGATGATATGCGGTAATACGAGGTTCGCTCGATAAAGATCTTTGATGATATGTGGGAGTCGTTATGGGTGTCCTGATCCCACTGACGATTATTGACCGGAAGGTGTTCCGGACATGTCCACATATACTCGAACCTATAGGGTCACACACTTAACATTTTAGTGACATTTAGGAATGCTACGATTTATGGAGAATGAGAGAGAAGGGTTTCTGAAAGTGTTTCGGATGATCTCGAAAGTGTTCCGGGAGGTCCCGGATGGTTCCGGTGATGTCCGGAAGTGTTCCGGAAAGTATCGGAAGGTTCTACAAGGTTCTGGAAGGTACTAGAATGTTCTAGAAGGTTCTAGAAGGTTCCAGAAGTTCTAGAAGGTTCTGGTGGAGTTGGACTCCAACTCCATCAGGGAGTTCCTGCTGGAGTAGAACTCCACCTTCCCAGGGAGAGCTGCCCCACCCCCTTTAAATAGAGGGGCATGGCACCTCAAAGGGCATCCCAAGCAGCCCCAAAGGAAGCCCTAGCCCCTTGGCCGAAACCCTAGGCAGCCGCCACCTCTAGATTGACCGCAGCCTCCTCTTCCTCTCTCTTCTAGATTGGATCTAGTTCAGCTGTCGGCGCTGCTGCTGCTTCTCCTTCTCGTAGATCCCCGCTGTTCTTGTGTGCTGGTCCACACATTACCGCGGTGTCGCTGATCCGGTACGCGTGGATACCTCGGAGACGTCGTACACTTCGGTGTTCGATCGGGCGAACTATTCACGAGGAGATCACTCTCGCGGCTGGGAGATATAACCTAGCTGCGGGAGTCTGCGGACTTCATCGACATCGTCAACTTCTCCGCTGCATTGACGTGATTGGCAAAGGTATGATATCGTTGCCTGCACCTCGATAGGGGAACGTGCTACGCAAAACAAAAATTTACCGTACACGAACCAAACCAAGATCCACTATCGAGGTGCAGGCAACGATATTATACCTTCGCCGATCACGTCAATGCAGAGGAGAAGTTGACGATGTCGATGAAGTCCGCAGACTCCCGCAGCTAGGTTATACCTCCCAGCCGCGAGAGTGATCTCCTCGCGAATAGTTCGCCCGATCGAACGCCAAAGTGTACGACGTCTCCGAGGTATCCACGCGTACCGGATCAGCGACACCCCGGTAATGTGTGGACCAGCACACAAGAACAGCGGGGATCTACGAGAAGGAGAAGCAGCAGCGCGTCGGCAGCTGAACTAGATCCAATCTAGAAGAGAGAGGAAGAGGAGGCTGCGGCCAATCTAGAGGTGGCGGCTGCCTAGGGTTTCGGCCAAGGGGCTAGGGCTGTCTTTGGGGCTGCTTGGGATGCCCTTTGAGGTGCCATACCCCTCTATTTAAAGGGGGTGGGGCAGCTCTCCCTGGGAAGGTGGAGTTCTACTCCAGCAGGAACTCTCTGATGGAGTTGGAGTCCAACTCCACCAGAACCTTCTAGAACCTTCTAGTACCTTCCAGAACCTTGTAGAACCTTCCGATACTTTCCGGAACACTTCCGGACATCACCGGAACCATCCGGGACCTCCCGGAACACTTTCGAGATCATCCGAAACACTTTCGAAACCCTTCCCTCTCGTTCTCCATAAATCGTAGCATTCCTAAATGTCGCTAAAACGTTAAGCGTGTGACCCTATAGGTTCGAGTATATGTGGACATGTCCGGAACACCTTCCGGTCAATAATCGTCAGTGGGATCTGGACACCCATAACGACTCCCACATATCATCGAAGATCTTTATCGAGGGAACCTCGTATTACCGCATATCATCCTTTTGCCTCACGATACATTACACAACCCGAGGCGAGACTTTTATGGTATCCCTGTGATCAACTCCTTGATCACTATACCTAGTTATCCTCGTTATCGGTTTGTACTCTTTTCTCGTTTCCGTATTCCGCTGTCCCCGTGACTAACCCTTTAGTCACAATACTTGGCCAGGCAATGCTGGACACCGTAATACCGAGTGGGCCCAGAGTGTATCTCTCCATCACCGGATGGGCAAATCCTAGTCTTGACATATCTTGAACCACGATATACTTTCTGGTGTACCTGAAAGTCATCTTTATAATTACCCAGTTACGGAGTAATGTTTGATGACCTCAAAGCAACCATCCGGTTCCGGGTCTACGATATTCTCATGGTCTAAGGACGCAAGTAAACGTTAACACATAATGAGAAGATACTGACAACATATTGACAAAGTGATCTCGCAGTATCTCATAAGGGGGTCTATCCAACACCATTGTTACCCTAACAATGTGTTCCCATTATTGCCGGCATCCTTGTTACATTAACAATGCCCATGATCAGGAAAACAAGACCATCAACAATACATGAGCTAGTCCAGAGGCCTGACTAGGGATCTGAATGGTGTTTATTATTCCACACATGCAATTAGGTTTTCCTCTGAATCTCATATCCAAGAACCAATGCAATTCTAGCATAGAACATAAACTTAATCATGAACTTGAAAATAGAATAATAACAACTTTATTATTGCCTCTAGGGCATATTTCCAACAGTCTCCCACTTGTACTAGAGTCAATAATCTAGCCAATGCTTAAGCTCCTAACACCTATGCCATTCCGGTGTTTCTCATGCTTTGCTTGTGGTAGAGGTTTCGTCAATGGATCTGACACATTCAGGTCCGTGTGTATTTTGCATATCTTTACGTCTCCACGCTCCACCAATTCACGAATGATGTGGAATCGGCGTTGTATATGTTTGGACTTCTGGTGGGACCTTGGCTCCTTGGCCTGAGCTATGGCGCCACTATTGTCACAATAGAGCTCCATAGGATCCAGCGCGCTCGGAACCACACCAAGCTCGGTGACGAACTTCTTAATCCAAACGCCCTGCTTTGTCGCTTCCGAAGCGGCGATATACTCAGCCTCCGTTGTAGAATCCGCCACAGTGTTCTGCTTGGAACTCTTCCAGCTCACTGCGCCACCGTTCAGTGTATACACAAAGCCTGACTGAGATCGAAAATCATCCGGATCTGTGACAAAGCTAGCGTTGGTGTAACCCTTTACAACAAGCTCTTCGTCACCACCGTATACGAGAAACATGTCCTTAGTCCTCTTCAGGTACTTAAGGATATTTTTCACTGCTGTCCAATGATCACGACCTGGATCACTCTGGTATCTGCTCGTAACACTTAGAGCATAGGACACATCTGGTCATGTACATATCATGGCGTACATGATTGATCCAATCGCAGATGCGTATGGAATCTTATTCATGCGTTCACGACATCGGCAAGAAACCCCTTCTTGGCGTTTTCCATACTGAACCTCTTCAGTACTTTATCTATATATGTACTCTGGCTTAGCCCTATTAGGCGCTTTGATCTATCTCTGTAGATCTTTATACCTAATATGTATGCTGCCTCGCCTAAGTCTTTCATTGAAAAACTATTTTTCAACGAAGTCCTAATATTGTCAAGAAAAGATACATCGTTCCCAATCAACAATATATCATCCACATAGAGTATTAGAAATGCTATTGCGCTCCCACTTACTTTCTTATAAACACAAGCCTCTTCGCAGTTCCTGATGAAGCCAAACCCTTTGACCACTTCATCAAAGCGAAGATTCCAACTCCGTGATGCTTGCTTTAGTCCATAGATGGATCTCTGAAGTTTGCATACCTTTCCAGCATCCTTTGGATTGACAAAACCCTTGGGCTGTATCATATACATGTCCTCGGTTAGCTTTCCATTCAGGAATGCTGTTTTGACGTCATTTGCCAAATCTCGTAATCAAAATATGCAGCAATCGCTAGAAGAATCCGAACAGACTTAAGCATCGCTACGGGAGAGAATGTCTTGTCGTAGTCAACTCCTTGAACTTGTCGGAAACCCTTTGCGACTAGTCGAGCCTTATAGATGTATACATTCCCATCCGCGTCTATTTTCTTTTTATAGATCCATTTACATTCGATAGGTTTCATGCCTTCAGGAGGGTCCACAAAGTTCCAAACTTGGTTCTCGTACATGGATTCCATCTCGGATTTCATGGCGTCTAGCCATTTAACGGAGTCAGGGCCCATCATTGCTTCCGTATAGGTCACAGGTTCATCGTTGTCTAACAACAATACCTCGTCTGAAAACCACTGTGGTTTCGTGCGAATCCTGCCAGACCTTCGTGGTTCAGCTGCTGGCTCGACCGAAGTCTCTACATCACATGTAGGGGCTTCCGTATCAGTCATTATGGGAAACTCCGGAACCACTTCCGGCATTTCATCACTTTGACCTAATGACGGAGATTCACCAATCTCGTCAAGTTGCACTATCCTCCCACTCACCCCTTTCGCAAGAAACTCTTTCTCGAGAAACACACCGTTCTTTGCGACAAACACTTTGCCTTCGGTGCGGTGATAGAAGGAATACCCAACAGTTCCTTTGGGATAACCAACGAAGAAGCACTTATCCGATTTGGGATCGAGCTTATTTGGTTGTAAACGCTTTACATATGCATCGCATCCCCAAATTTTAAGAAAAGACAAGTTGGGTTTCTTCCCATGCCATATCTCATATGTTGTCGTTTCAACGGATTTAGATGGTGCTCTATTCAGTGTAAAAGCGGCAGTCTCTAAAGCATAACCCCAAAAAGACAATGGCAGTTCAGTTAATGACATCATCGATCTTACCATGTCCAACAAGGTTCGATTACGTCTCTCGGACACTCCATTCCTCTGTGGCGTTCCGGGAGGCGTAAGCTACGGAACAATTCCGCAACTCTTCAGATGTTCGCTAAACTCGTAACTCAAATACTCCCCTCCGCGATCCGATCGCAGAAACTTGATTTTCTTGTTACGATGATTTTCTACTTCATGCTGAAATTCTTTGAATTTTTCAAAGGTTTCAGACTTATGTCTCATCAAATAGATATACCCATATCTACTCAAATCATCCGTAAAGGTAATGAAGTAGAGGAATCCACCGCGTGCAGCTATACTCATTGGACCACATACATCTATATGTATGATCTCCAATAAGTCAGTCGCCCGTTCTACGTGGCCTGTGAACGGTGTTTTAGTCATTTTTCCCATTAGACAAGGCTCGCAAGTGCCAAATGATTCATAATCAAATGATTCCAAAAGTCCATCACAATGGAGTTTCTTCATGCGCTTCTTTCCAATATGACCCAAACGGCAGTGCCACAAATAAGTGGAATTCAAATCGTTTGTCTTGCGACGTTTAGCGTCAGTGTTATGGATGTGTGTATTACCGTCAAGATTCATAATAAATAACCCATTCACAACGGGAGCATGGCCATAAAACATATTATCCATATAAATCGAACAACCCTTGTTCTCAGACTTAAACGAATAACCGTCTTGCAACAAACATGATCCAGAAATAATGTTTTTGCTCAAGGCCGGAACATAGTAACAATTACTAAGCTCTAAAATAAATCCTGAAGATAAATGTAGAGGTAGGATGCCGACGGCGAGCACAGCAACTTTTACTCCGTTCTCGACGCGCATCGTCACCTCATCCTTTGCCAGTCGCTTAGGCCTCTGTAGTTCCTGCATCGAGTTGCAAATGTGAGCAACCGATCCGGTATCCAATACCCAAGAATTACATTGTGGACCAGCAAGGAATACATCAATAACATGTATGACACTCATACCTGAGCTGGACTTTCCAGACTTCTTCTTTTCTGCCAGATATTTCTTGCAGTTCCTCTTCCAGTGTCCCTTCTCTTTACAGAAGAAGCACTCAACATCAGAAGTGGCGCCAGTCTTGGACTTTTTAGGCATGTCAGTCACACTAGCACCCTTGGACTTGCCCTTTTTCTTAGACTTGCCCTTCTTCTTGAAGTTGGTTATTTTATTCACCATCATCACATGATTGGCGTCCTTCTGGATTCCACTCTCAGCAGTTTTAAGCATAGTGAACAATTCACCCATACTCTTTTCCATCCCATTCATGTTGTAGTTCATGATGAAGCTACTGTAGCTCGGAGGGAGGGAAACGAGAACAAGATCAGTGCCCAACTTTTGGGAGATTGGAAAACCTAGCGCATCCAACCTTTGCGCGTACCCAGACAATCTGAGTACGTGCTGACTTACTGAGCTGCCCTCAGCCATCTTGCATTCAAACAAGGCTTTGGATATCTCATATCTTTCAGTCCTTGCTTGCTTCTGAAACAAAGCTTTCAGCTCCTGGATTAACTCATAAGCAGCCCAATTCTCAAAACGCTTTTGAAGATCAGGTTCCATGGAGGCAAGCATGACGCACTGTACTGCAATGGAATCATCACTCTTAGATTGATAGATACGAGTCTCATCATCCGTAGCGTTAGCGGGGAGTTCACCGAGAGTTTGCGATAGGACATAGTCCTTCTTGGCACTCTTGAGGACAATCCTCACATTACGGTACCAGTCCGTAAAGTTGTTACCAGATGAATTCAGTTTTTCTTTCTCAAGCAACGCGCATAGAGGAAAGGTGGTTACGGGTGCCATAGATCTACAACTAAAAACAAATACACTTTAGACATTGTTCATGATTAAAGCAACTCAAATTAACACTTAATTAGAGTAAGCTCTCACTAAAACTAATATCCCTCATAATTGATTATTAGTGATTCAAGATCCATGACTCACTTACTCCGCCATTGATGTGACATCACTGATGACGGAATAACGAGACCGGTAGGTCAACGTGCCAATCATATCCCCACATGACTCTTGTTCATCTTTCGATGGGTGTGTTCCGAGCCCAAGACGATCTTGCCAAGCTCGTCAAGACAACCGAGTGCCCTGCTGCACGAACGGTTCACGCCCGCCTCATATATGTCAAACCTATCGTACCCATGTGACATGGCGCACCTCAGAATGGCAAATATTCCAGACGGTGCTACACTTGGAAGAACACTAACTACTTGATATTTGTGTGAGGGATCACCCTATTTAACAACGTCTTTCACGCATCAAACAAGGTGCATAAAAGGGATTAACATCACATGCAATCAAATTATTGTGATATGGTATAGCCCCTTTTGTTGAAGAAGACTTCTTCAACATCCTTTGGCGGAGAACTCTTTTTTCGCGTACGGCGTTGTGTCGAGGTCCATCGATGTAAGATTGTCACCACCATGTCCTCACAATTACAACTATTTGCTATCACATAGCTAATAAAATAAATGCATTACATGGCTTTCTAGTTGACGCGCGGGTCAATACAATAAATAATGACAATCATATTGGCTCCTGCCGATTGCCGTACTCACGACACGCAGGTCATGACAAAATTAAAATTACAAACACTTTGCATCTCATACAATCACATTGCATCATATAGGCTATACCACATCACATGCATACCCTGCAAAAACAAGTTAGACGCCTCTAACTTTTATGCTACAATACGTGGCTTTATGGCTACGTTGCAAACCGTTTGGTACCTACGTTACCATAAGCACGATTGCTCTTGCAGTTATTTAACTGTCGGGGTGTATGGAATTGGAGATTCAGAAATCTCGAACCTCATACTAAACTTCGTCATACGCATGACCCCCGTGTAGATCACATCTACAAGCCCGCTCATTGTAAATTTATCTTTCTCAACTAAAGTGAAACCAAAGTCATCCTTAACATGTCTCGATCCGAAGATCGTAAGGTTCGCCGGACCTCTGAAAACGATCAAAATTATGCAATGAGAGGGAAACAACAAGAAAATCCGGTGGTAGATCTCATCTAACACCCCGCACATCATATGTGTAATGCCGCATATCACATATGGTCTAGTCGTACCTACAACTACGCATAATACTGCTCTGATACCACTGTTGGGGAACGTGCTACGCAAAACAAAAATTTTACCGTACACGAACCAAACCAAGCACCTCGGGTTGTGTAATGTATCGTGAGGCAAAAGGATGATATGCGGTAATACGAGGTTCGCTCGATAAAGATCTTCGATGATATGTGGGAGTCGTTATGGGTGTCCCAGATCCCGCTGACGATTATTGACCGGAAGGTGTTCCGGACATGTCCACATATACTCGAACCTATAGGGTCACACGCTTAACGTTTTAGCGACATTTAGGAATGCTACGATTTATGGAGAATGAGAGAGAAGGGTTCCGAAAGTGTTTCGGATGATCTCGAAAGTGTTCCGGGAGGTCCCGGATGGTTCCGGTGATGTCCGGAAGTGTTTCGGAAAGTATCGGAAGGTTCTAGAAGGTACTAGAAGGTTCTAGAAGTTCTAGAAGGTTCCAGAAGTTCTAGAAGGTTCTAGAAGGTTCTGGTGGAGTTGGACTCCAACTCCATCAGGGAGTTCCTGCTGGAGTAGAACTCCACCTTCCCAGGGAGAGCTGCCCCACCCCCTTTAAATAGAGGGGCAGGGCGCCTCAAAGGGCATCCCAAGCAGCCCCAAAGGCAGCCCTAGCCCCTTGGCCAAAACCCTAGGCAGCCGCCACCTCTAGATTGGCCGCAGCCTCCTCTTCCTCTCTCTTCTAGATTGGATCTAGTTCAGCTGCCGGCGCGCTGCTGCTTCTCCTTCTCGTAGATCCCCGCTGTTCTTGTGTGCTGGTCCACACATTACCGCGGTGTCGCTGATCCGATACACGTGGATACCTCGGAGACGTCGTACACTTCGACGTTCGATCGGGCGAACTATTCGCGAGGAGATCACTCTCGCGGCTGGGAGGTATAACCTAGCTGCGGGAGTCTGCAGACTTCATCGACATCGTCAACTTCTCCGCTGCATTGACGTGATCGGCGAAGGTATGATATCGTTGCCTGCACCTCGATAGTGGATCTTGGTTTGGTTCGTGTAAGGTAAATTTTTGTTTTGCGTAGCACGTTCCCCAACAGCCGCCGCCACGAACGGGTGATGGATCTCAGCACTAAGAAGGGTTTCATCTGTACATGGTAGGGATGGGCATCAGACCACCAGGTTCACTGTTGCTGAGAAAGATTGAAGCCGACGCCATTAGAAGTTCGAAGGATCTCAGCATGGAGGTGGAGAACTTCTATACATGACTGCAAAGGTGCATCTTCAATAGAATGGCTAATAAGGAAAAAGACACCAAACTTTGGCACATTAATGGGAGAATTTGGTGCAAATACACTAGATCTGGCACTCCCACATGAGCACGCAGCAAGAGGTGGACGTAGCACCAAGCTTTAAGAAGAAAGCACCAAGAAAAAGGAAGGAAAAAAACCCTAAGAACTACCTAATCTATAGCTATGGGGTTGGGACCCCCTCCCCTCACACTGTTAGCGAGCACACCGGCTGCTGGAGAAGGGAGAGGAGTGCCAAATCTGATCAACAAGGGGTAAAAGTTGGGAGGTAGAAGAAAGGGGCGGAGGAACGAGAAACTTGAGTAGCTGTCTACCGTGGAGTTGTGGTGCTGAACTTGGGACCTTACAGGTAAGAGTTTGTCTAATTATAAGGTAGATAGTCTCAGCTGGAGTTAGTTGACAAA
This sequence comes from Stipa capillata, assembly GCA_019208055.1. Taxonomy (NCBI): domain Eukaryota; kingdom Viridiplantae; phylum Streptophyta; class Magnoliopsida; order Poales; family Poaceae; genus Stipa; species Stipa capillata. The sequence continues at coordinate 89,154 of JAGXJF010005537.1, read as the reverse complement.
CAGAAACATTGGTGAGGTCGGTGGTTGAGGCTGTTAGGATGGGACGGTGTGCTCTACGAGGTGTGGTTAGTACATGGCCATAGATGGTGGTGGGCTACATGGTATAGGCGAGGAGTGTGCTGTGGTTGACGTTGGGAGGTTGATGTGAGGCCAATGGTGGTGTCACTGGTTTGAGGTCGACATGAGGGGCAGACACAAGGACAATGGTGCTGTGGCCGTGGTGGCGAGGCCAAGCTTGCCACAACAGCTGGTGCTGGCTGGACATCAGTATGGTTCTTTGTAGAGTCATAGCTAATGTCACACGTGTGGGCGATGTGGGACTGGTGGCAACGATGAGATGAGATGTGGTGTGGATGGGTGGCGCACTCATTGTTTGTCGCAGGGTTGGTGGTGGTCATGAGTTTGTGCACATTAGGTGGTGCTGAGGACATGGCACTCCGGATATGACCATACTGTAAGAGAGGATTCAAGCTCAAGCCAAGAGAAGGAGCGGCAAGAGAGTGATGATCAAGATTCATATTCCTAAATACAAGTGGAAGATCGAGATAAAAAAAGATCGAATAATGCATAAGAATAATCAAATGATGACAACCTTCTACAAGCAAGTGATGCCTGCCTCCATGAATATTTGATAAGAGTGACTAATTCTACACCTACAAGAGACACCAAATATTTCAACCACTTAATAATTTTGAAATTATTAATTAAATAGTTAGAGGGTGTTGCGCCACCTCATGTTAACTAGGGTTACTTGTAGAGGAGGACGACTCCTAAGTTTCGGCCACTGATGAGGACATGACCCTCACTGTTACAATCACTAGTTCCACTACTTCGGCGACCACTACTTCCACTATTTCCATCGCGTCACTTGCTGACCAAGCTCATACCAAGATGACCAAGACAGGATCAAGATCAACAAGGCAAGATGCAATTCAAGGCTACATGAGGAAGGCACTATAGGTGAAGACTTCTGGACCTTGAAGCCCCCATGACGACATGAAGATGAAGACCGAAGAAGCCTATTTCAAGACCAATTAAAGTTTCGGTCAATATACAAGAAAGAATACCAGTCTTAGAGTCATCGAGAGTCGCTGGTCGACCAGATAGTACTGGATGATTTAAATCGCCTGTACGGCCGGTCTGAACGACCGAACCTACTTAGGTCATTCGAGTCCATTTTGGCCCAGGGGTGTTTTCCCACCTATAAATATCCCCTAGCCATCTATGTTTTCTTTGTGTTTTTTTAGTTAAGAATTTTCCACTTTGCAACTTCGAGTCTGCCAATTGTGTCTAACAACCAGTTGTCTAGCCTGCTTTTGGAAGCCCACTTTATCAATATACTTCATCTATACTTGCAATTTTAGATTGCTTCTTCATAATTCTTGCTTGTTGTTTGATTGCTCACAGGGATTAGAACCTCATGCTTTGGTTGATCGTGCTTCCAGCATCGTCAATAACCTTCCAGAGTTGGTTTAGCGATTGCTAAGGTGCATCATCGTCATATGGTGTAGTCGGATCTTGAAAGTCTCCTCCACTCAAATCAATACCATGTTCTCTTCAAAAGAATTGGTGCTATCGGCCACCTTCCCCTAAGGCTGGTCGAACAACCCCTTCGTGTTTGATTGTGTCCAATGACCAGTTGTCAAGACCGCTTCAAAACCTTAGCTTATCTAGTACTTCATATATAGTCGCAATATTCAGATTGCTATTATCATAATTCTTGCTTATTCTTCGATTACTCGCAGGGATTAAAATGTTGTGTTCAGGTTGACCATGCTTCCGACATTGTCAATAATATTTTGGAGTTGGTTTAGCAATTGCTAAGACACATCATGATTGTACGGTATAGTCGGATTGACAAAATTGTCTTGACACCCATAGTGCTATCATGTGGTATCAGAGCTCAAGATTGCTCGGTGAGATTTGTCTAATTTCCCTACCGCAACAGCCTCCCCGCTACTACCAACCCCACCACGTCGCCACCACCATCTGTTGCAGCTTGTCACATGCTGCCGCGCCAACCGCCCTTGTCCCCACGCCTCCACACCTGCCTGTGATACAGCTTCCGTGACAAGCAATAACGTTGCCTCGGCAATTGCCTCTTGCCACGCCTTGGCCATGAGCTGCCACGACAATCTGCTTTGCCTCCACCACTTCCGGAGCACACCGCATGCTACCGTGTCAGTAGCCGTGCCGTCCCACTCTGTCGTGCTGCCACCTTAGCTTGTCGCGCTATGGCCCTTGCTGCCGTGCCAAACATTGCCGTGGCCGCTAGCTTGTGCCACCGCCACCGCTTGCAACTTGGAAAGCCTCTCCATAGATCAGACCAGAGAAGAACTATTGGAGAAGAAGAAAAGATAGGTTTGAGTTTTACTTGGAGTTCAAGTTGGAGTTGCGCAGAAATTACCTACTAAGTTTCGGTTTCCATCTACAATCCTTGGGCAAGCTTTGGCCAACTCCAGGGTTCTCCCACGAGCTTAAGAAGGTCCCTAGATATTAACTCCATGCAGACTGGACAAAGAGACCAGGTTCAAATCGGTTCGGAGTTGGAATTCAAATCTGAGTCAAATTCAGACTCAAAAAAACAAGTGCCCAAAAAATCCGAAAACAATCCAGAAAATCAAGAATAATTTCAGGAGTCTACTTTTAAAATTCTAGCTCAATCCAATCAATGGATCTCGACATATTGGCTGCCCAAGTTTCTGTGTACCCTAGATCTCCTGCTGTGACAAGAGATGTGCCTATTTTTGCTACATTGTAACTTTGTATTCTTCAATTGTGTCCAATGACTAGTTGCCAAGACCACTTTGAAACCCTAATTTATCTAGTCCTTCATCTATATTCGCAATATTTAGATTGCTATTATCGTAATATTTGCTTGTTCTTTGATTGCTCCCAAGCATAAGAACCTCGTTTTCAAGTTGACCGTGCTTCCAACATCATCAATAACCTACTGTAGTTGGTTTATTGATTGTTAAGGTACATTGTCGTCGTGTGGTAGAGTCGGATCATCAAATTTCTTGACCAAATCAACCGTATGTTTCTCATCAAAAGATCGAGAAACCCATAGTGCATCAGGTGGTGACGATGACACATCAGGTCATGTAGTCGGAGCTTAGGTGTTGTAAGATGCACAATGGATGTCAACAAGGATATACAGCAAGGCGTTGGTGGATAGTGTGCCGGCTGCAGCGGTTTTAGTTGGCATGGGTTTGGTGCTACAGTTGTGGCGTTTACCGCATTGGTCATCTTCTGTGACAAAGTCGGAGTCGCCAGGTCATGGGTGCGATGGGCGATGATGACGTCGTTTGTGGGCGGTGTCGATGGATGGGGCTCCTTAGCGGTTCACATCGAGTTTGGGTTCGCTTGTGTTATTGTGGCTCTTGTTGTCCAGTGACACCTTGGGTCTAGCCTTGCTAGGTTCTGCGCATTGTGTAATCCTTGTTTTCGCTTAGTTTTTCTCTAATTAATTAGGCAAGAAATTTTTTCTTAATTAATAGATGCAAGTAAAGCTTTTGCCTCTGGTTTTAGAAATAATATAATTTGGTTGCTTGAACTTTGCGACGGAACCAGAAAAAAATACACTACAAGTTTTCCACGACATGATATAATGAAATTATAGTGGAACCTTTACAATTTTCCTCTCAACCATAGAGTCACAGATTTCTTATGGGTGGGAGCAGAGCAAATACGAATGGATATTGCATTTATCATATTATATTAATTTTTATGTTAGATTCAGAGTCAGAATAGATAGTGCATGGATGTCTGAATCCTCTTACCATATCCTATATCACACTGGATTCGACACCGGATCGTATAGAAATTATCATACTACTTTCACCCTACTAATCACCACTTGATACTAAAGGCTTGCGGCATCAGAGTTTCGATGATGTAAAAGAAACAGGAGAATGAGAGAGCATGTTAATTGTATGATACTGTAACAAAAACTGATAGTACCAAGATATCAAAAACCTCTTATCATATTCTATAGAAGCAATTATTTCTCATTAACTTTTGTTACATTTAGGCCTTCTTTGGAACAAGGAAAAAGTGCAGAAATTTCTTAGAAATCCAATCATATGAAAAATTCTAATGTCATTTAGAATCTCCTCTTTCCTACACGGAGGAAATCAAACATTTACTCAAATTTGATGGGAATTTCCGCTTGAGAAGTCCAAAATGATCTCTCTTTTTTTTCTCTCCCCTCTCCCTTCAGGTAATTATTCACTCCAGATGTTCCTGCATTTCAGCCTCCAAAGGATTTGTGAAGCATGTCATTCACTATATTTCTTCTATTTCTACGTGACGTGTTCTCCAAACACGATTTTAGTACTTACTTGGTCCGTATACACAGTGAGTAAGTGACAAATATAATGAAACCGAGGAATAGTAATGAAAAGTACTTGGGCTAATCCGGTAGATTCCATTTCTACCAGACATGACATCAACAGCTTAGCTAGGCTTTTTTCTATGTCGGGGAGTTTTTTCGGTACATTGAAGTGAAGTGAGCAGAACCATAGTGGGCTGGGCTGGGTATTTTCTTCAAACGCTTCAGCGGATTATTCTATTAGGCCTCTTTTAGACAGTTTATGGTTGGCTTCTGGTTCTAAAAAGTTATAAGCTGTCTAGAAAGCAAAGTTTATAAAGAGCCATGAAAATAAGCACCCTTTATTTTTTATTGTTAGACATAAGCCTCAAAAGAGAGGTTTCCTGAGTTTATCAGCCTCCTTACGGAATTGCTCTTCAAATTCAGGAGTATTTACCTGCAAATGCCATTGCCAATTATTCGGGTTTTTTCCTTCCTTCCTCCCCCGACCAACCTCCACTCCTGCACCCGTCTCCCTCCCCATCGCGCTCGACACCCTTGCTCCCCAAGCCGCCTCCACTCCTCCGTCTGTCACTGACACCGACTACCGCCCCCATCTTTGGCGCAGCCTCTAACTCCGCCACCGACCCCGATCTCTATCCCGACCTTGCGTCTCAGCACCGCCTCGGTGCGATCAACAACGGCGTCTCCGTGTTGGATCTTGCCTCCAACGAAGAAGAAGAAGAAGGCAGTGCGGCGCACGAGGAAGAATAGGGTCTGGGTGAGGCGGTGACGTCGGTGGCGCGGTTGTTCTCAGAGGACGAGCATCGGCACTGTGGCACGGATCGTGGACCCGATGCACTGCGTGGTGTTCTTGGGCGCGCCACCACCGTGGGCGGGCAGCGTCCCCGATGACCAATGGCTCGACCGCCTCTGCTCCATCCGCGGCGTCACCAATGTATAGATCTCTGTGAACCCAAGATCTAGCTTGTATGGGACATTCCTATGCTGCTTAGTTCCAGCCAAGTTGCTGCTGCCAGTGCTCCTGAATTTCATGTGCAACATCGTTGCGATTTAACGATAAGATCAGTGATTGACACTAAATGTTGTTGCTGACCTTTGACCAGCATTTTGCTTGTGCCTTGATTGTTTAGAGTTCCGACAAGTTGCTACTGCATTGCATTGATCAGAGAATATCATTCGTCGCTCATATGTTCGTGCATAGAACCTGAAGCAGATGTTAACTAGATCAGATATTGATTAGTACAATCGTAGTGGAATCGATGAACTAAGTACAAGAGCTGCCAGCAATTGGAATTACTAGTATTGTTTGAACTCAAGTTAGGTCGGCAAAAGGGCAATAAGCTATGCAACCTTCCATCGACTGCAACGAGGGCTGAGTTTGAGTTAATGTTAATGCAATTATGCTGTCAATTTATGAGAACACTTCTTAGATGGTCAATTTATCATTTAATTTTAGAGATGGATGTACACTTGTTAGATTGCAATTTCTCTTTTTATTTGAGAGATTGGATGAATACTTGTTAGATGGTATTTCTCATTTTGTTGTAGAGATGGATATGAGTAGAACACATGTTTTGTATGGTTTATGGAATTATGTTTTGTATGGTTTATGAAATTTTTGATAATTTCATGTGCATATGTGTATGCAGTGTATATGCTAAAACAATTTTGCTGTTAATTGATGTTTCGGTGTTGTAGTTTATTTTGTGGTTAATTATTTTTGACACCTCTTGTATGAGAAGGCACTCCTCCCTTCCATGAACAGATTGCAGTCACTTCCTGGAGTAATGCTTATTTTTGACACCTCTTGTCTGAAATAATTTGACCTTGTGGATGTCATGTGCTGTAACCTTCTAATATCGATTAGTGGGTAACACAAGATCATTGGTGAATTTTATGATTGGTAAAGGTTTACTATTTTATTATTGTTGGAAAGGATATTAACAACTGTGATGAGAATTGCTTTCTTCCGACACTATATTATGATGGTTTTCTTCTAATCCAGTTTGCTTAATTGTTCATTCCATATATGGATATATGCAAAAATTGTGTCATGCATCTGAAACTTATGTTCGAAGTTTATTTCCTTGCTCAATTGCACTAAAAACAGTCCAAAAGAATGATATTATTAATTATACACAATAATAAGTTTAACGGTAATACAGACTTCACACCACTTATCATAAACAATGAGTTTAAATTTCATAAGCCGTTTAAAATAGGGTATGACTTTCTTAGAGCTTCTTGAGTTTAAATTTCATAAGCCGTTTAAAATAGGGTATGAGTTTCTTAGAGCTTCTTCTGATTGAAACTCCAGTAGATAATCAAAATTAAACTAACTTGTGCATAAATCAAAACTGTAGAAGAGGGCTTAAACGGTGACCTAATAGTCCTGACACCGCAACACTTCAAAATACGCATATTCTGTCACGTTTGGTGCACCCGTACTTGGTGGAGTATGGATTAAGCTAAAACCAGGCGCGGCGAGCAATAAGAAATTGCAATTGGCCGGCACTTTGATTGATTAAACAAAAAGAAAAAAAAACAAAAGATTGCAGGCGCCTCGATGGTCTCCCGTGATTCGATTTGGCCGCGATCTCCGGCCTCTCCTGCCGCGGCCAAGGTCGGTGATTTACTCGCGACATCCCATGCAGCGCAACATATATGATACTGCCATATCAGAGTATCCCAATGTTTAATAACAAAGAGATACTCCTAAGGTTAGCTAGGTTCGTGTACGTACGGGACATTGCATGGTACTGCAGCTCATTTCGATATGATATGTATAAAACTTTGGTAGGTATTAAGGTGGAGTCTAAAACATAATAAAAATACAGGAACGTTCGGGGTTTACTTGGAACAAATTCAGGCCAGGGAAAAAAAAATATCCTAAGAGTGGCGTTTGGATTATAGGATTGCTTTAAAGGAATTTCGTAGGATACGAAAAGCTAGCTTCACGCATATTGGAGAAATTCTATCTCTGAGACTGAATCTCATTTGACAAATTCCTTTGAGAATTCCAATGCATTCTCTATCTTTATCTTTTTATTTTCCCTCCTACGAACAGACATCTACGTTTAATTTTTATGTATCTTTCTTGTGAGACATCCAAATTATTGAACAACCAAAGCCGCTGGAAGAAATCCGGATTAGTCCCCCGCCGAGTATAAATGCCAAAAATAGCCTCCTCTGAAAATTAAAGCCAAAAATAGCCCCCCGTCGCGGGCAGAACCCGTGAAACCGAGGTATCGTGGGCCCCACCCGCGACACACCCAACCGTTGCGCGTCCCACCTGCGACACACCCTGCCGTGAAATTTGTCGCTATCACATGTACTGTTCACATACTGTGTATTTACGCACTGTTTCGACACTGTTTCACGCAGCAATTTTGGTACTATTCACGCACTGTTTTGACACTGTTTAGCACTGTTTCGCACTGTGCAGCAATTTTTTTACGTACTGAAAATCGCAACCGTCGTCACGAATGGGAGGCGCGACGGTGGGGTGTGTCGCGGGTGGGGCCCGCGATACCTCGGTTTCGCGGGTACTGCCTGCGACGGGTGTCCGACCCCAGAATTCATAACAGAGAGTCTTAAGTGAAACCACCCGCTAAGTCAGAACGTCAACCCCGACCTCAACTCCTGGGTATCAATCCCAAGAGAAGTGGAGTGATATGGCTCCGAATAGCCCGAGACGTCAACCCCGAACTTTCTCCAGCAAACTAATGCACAGATCAAGTAGGGTGATATGATCTCCTCACTCTTTTCTTACTGAGCCGGAACATCAATCCCAAACTCGTCCCGGCAAATTAATGCTCGGTTGGAGTAGGATGATATAGTTCCCAACCTCTCAGTAGCAGAGTCACTTCACAGGGGTGATTAAACCTAATAACTCTATGATACAAACTCTGAAACCCTACCCACAACATGTGTTTCATCAACATACACGCATAGCACATGAGCAGACGAAAACAACTAGATTTCACAGCAGTAACTCTACGACTGAAACTGCAATATTATAAGTTCTTGAAACTTAACAACTTATATTCATAAAAAGGACCCGAAGATCCAACTACACAGCGGAAGAGTAATTAAGGCTACGAAGCCGAAATAGTAAGGCCAAAAGTGGCAGCAGAACAAACCGTGCTGCCAAACCCCGGGGGCAGGATCACTGCCTGGGATTTCCAGCGACTAGTCGTTGTGGGCATCGATCTCTAAGTAGAAACCACCCTCGGAAGGGGTAGTTTCCTCTGCAACAAAAATGTCAACGATAGCGGGGTGAGTACAAAATTGTACTCAGCAAGACTTACAGTGGGGAAATTAATAATAGCTGTGACAGGTATCAATAAAGGGGTAATTGTGGACTATTTTGCGGAAAGCAAATTTTACCTTTGTCAATAGAAGTAAGTAGATGAAAACCGACTACCAGAGTACTTCTCAAAGGGAATGAGTCGAACACTTCACAAACATTCCTTACTGCAGATCACCACACCTTAACTTCCCCGATTCTTCCTCGACCACCCCGGGAGGAAACAATCGCTAACACCGTGGCCTTAGAGTTGGCAAGTTTTAGAGTTTGTTGTAGTTGTCTAATTTGATGCGGATTCTCACCAAGCTGTCCATAACCGCGGACACGGCTATTCAACAGTTTTAACCCTGCAGGGGTGTACATCTTTACCTACACGTATCGATCGACTCTTAATGCTACCATGTACACACTTCACGAGGTGTGCTAGCAGAGGGTGATCGAACATAACCTTTACAATGCTTTCGACCTAGGTATGAGCCACCCTTACGGGCCAACCCATGTACATCAGTCCGGCCGTAACTACGACACGGTCCCATAAGTTGTAGCAGGTGATACATCCCCGGCCTCGAACCGTGTGTACCTCTTACACCTATATTGAAGCACCACACCACATCATTTTTCACTCACCCAGTGAATAGAAACGGCAAACTATGCAGCTCATACTCTAAGTCTAGGCAAATTATTTAGTCGTGGGTGGTCCATTATCTCACCCGTGTAGAAGTACGCAAATCTTGGTTCGAAAGGACACCGGGAACCGGTCCTTGCGGGAAAACGAGACAACCCACCATGCTCCCAGCCATGGCCTCTCGTCTAAACCCAATGATTATTAGTCAAGTTCATTAGACACTTCCCGGTGAACACCCACCTACCACGTAACCCATCCAAAGGTGTTAATTTATCTGCCATCCAAGAAATTATGACTTCTACATGTCTAAGCATGTCTAAGCAATAATAACATAGTAAGAAGCATAAAGGAGCACACTATGCTACTCTAGATAGGTTGGGATGGTGGTGGAGCTGATTGAGTGACAAAGTAAGTTTTATTCACCGGAATAGGGTTTTGCTTAGCGGAAAAGTAGCATTTGAACGCATGTGATAATGAATTTGAAAAAAACTAATACTTTGCAAATAGTAGGTGTTTGCAACGTGACCAAGGGGGCTGCTTGCCTTGTTTCTCTGCAACTGAAACCCTGCTCGTGATCGATACTATCTCCTTCGGGACCTTCCGGCTCTAACGGAGAAAAACGAAAACACCGGAAAAAGGGCATAATCGTAAATATCAAAATGCTGAACATCGGCATGAGATGAAATGTATGCCATGACATAGGGGATGCAAAAAGAAGACTAATGCAAGTGGAATCAATTTAATCGGAGTCCGGACGCTCGAAATATCGCGATCCGAAGATCTCCGGCTATTCGGGGAAACCCTAATTTGAGTTTTTAGCCAATTATATTTTTCCTAGCATGCAAACATGGATGAACATGACATATTTGAATAGCTCTCATTTTTCTGAACATTTTGATATATTACTTGCATTTTTCTGATAAAAAATGGATTTTCTATGAATTTTCTAAGATTTAATCCATTTAAACACCTTTGTTGTATTTTTCTCAGTAAAAATAATACTAAATAGTTTAAATTAACCATAGAGGCTGACAGGTGGGCCCTACTGGTCAATTTTGACCAAAATTGACTAAGTCAATGACAGGTGGGGCCCACTGTCATAGACTTTCTATTTTCTTTTATCTTTTCTTTAATTCTTTACAATTGGGACCCACATGTCATTGAGACAGATTAAATGAGGTATTAATTGCACTGTTCAAGTATTAATCACAGTCATTAAGCTGTCGATTTGCATTAATTAACCGATGATTAGTTATTAATTATGTCCAGGAGCTAATGATTAGTGTTAAATACTGAATTAATCACAGTACTTATTGTGCCAATGATTGCTTTAGCATTAATGATGTCGAAAATAGGTTTATTAGCCATTAGTTGTACTTAATAACCATCATTAGCTACTAATCACCGGTCAACAGTGCTTTAAGAGCACTGATCCGGTTGAAAACCTGCCATTTGGCTCGGTTCGGCCGACGGGTCCTCGGTGCGGCGTCGCCGGTGGTGAGGCTTGGGAGGAAGAAAATGGGGGCGGCGGCGCGGGGCTTACCGGCGGCGAGCGAGGCGGCGAGATGGCGAGGCTCGGGCGGAATGGGGACGAGGCGGGGCCGGGGCGGCGTTGGGAGCACGGCTGTGGCGCACCCGGTTTTAAGGCCGGATAAGCCCTTGTGTTTACGGTACTGGTCCCTGGATCAGTAGCCGATACCCACAAGTTTACCTGTGTATCAAAATCATACACGCACTTATTAGAATATAAAGCATAATCCGATCTTTAAGATCGAAAAACTATACCTTTAGCCCAACGGCTAGAAATCTTGCAGCGGAAAATCGAGCGGTGATGAGCCCATCAATATGCCATTCCCAACAGGCAACTGACTGGGGGTTCACCCTAATTATCGCGGATACCGCCGTTGCTTTCGAACGGTCGCCCATCGGTCTGGCCAAATCAACAAGCCAGGTGAGTACATTGAATGTACTCGCAAGCGCTCCACCGGGGAGTTTAGTACGGATATGATCATGCTCGGAATTTATCAATAACATGGCTCTATCCTAAGTTTCATGTTGTGCGAGAAAGTAAGTTTGCATTTGAAATAAATACATAGATGTAAAAGCGATTTTATCAAAATTATCTCGATGCATCGAGATAAGGTATTGCTCAAACCACTCACCCGTTGCAACGGGGAGTTCACTTTTGTGCTTACCGTTACAACGGTACAGCACGGTACTTACCCGGTTCCACAGGGAGACGCTGCTCGCCTCGTACTTACGGGGTTCCCAATCACCCGGTTCCTCAGGTAGACGACGCTCACCTCGTACTTACGGGGATTCTAGGGTTTGCCCGTGTCTACGGGAAAACCCGACTTCACACCTCCCGATACGACGGGAACTTGGCAAACTGCCCTGCGAACACGACGGTTCGCGTCCTTAAACCCATAACCCAGAAATCCTTTTTGGGGCTCAGAAAGCCAGACTACTTTAGTGTGGCCTAACCAAGTTCGTCCATGACCGCGGACGCGGCTATTCGAATAGTTTTAACCCTCTGCAGAGGTGGTACGACTTTACCCACACGATGTAGTTCACCCTGGGCATACCGGGCCCTGGTATACTACCAGAGCTAGTACAACGAGACTCTTCACCGCTGTGAACCCAGCCATGAACCCGTCAGAAGGACGTATCCCACACCTAGCTTGAGTCAGTATCATCGCTACAAGGAGGTTGGTGTTCCAACTCTGTGGCGAATAATACCTCGTTAAAACCACGGGTTTATTCTCTACAGGGGTTAAACCCACCCCATCTGCACTCTACTAACTGCCCACGGGTTCATGCTAGTCCAGGTCGGCTACTAGATCAAGTCCTTCCCACAAAGGACATGTGGTCGTACGGTAAGACTTGGCCAAACGGCACTTAAGATCGGTCCTTAGGTGATCCGAGAAGGACTCCACACCTCACCCCGGAACGGGCTGCGAGAACCACGCCGGGCATTACCTCACACTCAACATGCTCCTTGCATTTCCCCCTTCATTTCCGACCCGGATCAAAATCTTCTCCATTTTCAGCTTGGTTTCACAAACCATTTCACGGTAGAATATCCCAACCCATGCATATCCCACCTACCATGCACCTCTACAACCGGACGCGACGGTCCGTTTCGATATTTCATCACATGAAATATGGGGTGTTGCTTCCTTTTCCTTTTGAAAACCTAACTTTTGCTACTGCGGGGCTAAACATATATATATACACTACCCTAAGTTTCCGATAAATCTTCGGAATACAATAGTCCTAAGGCGACAAGGTTTACGGGGTCAGACTAGGGTTTCCTATCATCGGTGATATCTACTCTATATAAAATAACAGGGATAAAATATAGCATGCATGGTTCGAAAGCAAAATAATATTTCGTAAAACTGGGATTCAACATGATCAAGGGCGGAGAGCTTGCCTGGCGTTAACGGCCGAGTCGATCGCAAACCTGATACGACAAACATCGGGAATCCTGCGCGTGAGGTATCGCCGCGTCGCAACTACACGTCGTGAAAAACAACGAATCACTAACGGCGCGAGGAAGATCCATTTAAGATCCAAAAATATGCTCAAGCAATATTTAAATCCATACCTCGATCTTAGAGGGTGGCTAGGGTTTTTAGGGTTTTACGATGCCCTTTCATCTTCGAACTATGCAACATGTGAAAGGTAATAGCTTACTAAGATGTATGAGTGTTAACCCTACTGGACACTTGGGTTGAGATGTCGAATCGATAGGTTCGAAGGAGTAGGACTATATATATATGCATGCTTGGAATCTAGAGTTTCGCAATCTATTTAACTCATGATTTTCTTTGAACTAAGTAACTTAAGAAAGTGCCTCTATATATGCATATGATCTGGACTCTAACATGATGGAGGTGATATTAGGTGAAATGTACGTGTGCATGCAAAATATCGACATTAGGGTTTCCAAGGTCTAGTATGCCTCCTCCGACTTTGTGAACCATGCAACATGAACATATGCATGAAACTTGTGCAAGGTTCCTAATTAGGAGTGTCTAACCTGCTGGAAAGAACCTACTTATGCATGCTCTTGTCTCTAACATATTTGAGGAACCTAACATGATGGGGATAAAACTAGGAGGATCATATATATATGCATGACATTAACACTAGGGTTTCTAGGGTTTGGGTGTTAAGCACATGCTCCTATGGCTTTGGAATCACGCACTAAGTGAAGGAATGATGGACCACTAGGCTACATGAAACTTGAACTCTAATCCCACTGGTCAAATGGAGGAATCATCTATTCGACTATATTTGAAAAAGAGTTTAAACTATATATGGATGCTTATGTTTTAGGGTTTCATAAATTAACCTATCCTTTTTAAACTTGAGCTAAGCAACATGAATGCATGGTTGTAACTAGTGCAATGCCCAAAAATAAACATGTTTACATGCTGGAGCAACCTAGAGCTAAACACCTATTCAAAAAGGGAATTCAAAAGACTGTTTGAAATTTGAACTGTGTACTGGACTGGGCTGTACAGGGAGAACCATTGAGATTTTCGAAAAGTGGTCTATATGAAAAAGATGGGAAATAAAGTTTTGAACAACTTTTATTTGGGACTTTTCCTGAGATTCGGCTTGGATGAGACTGTACCGGCCAGAACAGAGAGGAGTATAGGGACTAGAGGCTGTGGCAGTTGTAGTGGTTGCCGCGGCAGGGGTTTTGGGCCGATGGGGCTGCCGCGGTAGGAATGGGCCAGCGGCGGTTGCTGAGCTGGGCTGCCGCGGTAGGCGAAACGGATGCGGCAGGCTGCCGCGGCAGGGTTTTGGCGGCGGCAGGCTGCCGCGGCAGGGTTTTGGCGGCGGCGGCAGAGGTGAGGCAGCCTCGGCAGCTGATGCGAGCCGCCGCGGCAGGGAAAAACAGCCGGGGGACTTGCTATGGCAGGCGCGGCAAGGAGCAGATGACTGCAGCAGGCGCGGCAGTGCTTGGGCGAGCTCGGCTTGAGTTGGAGTGAAGCTCGGGGACTTAGAGAACAGCTTGGGTGTTGGTCCTCTAGCTGCAGTAGGGAGAGAGGAGCAAGAAATGAGGTTGGAGCTCGGTTGAGCTGAGTGAGGGCAGCTCGGTTGAGCTTGGAGTTTGGGAGAGCTCAGCTGCATGCTGGACAGGGAAGAAGAAGGAGCTCGGGTGTGGGGGAATGAGGAGCTTGGCCTCTGGTCTTGGCAGTAAAATGGGGGTGAAGCTAAGGGGAAAGCCTCGAGTAGCTTGGACCGGGATGAAGCTTGAGTGAGGAGTGGGCAGCTGTGGGGGAAGGAGCTAAGGGAGATGGGCATGTGGAGCTCGGTTGCAAGGAGTTGAGGCAGCTTGGCTTGCTGGTCTGAGCAATAAAGCAGTGAGAGAGGAAGGAGGAGAAGGAGAAGATGGTGCGGCTGCCATGGGGGGAAGCTGCAAGGAGCTCGGCTGCTGGGTTTGAAGCTTGAGAGCAGGTGCTCAGCTTGGGAAGGAGAGGAACTGGGCACCGCTTGGTGAAGGGCTCGACTGTAGGGGAAGCATGGACGTATAGTGGTGGAGCTCGGTGTGGCTCGTGCATGGGGGAAAAACTAATGGAGGAAGAACTGCTGCGGCAAGGAAGAAAAGGAGGAGAACCAGGAGGGAGTGAAGCTAGAAGGAAGTAGCAGCAAAAGCTCAGCTTGCCGTGGGGGATTCAGAGCTGAGGGGAATGGAGCCTTGGCTTGGCTAGTGCTAGCTCGTGGAAGGAATGGAGCTCGGGAGGAAGAGGGCAGTGCTGCTGTCGTGCTTGAGAGGAAGTAAGGGAGAGAAAGGAATGGTGTGCACGAGTGTTTGAGTTTGGGGAAAAGGAACACGTAAAGGAGCTAGGGGTCAACCACCACAGTGGAGTGGTTGGCTGTTGCATGCATTGCTGCTGGTGAGTAAAAGAAAAGAAAAGAAAGGTGTGAGGTGAGGCGCCTGTTTGGTGCAGCAAGGGCAGTAGGAAAAGAAAAAAAATGAGCTGCTATGGTACTGCTTGGAAAGGAAAGGAAATGGCATGGAGAAAGGATGGGGTGCAGGCTGCTGCTGCTGGATGGTGATTAGACAGTGGCTGCCATTGGTGAGAGAGGTGGCGTGATGCACATGGATGAGCAAGGGGAGGAGGTAATGCTGAGTAAGGATAGTGTCTAAGGGAAGGGTGGCACTGCTCAGCTGATTTGACTTGGGGCAAAGTCTACACGGCTCAGGGAGTGGCAGCTCAGGTAGATGGGAAATGAATTGTTGAATGCTGTTGGTACTGCTCAGGGAGAGAATAGAGATAAGAAAAGAAATAGCAGATGGGATTGGGGAATGACTACTGCTGCAGGGGCATGCAATTAAAAGAGCTTGGGGTGTGGCAAGATGTAGGCTTTAAGAAAGGAGCATGTACCAAAATAAAGGGGAAGGTGGTAATAGGACTATGGGAACATATATACATACGTATACATACACACGCGATTCATAGTAAACATTCACATGATGGAGATTGCCAAAAATTTTAGGAAGTATACCAGAGTTATTCTGAGGAGAGAGAAAAGGTGGCGGGTGTATATGCATGCACACGTGGTGAAGAATTGTTTAGGGCATCGAAGAGATGGGGTCTTGACTGTAGTAAGAAGATAAATGGGTGAATCGGTGAGATGGTAAACGGTTAATTGGTAGAAAACTACTGGGACAGATATTTTTCTCCCGGCGCGGTAATCTGGTAAAGCTGAAAAAGATATTTTTGTGTTGCATGGTAAAGAGAGAAGGGATTACCACGGTGAAGTAATTATTTGAGGTTTTACCATGCAGAAAGATAAAAAGGTAACCTGGCAAGAGTAAAGGGTAAGGATGAAAAGAAATTTGCGTATATATATTCTGGTAAGGAATAATGGTAAGGTAGCTGACGATATTTTCTGGGTCAGGTGGTAAAAGGATTTTACCGAGGAAAGTAGTTCAGGGTTTGGTGTGTATGTGCCCACATACACTTGGATATTTTTGCATATATGGGATTTGTATGCGGATGGAATGGACATGCGAACTTGCAGTAGGCTGTGGTTTGAGTTCGGGTGCTGATACCTGCATATATACATGCCTGAGGTTTTGGCGACAGGAGAGGGAAACAGGAGTGTCGAGAATTATGGTTCGCGTATGTGCATATACATAAAAGCAGTATATTTTTGCACTTGCTCGCGATAGGTCATAACGAAGTTGGTGGCAGAATTTCAAGTTATTCGGAGAAGATTTAAGATGGGTATATGTTTCAATTCCGCATAAGTACCGAATGGGCACTTAGCGGCAGATGTGGATTTAGGTTGCACCGGCTGGATACGAGGGGGAGGTATGCCAAGGGTATGTTCTTGGAGGAAATGCAAGGGTGGTTAGCCACGTATGGAGACAAGAGAGTAGATCAGGGTTTGAGAGCATTTGCCGAACAGAGTCCCGACAAAGCAGAGATCAGAGATACAGGAACAGAGGGGAAAGGTTTTGGGTTGACACACTTTAGGGTTTCAACAGAGGCAGGATTTGAGCAAAGGTTTTATTATGATGAATTATTAGCTGACATTATTATCGAAAAGTTTTTGTTGGCCCTAATTTTTAGGTTTCGGAAAATTGAGGTGTTACAACGGCCGAGGCGGCGGAGCGGTTAGCCCCGGCAAGGCGGAGTAGCGGCGAGGAACCGGAGCGACCGGGAGGTGGTGTGGCGTGGTGGTACCGGGTCAGTCGGCGGCGAGCTGGGGTGAAGACGATGGGCTTCGGGGCTTGGCTCCGGCGGCGGAGGAGCTCGGCGACGGGGCGAGCTCGGGTGGCTAAGCAGCGACCGGGGCGGATGGAACGGAGGCCGGAGCGGCGGCGAGCTCCGAGTGCTCGGAACCGAGGCGACGGCGGCGAGGGCGAGGTCGGAGAAGCTCCGGGGCAGCGGGGTAGCTCCGGTGGCCGCCGGGGAGAGGACTGGAGCGACGGGCGGTCGGGTGGAGCTCGGGTGAGAGAGAAACGGAAAAAGAGAGGGAGGCAGCCAGGGGGGGCGAGTGGATGAGGACGCCGGGTGAGCAGCGGCCGGGTAGAGAAGATAGGGATGGGGCGTCGGTGGCTTAGAGGGGAAGGAAGAAGCGGGGCGGGCCAGGCCAGAGGGAAAACGGGCCGGGTGCGGGGGAGAAGAAAATGGGCCGGGAAGGCCCATTCGCCGTTAGAAGGAGTTGAGGGTTTTTCCTTTTTACTTTTCTGATTTTGATTTTCAAACAATTCCTAAAGCAACTCAATCTCTTTTTGGAAATTGTTGAAGCTATTTCAAAGTTCTCACAAACTTGGAGTTTATTTCCAAAACACCTTTGGAATGTTTGTAATGACCCCATTCTTAATACACGAGATCAGTGCAGACCATCGTGAATAAAGACGATTTCTTCCATCACATGCATGCATCCGAATCGATTAAAAATTGACTCGGCTTAATTAAACCTTAGGATCTCGACTGAATCCGATTTTTAATAAAACCTTGAAATCAATTTCACCAAGATGTAACCCTAGCGGTTCTAACTACAAATTCGCTAATTGTGCATCATAACGTGAAATGCACAAATTAAGTTTGAGGAATTTAATTAGTTTGAGAACAACTTGGTTTGCAAAATTATTTGAATTGGTGTAAAATTTCAAAAGAGAAAAGAAAACAGAACCGAAGAAAAAGAAGAAATGTCTTACCTGTCCTCTGGGTCCCGCACCTCAGAATCCTAATGCCACGCCTGAGGCCACGCGTCTCGTTCCCCATTTTCTTCCTCCTCACATCAACCTCTCCAAGCCAGGTCTCTCTTCTTTCTCTTTTCCCCATCTCTCCTCACCGATTCCTCCAATGTCGCGCTCCTCTTCTCCTTTCGGTCGCCACCGGCCAACCCGCTCTAACCCCTCCTCCTCCGCCGCTCGCCCCGCGCTCAAGCCCGCCCTCAGCAGTGCCCTTTTCTTCCCCATGCAACACAGCAGCAGGCTATCCTTCCATTCTCCAGTTCTTGCTCCATCGATTTCTCCAATGTAGCTGCTCTCCCCATTTCTCTTTTGTTTGCTGCACCGACCGGGCTCTCCCAGGGATGGGGACCGAGCCGTGGTCTCCCCCATCCTCACCGCGCAGATCCACCCCAACAGGCTACTCGTCGCGCCGCTGACCACCACCACGCCGCCAGCTCGCCCACGTCACCGCCGGTTGCCCTCGGCTCGCCGCTCCCCTCGGGATAATCCCCTCGTCCACGGCCGTCCCGGTCCTCTTCTCCACGATGCCGCCCTCGGTTGCTCCTCGCCACGCCGCAGCCCCCGCTATCCTCAGCTCGTCGGCGCCCCCAAGCCGCCCCGTGCCACCGCGTCATGTGCAGCTGCCTCCGGCCTCCTCCCCTTCCGTCAAGCCACTGGAGCACGCCGCCCTCGGCATTGTCGCCGCCCCAAGCGCCGCCCGAACCGGTCGACCAAGGCGGCCGCGCCGCCGCAGCTCATCCTCCCTCTTTCCGCCGAAGCGCCGTCCCGCTGGTTCTTTCCTGCGCCGACGTCGGACCTCACCGCCGCGGTCGCCCTCACCGTCTTCCCCACGACAGCCAGCACAAACCGCTCGCGCGACTCTTTCCTCGCCATCGCCGACGATCGTTTCGGTGCTCCGGCAGACCAAGCTCTCCGGCGACCTGACGACGACCTTCCTCGGCAGCACAATCGTGGACTCCCTTCAAGCTCGGGCCATAGCTCGTTTTCTTCGTCGCCTGAGGTGAGCTGTCTCCTGGTTCCAACTCGTGCTGCAACCGTTGATCCCAACAGCCCAAACAACTAACCAACTGATTCCCGATTTAACTGCTAACTAACCACGGTACTAACCACTGTTTAGTACTCCGACAAATGCTCAGTTAACAGTAAATCTTAATTAGTTGAATCGTGAATAAATGTATGCGGTTGAAACATTCTTACCCTTTCAATTAATGGACTGCTAAAATCTAGTTAAGACCATTTCGAAACTTCAATTAATGCACGAATATGCCAACTGAGGATTTCATGTATTCTGATGTTTAGAATTTTAATGGTAAATGCTAATTACTTTTGGCATGCCCTAGACAACCGAGATTGAGTGGTTGGAAAGTACTAACCTCCCAATGCATATTTAGTCTAATCCAGGCGCATTCAACCCGATTTAATGACCTAGTTATTCCTACTCAGATGTTTAATACTCTAGCGTCAAAGTTAGCATCCGTATGCCATGATTTCTGGTATGGAACCTTGGAGAGTTAGCTAAATGCATTGCTCCTTGAACCCTCAACCTGTCTCCCTGTCATTCGACTACACCAAAGTAAGTGGTTACAACCGTTTCCAACCTATTTTCTTCTACCCCTAGAAATCGATATTGATGTTTCAAAACTGAATTAACATTCTGAATTGCTTACTAATTAGTAAGGTATATATATATGAGCACACCTTCTAAATTCCCATGATTATCAATTAAGATTGAGTAACCTACTAATGCATTCCCTGGTTAGTACATCGGGTTAAAGCCTGTTTAGCCAAGTGTCCAAAGTATTCCAAAATACCGATGCTTATAAGATAATTGTGGTTGGGATTCAATGAACACTAACTACTGTCGTAATCTGCTATGTCGGTTAAGACAGAACTAGTTAAACACTAGACATTGGTTAGATGACAGTAATCTCTAAGTTGAAATGTTAAAGGTTGTGGTTTGATTGCCTAGTAGGTTCGAAATGCTCTAAAGTAAGTTAACTAATCAATTATTAATCACCCAACTACAATTAGCTAATCTAGCTAGCCTCTGTCCAATGGGTCTTAGCTGCAACAAGTCAAATGTCTAGTTAGATTGTGGGCATGAATATAGGTCAGTACTAACGATCAGACATTTTCTAACTCAATTGGTGAATCATACGCTGAGTCTTAAAACAAAAGAAAGTTATTTGGTCTGTAGCCGAGTACTACCAATTGGTCACCTTAATAAGAAGTCATCAATAACTACACTATTGATTTAGGCGCACTGTTGCAGACAAGACCGGGGCGAGATCAAATAGTGTTAGTTACAGGCTAGTCCTGGTTAGTAGTAAGAATAATTACTGTAGCAAATTGCTAAGCTTAACTAATGGCAGGTAATCTCAGCTAAACAAGAGGTCACCTCAGAGTTATTGCATGCAGCTGCAACCATGACTCGTACACCTAAGCACTCAAGCTAATAATGCCAAGCTAAATTGATGAACCATTGACATACTCGATATACTATGGAAGCATTATTAGCTTCTAACTGGAACTAATTAAGTGATGCCTAACATAATTAATATACAAGAATTCACTAACCAAGGATTAGCTGATTTAATAAACACACTAATTAGATCCTGAGCTGATGCATATAAGACTAATAAACCCCGCTGGTCATACTCCTGCTGTCCAGAACTGGTTTAGTTAAAATGTGCAACCTAGATTAATTAAGAATAGCCATGTAAATGACAAAATTAAACAATAAGACTATTTGAAAGTCGTTACAAACAAACTATACTATTAACAATGATATGTAGTGTTAATTCATATATGTCAGCCCAATAAACATATTGAATTCTAAATTCCATGATAAGTCACAGCACACCGTGCTAAAATCGTTGACACCCCAACTTGCATAGTTCAAATGTGGTATAACTCATACATGTCACATGGTATAAAATACATTGAATATTGAGTTCATCTTAATCAATGGCGTATACCTGAGACTAAAACATTATCAACATCCATCTTAGTTACATATCTCAACAATTGAATGCATCCATGTCAATTGCATCCATTCATCTCCGTCATTTTCAAATTAGCTTCTTAGGTTTGCTTTTCCCTTGTTGGAGGTCATTTGCTTCTTACCGGTGTTTCGGGTATTATTGGATTCTTGAGTGTGATCACCATACTTCACCAAGCAACGAGGCAAGTTCACAAAAATACTCGCTAAGATTCCCTTAAGTTTATTTCATGCTTGCTATTGATTATGGTCAATTGCTATCTTGTATTGTGGAATTGATTGCAATGTGATGGTGATGGCAAATCACTAGTATTGCTAGGTTCGAATGTGTTGCAAGATCAGCGAGGATCTTTTAATCGGAATAATGCAATATAAAACCCCTAATGGTGAGATGCGAGTGCCGGGGTATCGACGCCTACATACGGATCGACAGGTGGCGAACTTGATCGATGCCGGTATCGTAGGGCGCTTTACCTGTCACCCACGGCGGGATGGATTGAGAGTTGGTGGGAAGTCACGGTCGGCCAACCCTGAACTTACACAATCTCAATTCATCCCTAGCGTCAGGCAAGTTCTAGATTTTCCTTGCCTGACTACACCTTCAGTTGCGCCTCGGTGGGCAACCGCGAATAAAATGGTTTGTTTGAATTGATGTGATTGTTGGATATGAAATTCTCGGTTGAATTGATTCATATTCAGATCTGAAGATAAACTTGTTCATGTGATATTAGTTGATATCGTGTTATCAATATTATCCATGTTATTGTTTATCATGCTCTGGTGATATACATGTTAGTAATTGATTCTTGATTAATAGCTTTGCTGAAATTTACACGGGATGAGTATACAAATGTGGCTTGCAAGTACGAAAGTACTTACGGAATTCAATTCCGAACTTGTTGCAGGTGAGACTAAAATCGAAGGCTTCTATAATGCTGATTTTGCGCAAGTGGATGTTTATTTGTAAGTTTGTCCCTCTCGGTCGCACGTGTGGGTTACGTGTTTCCATTAGGGATGGTTGGGTTACCATCCCAAGGGCTTTTCAGTTATTTCCGCTGCTGTTTTTTGAGCTTTAGAAGCATGTAAACAATCCTTGAGTTGTGAATTGTGTGTTGTATAACCCCTCTCGGGTAAGGGGCAAGATATGTACCTTTTAACTCCTTGTTTTTAGAGTTTGAACTGTGATATGAAGTTGTTATCTGTGATCGATCCATGTACAGTGAGTGTATGTTTGAAGTATATGGATTCGGTCGTAAAGAAGTGATGTCTCCTCTTAGTGCTCACTCCGGGAAGTGTTTCGGTTGAGTGACCCGCTGGCTGAGATGCAGTGCCGGCCAGGCAGGGTGTGGACGATCGTACCGGGCTCTCGAGTGACCCACTAGTCCCCGGACTAGGTTAGGGTGAGGGTACGATGGTCGGGCTCCTCCGAAACTACTTTGCTTAGTGACTCAAGAGAAGCATCAACTCTTTATCGGACTTTGGAATTGTATGTGGTTTTGGGAAGTTTAGTCGCTTCCGGCCGGCTTGACCCATGGTGATAGATACATACGACGTAAACGCGTATAGTATGTGGGTCCGGTGTCGGGTTACCCAACGGTGATGGATACATACGATGTATGTGCGTATGGTATGTTGGGTGACTTCTTGGTCCTTGGCGACTAGCCATTCCCATAATCATATGGAATTCCCGGGTCCGTGACAATGTTTTTGCCCGATGGCTTCAACGGTAACCCGATTAGGTCTTATTCTTATGCTCTTAGAGCGAAATTAGGTTTCTCGTGAGGATTTCAAAAATTTCAAAAACTTGCTCAATTTTCGGTTCACGTTTTAATGCCATGAAATGCACATGATGCACATTACAAGGTTAACAAAGTAGGGATGTTACAACGGGGGCTATTTTTGGCTTTAATTTTCAGAGGGGGCTATTTTTGGCATTGATACTCGGCGGGGGGCTAAATCCTGATTTTTTCCCAAAGCCGCTAGTATGTATATGCTAATGTCCGTCATCAATTATTGCACATCTTCATGCAAGAACGGAAAGGAGTAGATACATGATGTATGAGTGTTGCTCCCTCTCTTTGGTAGTCTAATATACATCTATACAATAAATAACAGTCCCACCCTTTACTTATAATAGTCCTTTGTGAGGAGATAAAGTAAGTGCCCAACTGGCTTGAAGTACAAGTCAAGGAAACTTTCCGGAGGGGCCTACAGGAGTCGGCCGCACCTCTCTTTCACAAGGTGGTTTCCTTATCGTGGACAATTACCGTGGTATGTTCATACTTCATTGAAATTCTAAAAAATTTAGTGCAAAATGGACAATAGTGTATTATATTTATTGTTTCATATCGCAATAGTTGCCTCATTAAAAACCTTATGCATGAGAAACTTCATGTAAAACTCGTTAAGAAAAAAAAGAGTACAACTATAGAGTTTGATCAATCTTGAATTGATTTAGTCAAGTATGATATCGCTCGTAATATATCTGTTGACGTATGTGACACGATCCGCATGACCTACATCCTTCTGTTAACATCTCCTGATCGTGCGCCACCTCCACATATATAGCTATTGAGTTGGCTGATATCTAGAAGTTCGTTGGTGCATGTGGGTGCCTTGTACACGTTGTATATATACTCATCACATTGATCAATCCAATCATGTTGGATCAATCCCGTTATGGTATGCCAGAATATCATCTTGGTTAAGTTTAATTTAGGGGCTGCTCCCTCCGGATTCTACATTTAGATATACAAAGTGAATTTCAATTTAGTCTAGACTCTCCAAGAGTTGATATTCTAATTTACATGTTTGTTTGAAGAAATGTACTTCAAATAACAATATAATCATCAGTCATGTGATTCTTCGAAGTAAACCAAAATCATGAACTTTCATAGTTCATGTATCCCAATTAAAGTTTCCTTTTGTATTTATAGTAAATTCAAGAGTAAAACACAACATATACGAAACTACTCTTTCATGACCGACCATGCACAGTCAACCCGACCTCTCACGTTCTAAGTGTTTTTCTCAACAGACCCTGCCAACACTCCTTTCACTTTTCTTTCCCCATCTCATTTCTCTTCGTAGCTAAGACGACCTTTCCCTTTCGTTTCCCCATCTCGTTTCTCTCCATCGCATACTCCTATATTTAGGAGCTCCTCTTATACTCACCATCTCCACCGAGGCACCTGCCTCATGTCCTTCCATTGCCACCGCTGCCCTCCCTAGCGTTGTGGTTCTTCGTATTCTCTGGTGAAGGGAGGCGTGGCTTTATATTTTTGGGGGGATTTTTTGTGAATTGGAAGTATGTAGATATAGTGGCTGAGTTTTGTTTTTAGTAAGTAGAAAGTTCTGATTCATCCATTTTTGGAAGCCCTTTGCAAAGAATTGGAAAACTCATGCCAATTAATTTGAAAGTTGTTTAAAAGTTCTCTGAAATTTTCTAGATAGCTATGGAATTTTAGTTGGAAGTTTTGGAATTTTAAGTAATTTTTTTTCTATTGTTTAGTTAAAAGCTCCTTAATTTTTAAATGAAATATTTCTACTTTTAGTTTAAAACTCCTTGAACTTTAGTTGAACCATTTTCTTATATCTCTGCCGCCGTGAGTGGGTGAAATGCCACTGGAGATGAAGGTTACTGGATTCAAACGGGAACAAAGAAAGGCCCTCGGAGGGGCTTTTGCTATGGAGTGAAGTGGTCGCTATTGTAAGGTTCCTTCCGATAGGTATCGCACGCTGCCAAAAGTGACCGTTTCCATGGTCGACCACGAAATAGGAGCACCCCAATATATAATCTACTTGATTCTTACCCTAAAAATTGTGATGGGTTATTTTTTAAGATTCCGGTAGATCCATCTCTCCTTTTTTTTGTCATGCATGAATGATGTGATTGCTATATCATAGAGTAATATATAATATGTATGTGCAATTATAATCAACCTAAGTTGAGCAATACAAGCCTTATTATTTGCTTGGATGCTAGTTTTTTAAATCTTTTCTACACAAATTTGGGGAATGAGGTAGGTGAATGCCTTATAAAGCTACGTACATATCTATGGTCCATTCAAGCATTACTGGTGAACCATAACTTTCATCTATGGATTTGAATGATCTAAGATGATGTGTAGAATAATTGCTATTTATTTCAATATAATATCCACTCTTCGAGTCTAGCAGTTTTCCACATTGTTCCACTTGATATCTCTGAGTCTTCCTCGAAGACCGAGCTGTTTAATTATGCCATACATATTCCATATGATCGTCGGATCATTGCTACGTTCATGGATGTGAACGGGCTGGCATAACCTCCTCGATTATAATGTCACCTTAGAGTAGGAGATTAGATTATTTTTGAGATAAAGACTAATTTTATTTTTCTAAACTAGCATCAGGATGATACACGTATAAAAAAAGTATCTTCTGGTTTCTGTAATGTTGATACGTACGGCGCAAAAAAAGACCGCCGCATAAGAGGACGAACTTATGGTAGCGGCATTGTGCGTGCCAGCACCGGTATGCTGCCACCGGCGACCGCGGTCGTGGAGCGAGAGAGGCGGTGACGTCCATACATGCATGGGAGCAGGATTCATAGGAAAAATAAGAGAGGGCGGGAGGAGGAAAATGGCCATTTCCGCAAAAACTGACAAGCTTTTTACCGTCATGTCAGTCAACCCTGACGGAGGTGGAACAAGCCAGAGAATGAAAATGAGATCAGTACGTAGCATATGGGCCAGTTTTTTTTGGTAGATTCTCCCAGAATCTGTTCTCTCCCCAGCTTCCCCCAGAATCTGCTAAAATTTCCACAATCTGAACTCTCCAAGATTTTATTAGTTCAGATTGTAAAAAATTTTGGGGAGACAGATTCTGGGAGAAACTGGGGAGGAGACAGATTCTGGGAGAATCAGCCAAAAGAACTGGCTCTATATGGAAGAAGTAGCTTTCCGATGGCAGAACAGAAAATGTGAAAATGGGAACATTCCGGTGGCATAAAATGAATTCTCTCTATTCCAATCATGCGTTCAAAACGGCCCAACCCCTCTCTCATGTCTCTCGTACTCCCTCACATGTGTAGATCCTTCTAGCGATATAGGAGTATATTTTTACTTATGAGACCGAGGCCTAGCCATCTTTAGCTTCTCATTTTCTGTCGTCTTGCGTATATACATGCTCATTATGATAGTATCAAGTCAAAGGTTAGCACTGGGTACACCGTACACAATCTCCAGTTATTTTACTAGCTAGTATTTCTAAACAGTTGTAGACTTTCAGAACATGCGTGCATATACATGCATGGTACTGCTGCTAACATAAGTTAACTAACTTGTTAATACATCGCTAGCTAGTTTGTTCGCAATTAATGTTGAGTCAACCATTACATCCGAGAGTATATTATTAATTTGTAGCAAGAAAAGAAAAGGAAGAAGAAGGGAGAGACATGACGAGTGAGGACTAGTCAGCGGCTTGGTAAACGAGGTGTTGGCTTGCAGTACTGTACTCACTCGATCATCGTCCTGGCGCTGCCTCCGTCTGTCCCTAATCGCATGCATGCATGCTGCGAACCTATCTATGTGACACACCGCGAGCTAGCTAGCTAGGCGTGTGTATGTGATCGATCGATGCTCCAAGGACTTTGGCCTGGCCGGCCGGCTCGTGTCACCAGCGCCCGTGACGCGAGCAAAGCAGCTTATGTTTGTGACAACCTCGAGTTGCCCTGTGACCTTGATACTCTCTTCCCACAATATCCATGTTTTCTTTAGATGAAAAAAAGGAAGGAGCGTGTGTAACGGCCGGAGAACATGGGTAGTCTGTGATTAGCTCTTTGAATTTGCACGTGACAGATCGATCAGCGGGTGATGGTTTTAGGTTGGTTTCAATAACTGTGGTTTCAGGTCAACCAATGTCCACCATGTGACCCACTGTGATGACGGAGTGATGGGTACGTATAAGGTCCATCTGTCGTTTTGATAAATAGTTAAGAAACGTCTACATATGCTCAAAGCCGCTTAATTCGCTGTTAGATGCTCCTATCGCTCGCATACGTACTCGGCTAAATTCGACTCCTCCTAAGAGCATGGCTAGTGGTATAGACTCATAGAACAAATCTTCTTCTTCTCTCCTCGTTCTCGTTTATTCGCAATATCACAAATTGATGTCATCTCATTATACATATATACTCTAAAATATAATTGGATGGTTGGTCGCTCCTCTCTGAAACGCAAATGAAAACGCCGGTCCGCATTTATTTCCCCTGCTCCTCTCTACCTACCACCTCCTACTCTCCTACATCGATTGACCGCCACCATCCTCGCTTTCTCCTCTCTCTAAGCTGTGACACCCATCATCTCCTCCCTCGTACCGAAATCTAAAGTGGGGTCACTGCTACAGGATGGCTAATCCCAACCAGTTTATACACGTCATCCCAGACAGTTTACATGACCGACTCGGATTCATGGTCTGGGACGTGGAGGCCTAATCCTAGCCGGTTAACCAACCTTCTAGGATACATATCATATCCTAGACGGTTTGGCCAAACAACCGCCTGGGATATACTTCACATTCCAGACAATTCGGCCAAACAACCGCCGGGGATGTATCACATCCCAGACAGTTCTGAAGCCAACCGCCTAGGATCTATCTTTTATCCCAGGCTTTTTTCACATATCCTAGATGGTTCTGTTGTGGAACCTGCTGGGATATCAATTTACAGTACCAGAATTTTTCTAGTTTTTGGCTAGCCTTAGGAATTGCTAGCTATGTCCTCTGAAAAATAGCAGAATAATAGATAAGTAACAGATCCAATTGTCACATGCATCAACTAGCAAAATCACAATCTCAGATTACATCAAAAATGTCATGGCTATCATCATCACATCTCACATATATAACTGAACAGATTTGAAACCTAAGTAATTTGACATCTCCATAGATTTATATATTCCACATCTCACAGGTTTGAATATATATACAATTACAAACATAAGTAACAAGGAGGTCAAAAGTACACTCAATTTCACTGCATAAGTAAACATATAGTCATAGAATTGCAAACACATCTTCTAGTGGAACTCGCCATCTTTGGTGAGGACATCAAATAGCATGAACAAGGCAAGGTCCCCTCGGATTTGTCGTATGTCTACGAGAGATAAGGACTTTACTCCAATTTTGAACCCATCCTGTAATCATGAAGATTAAATTCAGTAATAACTGTCAATTAGAAATTTGGATTCATGATTGATAGGTTAGCTAACTTTATGTTGTAGGCTCTTCGCCCCATACAATATGAGCTTCATGTCCTTGCAAGAAATAAAGGAAAAGCTAACAATACTAGCATTGATAGAATAAATATATCCTTTGTCCAACCACTGATTTTAGGCGTACATTATGGTGTTCACAGAAAACAAGGCTAATAATCTTGCTAATGAAATATAAAAGAGGACCACAGGGTTGGCTACTCTACCCCATCCCTCATGCTTACCAACTAATGCATCACTAAGTGTCATGCACGGCTAATTCACAATACACAATCAACTAATCTATTAAAGACATAGCATGTTAAAGATTAATCCCACATAGATAATTGATTACGCCGAAGATGGAGGGTAACCGTAACAACATGATGGTGCCAAAGATGGATGGCTATCGCAATAATCATGAGAACACTACATAGAAACTACCGCACACCTCGTAGCCTCGATGTGACTACTCCCAAGTCATGAAACAACATTAAGGACGAGTACTAGATTGGATACATAACTTGAAGATCACCAAAATAGAAACCAATCAAAAGTTGTTGATGTAGTAGATGAAGTACAAGATACTAATCTGTGGGTGGTGATGGTGAA
Source organism: Stipa capillata (assembly GCA_019208055.1). Taxonomy (NCBI): domain Eukaryota; kingdom Viridiplantae; phylum Streptophyta; class Magnoliopsida; order Poales; family Poaceae; genus Stipa; species Stipa capillata. The sequence continues at coordinate 60,305 of JAGXJF010005537.1, read as the reverse complement.
GACAGAGAATTGGAGATGTGGGCGGAGTTTTCCCTCTTCTGTCTTTCTTGTCCCGCCTTCATCTCTACTTTGCGATGTGAGGAACGCTGCATAAATAGAAAAATCTATGCTGAAGGTTTTCTAGAGTTGACATAGATAGACTTACGAAACGTGAGAGGCGGCGAAGCCCTGAGGTGCTCACGGGTAGGCTATCGCGGCCACCTGCGACGACGCCTGCTGGTAGCCCCACTGCTTCCCGAATATGCTCGCTTTTCTAATTTGTGCGATATTTTTCTTGCTTACACAAAATAAAAGAGAAAATCCAACAGTCTGACAGTTTATTAAATAATGCTGAAAAATCAATAAAATATATAATGGAAATACTATGAATAGATAGTAGTTAACTCAAAAAACATGATATGTTGTTGACATATTAGTTGGTCACTAAAAGATCATCTAGGCCCCTAATTGGTTTTGATGGTTAATGGCAACTCAAACTGGAATCTAATGTTTACAATGAGTGTAAGCAAGTTTAGTAAGTTCCAGGAAGAAGTGTCATCAAGAAAAGGATGACCATCCAAAAAGTACAAAGGTGGTTTCCAGGACAAGGGGATGGCTGTGCTAGGCAGTTGTGCCACAGCTGTGAAGAAGCCGGTGCTGTGCAAGGAGTTGCAAACAAGGTGATGGTGGCTTGATGCGTCAAGGGCAGTGACTACAGATGGTGGCAGGTAAAGCCTAGATTTGCTAGTTTCCTTGAGTTCATAGGAAAAACCCGTACTATCAAGAGAGATGAAGCAGTAATGATCTATGGAGGTTCTCTTGCTCAATGCTCAGAGTGTTGGATAGCAGCACTGATGCTTTGAGGTCAGTGACCCTGTATCAACAGTTTTGCACAAGTGTAAAACTGGCTTGTGCTAGTACTCTGCAGTGCTAGCGGTAGAAAAACCCTAGAGGTTAGAGTCACCGGTGTGACACAGCTATGTCACAGGTGGTCTTCTCTCTATGACTCAGGTACATCTCTGTACCAGGGGAGAGCTTGTAAATGCTAAGGGACCTGCACTGCAATAGTTTGTCTGCTGAGTCAGAAGACTTTTGGAGGTTCTCTCCTTATTAGGATCAGAGTTAAGTGTGCGCTGAGGGCATGTAATGTGCCAGGACCGGGCTGAGTAGTTAGGCTACGTCGGTGCCTCCGGTGACACAGGTGTCCGTCTGCCTGAGCCGGTTATAGTTATGCGGTGTGATTGGCTATGTCATCGGTGTCTGACACCGGTGACTCACTCAATCCTACATGGCAACAGTGTAACGGTCAGGTACCTGTGAACCCTATAAATAGGGGACTAGGGAAGGTCTTCGACCTCAACCTTGCTCAATCCAGTGAATCATATTCGACCGTTGCAAAGCCTCCTACTCTCAGAACAGAAGCCAAACTCCCTAAGTGTTAGTTCACGAGAGTTAGAGTCTTTGAGCAAAGAGCACTAGTTCCTCCAAGAGTTGTTGCTACTGAATCTGTTACTCTTGGAGCGTCTACTCCTAGACGGGTGTAGGAGTTGCTGGTATCACCCAATCTTGTGTGGGCTGAACCAGTAGTTTGTGAAGGTGATCTGAAGTCTACTTGCTGTAAGGCTAAATGACTTCCACAAATAAAGGAAAAGGCCTGATCACTCAGGTACTCGGAGAACAAGCACGATTCAGTGCTGGCGATCTCTTCGGAGTAGCCTCTCCAACGGAGACGTACCTCTCTGAAAAGAGTAGAGAACTTCGGTGAAAAAACACCTTGTCTCTCTGAGTACTTTCTATACTGTCTTTAGTTACTCATTAGTTTTGCATGCTTGTGTGTTCATAGATATTTATTGTTTATTTATGATAGATTGTTTTTCACCTGTGTTAGCATAGCTGTGCCATAGTTGCTGTATATCATATCTCTTACCTGTGGCAGCTACCTGTTACACAGCTATCTGCCTTGCTTACCTATTCTAGGTTATTAGCTTACCTGTGTTAGACACATGTGTGACAGCTAAGTGCTAATTTGCATATCATATTTTGCCTGTGTTATTCACCTGTCACACAGCTAGCTTATCCTTGCAATCTGTTAAGTCTTAATTTGATAATCTAAGCTAAAATAAGTGAAAAATAGTTAGCCTCCTATTCACCCCCCTCTAGTCGGCACTGTCAGCGATACGGGGAACGGGGTCCCCTAGACCACTAGCCGAGGCCCAACTTGATGCCACGTCGCCAAGGGCGTGGGAGTCAAAAGGAGGTGCCCAGGAGAACACCCCGAGCACTGTGTCCCCTCGGCCATTAAGGGTAACCCCGAGTCATCCCTTAAGGCTGCTCCCCGAGCACCCAAGGCGACTTGGGGCCCACTCGGGACGGCGACCGCCTCCCACGAGCGGTGGAGTGTCCTAAGCCGCGTGCTCAGGGGTCCCTGAGCATGCGGGAACCCCGAGCACTGTGTCCACTCGCCCGTCAGGGGAAGCCCCGAGTCGCCCCTTAAGGGTGCTCCCCGAGCATCCAAGGCGACTTGGCTCCCACTCGGGACGGCGAGTACCTCTCCCACGCTGTGGGGTGGCTTAAGCCATGTGCTGGGGAGTCCCTGAGCACGGGAACCCCGAGCACCCTTCGTGGGTCCCTACCCAGTACACGTGGTCCGATAGGCGCACTTAATGCCTGGCTGTGCAGGCATTCCTACTCCAAGTCCTTGCGGACAAGATGGCGGCGTCCAAGTCAACTTCAGTCCTCCCACGTGACAAGTCCTGTTAGCTGTCTGTCTTAGCAAGGGATGGAACGGGCTGACACCCTTTTGACTTTGGGGCTCGCCGCCGCGCGCCCAGGCGCATACCTTCTGTCCCTGGTCAGTAGGGCCAGGGTAGTTGCAGCATGGTCCGTGACAGACGTCCCAGGAAGTCTTCATCTCCTGACTTAACCACGTCATGATGATCCAGATCCCAACTAAAGCGTGACAGGAACTATTCCGCTACAGCAACCCTCAACCGTCGGCGTGGGTCGCCCACGCCCTATCCGTCAGCAACGGTGCAACTATAGTATATTTGCCTTTCGGCCATTGTGGTGACCCCCGGGTATATAAGGGGAGAACCAAGGCCATGAAAGGGGGGGGAGATCAAGAGGAGATAGATCAAAAAAAAAGAGAGACCTAGAAGAAAGAATAGAGGAAGAACGCCTGTGTTTCCCAGGCTCATTGTAATCACCCAAATCTTCATATATACACAAAAAGCAGGACGTATGGTTTTACACCAAGAAGGTGGCCCAAATCTGGGTAAATCATAGTCTCCATTCTAGCATCCCTGCCACTCAAGATCATCGTAGCTCCTGTTCCTGCGCCTCCCCGGCTGAATCCCAAAGGGGGTCCATCCGGACCACCGACGCCGGTGTTTGTACGTCGACATCTGGCGCGCCAGGTAGGGGAGGCCAAGTTTGCGAACCTACGACGGTCATGGCAGACCGACAGTCACATCCCCAACAACGGGGGTGCCAGCAGTCATCTGCCCCAGCACATTCGACGCCCCCTCGTGTGCAAGGGCGCCGCGCCATGTCCGGCAGCACCGCAGCAGCAGATGCTACGCTGTCGCAGCTCTGGCACCTAGCTCGCGAGGGTGAGGCGAATGCCGATCCAACCCTCGCCGAGTTTCCCTAGCCGGTCCGGTGCCGGCTGGACTTCGATGAGCCGGGAGAGATAGGCGCACTGCATGCAGCGCAGCTTCTCCTCCGGCATCCTCCCGTCTAGGTGGAGGGCATATCTCCTATGGGCCCTTGGCTCCAGGAGGTAGCCAACCTGGTCGACACCGCTCACCGCCAGGCGGTGGTCAGGAGTTCTCAGACCTCCTCGAGGCCTGGCAACGCCCGTTCCGGCCCCTCAGTGGCCCCTCCACCGCTACCTCCACGTCGTTCACATGGTAAGGCGAGAGAGCCCCGCGGAGGGTCCCACCATTCAGTTACCTCTCCTGTTGCAGGAGATGGCCCGGATCTTCGCCAGCGCCTCAACCAACTGAGGGAAGACAAAGATGCGCGCGTCACCATCGAGCGCCATCAGGAGAAGCGGCGCGAGGTAGGGGCTGTCGAGGGCCAATCGTCCTCCAGCCTCGCTGCCAGTCGTACATGTTCTCCGGAGCACGTCCGTGCGCCGCCGGTCGGGAGGGTCGACACCCCGCTTTACGGAGCGGGTTGTCAGGCTTTTACTCCCGGCCTTCGCCGCGTCAGCTGGCCCAGAAAGCTCCGGCCCGAGCTGCCGCAGAAATACGACGGCTCCTTCCACCCGGAGGAGTTCCTCCAAAACTATACCACCACCGTGTAAGCGGCTGGAGGAGCCGAAAAGGTAATGGCCAACTAGTTCCCCATGGCCTTGAAGGGCTCTGCCCATTCATGGCTCATGAACCTTCCCGCGAGCTCGATTTGCTCGTGGGAAGACCTTTGCCACCAGTTCGTGGCCAACTTCCAGGGCACTTTCAAGCGCCCTGGCATGGAGAGCGATCTCCACGCTATCAAACAGCGTAAAGGGGAGACGTTGCGGCACTTCATCCAGTGCTTCAGTCAGGTTCGCAACACCATCCCCAAGATATCCCCTCAAGCAGTTATCGTTGCCTTTAGGCAAGGTGTCCGCGACAAGAAGATGCTTGAGAAGCTGGGCACGCGCGACGTCCAGTCCACGGCGGAGTTGTTCGCAGTCGCGAACAAGTGCGCCAAGGCGGCTGAGGCTTGCACGTGGCACAGTCCGCGACCCGACCAGCCGCCGGCCGATGGTGCGGAGTCCTCCCGTCCCTTCGGGCGGCGGGAGAATAAGAACAAGAAGCACAAGTCCGAGCCCGTCACGGTAATGGAAGTCAAAGCGCGGAATCCGCCGCGCGCCGGCCTAGGTGGCAGCGGCAAGAAGCCACCCAGTGCCCCCGAGCAGGGCTCTAGCAGGTGGTGCGAGATACACCAGACCAACCGGCACAGCCTTGCTGAGTGCCGGATGGTGAAGTTCCTCACCGAGAGGAACAAGAAGGAGCGCGAGGAGCGCCGCGAACCTGAGGCCGTGGCGTGCATCAACGGGGGCGCCTCTACGCCCGCTTCACGCCGCCAATTTAAGATGATGGCTCGCGAAGTGTGCTCGGTGACCCCGAGCACCGGATCGACCTGGCCACTGAAGTGGTCGGGGGTCCCGATCACCTTCGACCGCTCCAACCACCCCGAGAACACGTCGGGTGTAGGCCGCCTCCCTTTGGTGGTCTCTCCGACAGTGTGCAACATCAAGATAACCCGCATGCTGATTGATGGGGGCGCAGGACTTAACCTCCTGTCCCCCAAGGTGTTTAGCCAAATGCAGGTGCCACCCGGGCAGCTGAGGCCCACGATGCCTTTCCTCGGCGTTACCCCGAGGATCACCGTGCCCTTGGGGCAGGTGTCCCTGATGGTCACGTTCGGGACCAAGGACAACTTCCGGATGGAGAGCGTCATCTTCGACGTCGCCGAATTCGACCTCCTGTACAACGGCATCCTCGGCCACCGGGCCCTTGCCAAGTTCATGGTAGCGTCCCATTACGCCTACCTCACCATCAAGATGCCCGAGCCCAACGGCACGATCACGGTGCCAGCCGACCTCCAGGGCTCCATCCTCTGTGCCGAGCAGCTGTTTTCGGCCACCTTCGCCGCGGCCGAAGACATCGGTGAGCATCCCGAGTCCTCGGGTCCGCCCCCGACCAAGCTCAAGATCGCCACAGATGATTCCGTCCCCATCAAGGAGGTGGTCCTGGGTGAAGATGCGTCCAGGACCATCAAAATCGGCGGTCGCTTGGCCGCCAAATAGGAAAGCGCGCTCATCGCCTTCCTCCGTGCGAATGCCGACGTGTTTGCTTGGCAACCGCTGGACATGCCCGGTGTCCCTAGGGAGGTGATCGAGCATCACCTTGCTGTGCGTCCCAACGCACGGCCCGTTCGGCAGAAGGTGCGCCGTCAAGCACCAGAACGCCAGGAGTTCATCCGGGTGGAAGTCGGCAAGCTCCTTGCCGCTGGTTTCATCTGGAAAGTTCTCCACCCGGACTGGCTCGCCAATCCCGTCGTCGTGCCAAAGGCCAACGGCAAGCTGAGAATGTGCGTTGATTACACTGACCTTAACAAGGCATGTCCAAAAGACCCTTTCCCTTTACCTCGCATTGATCAAATAGTCAATTCTACTGCGGGATGCGACCTTTTGTGCTTTCTAGACGTATATTCTGGCTATCACCAGATTAGTTTGTCGGTAAAGGATGTGGAAAAAACTTCATTTACAACCCCTGTGGGGACTTATTGCTATGTTGGCATGCCTTTTGGGTTGAAAGCCATGCGCATTACTCTGCAATCTTAGATAGGTCACAACATCGAGGCCTACATCGACGATCTCGTTGTCAAGACAAGGGTTCAAGCAACGCTTCTCGAAGATCTTGCAGAGACTTTCAGCAGTCTCCGCACCACTCGCATGAAGCTAAACCCCGAGAAGTGCATCTTCGAGGTTCCCTCAGGCAAGCTCCTCGGTTTCTTGATCTCGAACCGAGGCATAGAGGCCAACCCCGAGAAGATCTGGGCCATCGACTAGATGTGCCCGCCGTCACGTCTCAAGGACGTGCAGCGCCTAACGGGCTGCATGGCTGCCTTGGGACGGTTCATCTCCAAGCTCGGGGAGCGAGGCCTCCCGTTGTTCAAGCTCCTCAAGAAATCGGGCCGCTTCGAGTGGACCCCGGAGGCCGAGCAAGCCCTTCGGGACCTCAAGAGGTATCTCACCTCGCCTCCGGTCTTGGTGGCGCCGAGACCCGAGGAGCCTTTGCTGCTCTACATCTCGGCTACTCCCCGAGTGGTGAGCACGGTCCTCGTGGTCGAGCGAGAGGTCGGGTCCGAGCTCCTGACGACTCCCGCGAGGATGGAAGCTTTCGGGTCCGAGCTCCCGATAAGTAACAAATCAAAGGAAAAGCCCGGGTCCCAGCTCCCGAGCAACCCCCCAACAGTCGGGAGTGGTTGGGTTTGAGCTCCTAAGCAACCTCGAGCAGTCAGGTTTGCTCGGGGCCAAGCTCCCGACAAACGACGTGTCCAAGGCTTAGCCCGGGTCCGAGTTCCCGGGCAGTCCCGAGCAGTCAGGAGTGCTCGGGGTTGAGTCCGGATCCGAGCTCCCGAGCGAACCCGAGCAGCCAGGAGTGCTCGGGAACAATCTCGACCCCCCAGGTCCCATACTCGGGGAGGTCCCAAGCAAGGGCCACGTCCAACAGCATCCCGTATACTTCGTCAGTGAAGTATTACGCAACGCCAAGATGCGCTACCCGCAAGCCCAGAAGATGCTCTACGCAATTCTTGTTGCGTCGAGAAAGCTACGTCATTACTTCCAAGCGCACGAGGTTTTTGGTGGTTACTGCCTACCCCCTCGAGCGCATCCTACACAATCGAGAAGCCACCGGCCGCGTGGTCGAGTGGGCGATTGAACTCGCTGAGTTCAACCTCTGCTTCGTCAGCAACCGGGCGATCAAAAGCAGAGCTCTGGCCGACTTCGTGGTCGAGTGGACGCCGGTGCTTGAAGACGAAGGGGAAGAATTGTCCGCGAATCCGTGACATGAAGGAGCCGAACACTGGATGATGCACTTTGACGGATCCCTCACGCTCAAGGGCGCGGGGGCTGGAGTAGTTCTCACCTCCCCGATAGGTGAAGTACTCCAGTACGTCGTGCAGCTCCACTTCCGCGCCACCAACAACATAGCCCAGTACGAGGGACTTCTCGCGGGGCTCCATGCTGCCACGCCCCTCGGAATCCGCCGTCTACTTGTGAAAGGCGACTCTCAGCTGGTCGTCAATCAGGTGTCCAAGGAGTACCAATGCTCCGACCCACAAATGGCGGCGTCCCTGAACAAAGTCAGGAAGTTGGAGCGGTGTTTCGACGGGTTGGAACTCCAACACGTCCCGCGCCACTACAACGAACCCGCCGACTACTTATCTCGACTGGCGTCCTCTCGGGAACCGGTCCCAGCTGGGACCTTTGAAGAAAGGCTCTCCCGGCCGTCCGTCGAGGCCGCCGACCAAGACGAAGGGGGAACCTCGCGCCTAGGTGAGGCTACCCAGGCAGCACCTTCAGTGAGAAATCCCGTCAGGTTGCTACCGCCCAGCGGGCACCCCGTGCTCGCCACCTGTTCTCAGGAGCCTTCCTGGATCTCCGAGATCCAGGGATACCTGAAAGAAAATATCCTTCCCGAAGACGATGCCGCAGCGGAAAGGATTGCGCACCAAGCCAAGCGCTACGCTGTGCGGATCCGAACTTAACTTCCAGACACTCCCTGTGTATCTCCTCATCAGTCCAGGATCAAACTGATGAACACAGGCGAATTGATATCACTGCACACATCACGAAACATTTTAGAAACATAAACAATTGAGTTATAGCAGCAATATGACTAAATAAAGTAACTAGGACTTATGTCCCTTACCATTTAGAAACATAGCAGAAAATAAAGCGTAGATGTCTCCATCTCAACCACAGGCAGTCGACGGAGGCCACGTGACCTAAACCTCAGCATTGACGTAGAAGATACCTCATAGTCTTCATCGTCCTCATAGATATCTGAACAGGTCCAACAAACAACATGCTCGATGAGTACTTCACGTACTCAGCAAGCCACCTAGCGGCAGATGGTCCTATCATACTACATGCAAGGCTCCAAAGGAAGGCTTTATGGTTTATTTGCGTAAAGTAATCTCTTAATTGAATTACTTATAATAGATTCGAAGACAGCATTTTGATGTAAATCAGTTTTAATATAATGGGTGTTTTCAACAGGTGTGGTCCACGACCAACACACTCGAGCAAGGACTCCCGCCTTAGCTCGACAATAGGATTCATCAGCAAAGGGGTAGAGGGAAATAGCAAGGGGGCGAGGGACAGGTCCTTTTCATCAAGAATGAGTCATGTGCTGTCCATAACCGTGGACACGGCTAATCGATTAGTTTTAACTCTGCAGAGTGTGTACACTTTACCCACATGACACAATCTCGTCTTGTTGCCACTGGCCGTCGCTAGCATAGTACACACCCATCGGTGTATCGGCAGGGAGATTGTGACAAGTTCTTTTAGCTAGATCCCCCTCTGATGTGACATGCCCACCAGGTCTAGCTCGGAGTTGAGAGTACGTCATCACCCTTCGATTCCCCCATCTGTGCCGAGGGTCCTCGTCGCTACATCCACCCCTTCTGTGGTATGGCAACATCGACACCAAAGGCTGACTAACCTACTTAACCAAGCCAGTGCCCATATAGCATGTGGTTGTACTGTTGACACAATTCTCCAATTACATGACTTCGGCCTTATGCGGTACGGACGATAAATGGTTCCTTTAAACCAGCCTTCTGCGGGTAAGCAACCATATGCTCCTTCAACACTGATTCAGCTGCCGCCCGCACCATATTAGATGGTAAGTTTCACCCAGAGTAGAATAGGAAGAACAAAGAGAGAGGGAAACATCGGGCATCCGGCCCTAGCTCAGCGAGCTCAACAGGTTCCAACAAGGATCATCGATCCGAAATTCATTCCTCTGTATAGGCAATTCAAAAAAAACCTAAGGATATATTTTAAGCATGGCTAAGCATTCTCTACTCTATTCAGAATAAAACCTACTAATCTACTCAGGGTATCAAGTAAACATGGCGACAAGCGGAAAGGTAAAGGTGTGTCAATCGACACGCTAGCTACTGGATTAAAACAACATGCATGTTTATAAACAATAAAATATAATGACTTTGAAAATATAGGATCAACATGATCAAGAAAAGGGGCATGCCTTCGTTGACGAGTTGGTCTTTTTCTGCAGGAACTTGACCTTACCCAACTTCGCTACTTCCTATTCGTCGCAACAGCAATAAAGTGTAAGGCAAATAAATATAAATCCAAATTAAATATCAAATGAAAATACCAGAAGAATAGGGCTAGCAGGGTTGGATATGTGTCAAAGGACAAAGGTGAAGGGATAGGATTGTCGAAAGACAACTAGGAAGGTGTGAGATTATATATCTCAACCAGATAGAGTACATGTACTTAAAAGATGGTCTTCCGGATCAGATCATTCTAGAAAAAGGATAGATTTATGGAGGATAGAATTTGCATGTAAAAGGACTAAAGTTAATCCACATGCGAGATAGGGATAGATATGCGATTGGGAACAATATATGGTCGATGACAACAATAGCACAACCATATGATTAAACATGGAAACCCGACATACTAGTAAAATAAGCATAACCTATTGTACTAGTACACAAGCAAGGTCCTGGCATGCTAGTCGGTTAGAAATGATAATAGACGACATGATAATCTATATGAACTACCATGCAACATGTAATTAGACATCATGTAACAAACTAGATAGACTAGGCATGAATTGAAATTAGGCAAGGCATAGCTTAGCACTAAACATATAATCGTGCAGTTATAATCTAATAACAATCATTGATAATGCAAACGGTGATTAAAATATATGGCCAAATAACAACTAGCATCGATATGATATGCACCAAACATACATGCAATCTATGACATAACATTAACTCTACTAATACTATTGGGTGTATACAATGCAGCAATCAACCTATACATACTACACATAACAATAACAATATTTTAGTAAAGAATAATTATTAGCAACATATATGCATACATTATAATCGACACCTAAATGTTAACCATACATCTGTGAGTATACACCACCTTATGAAAGTGTAACATAAGATATCAAGCTATGCATACTAGTACATACATATTATATGCCCATCAACTAACATACGATATGATTAAATAATAATAACTCAGTAAGGGATTATTATTTCAACATGTAGATTGTCAACAATATTAAGTCTAATTATATATATATATATCTCCATACGCAACTACATGATTATGCAACATAAAGTCATATTGAACATGTGCAACTTAATCGTGTTTAAACAAACAATTAAATTATATACATGAATAAAATAATGTGTCAACCATTGCATGACAGATTATTATCTAAAACATGGATTAGCCTATGTATATATGCATAAATATATACACATAGCTGCATATGTAAACCACATGAAATGCATCAAACAAATATGATACATGTGTGTGATCTTAACCATATTATACACAGAGGTTAATAACGTGACAAACTATTATGTAACAATCCTTAATAAATATGAATTAAATTATAGGTGTGTCTAAGATGTACATCATGCAACAATCAATATTAAAGATAGACATAGGCTAAGCATGTGCAATCCTAACTATGTTCAACTAATAATTAAAATACAAATAGAGTTTACTTAATGTGCTAACCAAGTCATATCAAACTATTATTTAAACACGGGCAATATATACATGTAACATATATACATGACCATATATGCAAACTATATGAAGCATAATATGTGAATATAAACTATGCATGTAATCTTAATCATACTATAAACAAAGGTTATCTTTATGGCTAAATATTTTACAACACCATTAGTTAAAACAGGAAGCAACCTGCATAACATCATGTCATACTTCCATTTAAATCTACACGTATATATCTTATCATGTTATCTACACATGGTGACATGGAAATCATAACATGTTTATTAAACAATCATCATCACGTGTGATTAAAGACACTAACATGCTAGTAAGCAACCTTATGCCATATACAATAATCTATTACTATCTATTATATTTGAGTAGGTGGTGATGGTCACATTATACAAAGATCAACTACCATATGATATGTCATATTAATATTCGCTTAGTAAGATTATGCTTCTACTATTATAGGTTATATGCAATATTAGGTTCGGTTATATATTGTATAACACAATATATGTGAACATAAGGTCATGCAATATGAATCTTATTAAATATGAACAAATTTATCCGCAATATAAACAAGATTGAACTAACATGTGGAACTACCTCATGTCTACGAATTATTAAAACCGAATTATATTGTATATGCGTATGTTATATTCAACTATAGAAACATGCAACATGTAGCTATATGGATGAATAAACCTAGTATTGAACTAAACATGATTGATCACATGATGAATTCTAAGCATGAATATTACATAAATAGAAGCAATGACTATATAAGAACAAAGCATATAAATATATGAAACTATAGTCTAACATAACATTCAATTTAATTTGGTGATCAAACAATAATGAAGAACATTATAGATGAACATAGGGTGATGCGAGTAATTTCAAACAAGGATTAATGGTGTAAAATAATTCCATGATGCACCACAAGATGATAGGAGATTAACTATATGGGTGGGGGCGACGTTCGCAACACGAAACGGTTGGAACTGGACATAGATCGGTTCTGGACAGACCAGAGGATTTTGGACGCTGCACGATGCTCGCTCAACAAAATCATAATCCACCAATTGGGTTAGAAACTAGACACATAGGGGTACAATCCTACCAAAGGGTTTTGGAGAATTCTTACCAAGTCAACGGGAAACGATCAGACAATATAGACGTTCTGCAGATTGAATCTGGACATCCGTGGAAAGCACGTCGGAGACGGATCAATTCCTGCCAAACGGCTACATGGATCAAGGTAAAAATTTATAGAGGTGTTCATAGATATCTAAGGCACAACTTCACCAAAGGAATTCTTCAAAAACTCAATGGATCAGTAGGAAAAGAGGTGATAACACCGCTGTACCGTTCGCACAGTCAAATCTGCACACGAACAGCAGCATGAAGAAACTTGATTTCCCAGAGATTGGACCGTTGGATTGTCTTCAAATTTTGTGGAGATGATCTTGGAAACATTATCCAGGATTCCACTGAATGGATCTTGAAAAGGAGGTCCGAGCTGACAAGGGAGTCATTCCAATCTAGATGCACGTGCAGAAAATCTGGGTGCAAATAGCATGTTAGTATTTGGAGATGTACCAATGATTGCACCGTTAGATCTTCACCAAATTTTTCAGAGAGGTAGAGGGAAAGGTTAAGAACAATCTCACCAAAGAGATTTTCCAAAAGATGTTCGAGGCGACGGGAATTGGGAAAAGACTGAGGCGATATGTGCTGTTCAGAAACTGCACGGGAGGCAAAGAGGGGGTGGCGGCTGTTTGGGGGGTTTGGGGGCTAGGGTTTCGTGGGAAAAGGGTTTGGGGGTGTGGGGAAGAGGTGGAGGGATGTGGGGGTATTTATAGGAGGGTTAGGGGAAAGAGATTTGGACCAAATCCTATTAGAAAAGAGGTGGTGATGCATTCTGCATTACGCAGCACTCGCCGGGGTGGCTACTCAAGGGAGGAATGAGACGGCGGGGCGTCGGGTGGAGATGAGCCGGGATGGCGGCCATAAATGAAAGGAGGAAAGAAAAGAAGAAAACCAAAATAAAAACAAGAATAGTAGAGCGAGATTAAATATCAAACGAACTCCGAAAATTCTGAGAAAAACTCTGGAGACATATTCCAAATTGAGAAGCCAACCCAATTCAAGTTGGATTAATTCAAATTAACTCGGTCCAATTTGTGAAATTCCAATTAGCTTTAATTAATTGGAGAATAAATAATGAATTTTTTTGGCTCTGATTTTTAAATAAAAGATTTTGAAAAGCTCTGAAAATCAGGATGTTACATACGCCCTAGTAGATGGGGATCTCTACCGGCGTGGCACCAACGGCGTCTTTCTGAAGTGTATTTCCCGGGAAGAAGGCCGCGACTTGCTCGCGGATGTCCACGAGGGCGAGTGTGGTAGCCATGCATCGTCCCACACGCTGGTCGAGGAGGCCTTTCGGCAAGGTTTCTACTGGCCAACAGCCCTCCAGGATGCCATCGAGCTGGTTCGGCGCTACGAAGCATGTCAATACCACGCAAAGCAGTCACATCAACCGGCTCAGGTCCTCTAAACCATCCCCCTGTCATGGCCCTTCGCGGTCTGGGGACTGGATATTATTGGATCGTTCCCCCGAGCAGTCAGGGGCTACGAGTACCTCTATGTCGCCATCGACAAGTTCACCAAGTGGACAGAAGCAGATCCGGTCGTCAAGATCACCAAGCACACCGCGATCAAGTTCATCCGAGGCATCGTGAGCCATTTTGGAATGCCCAATCGGATCATCACCGACAACGGCACGCAGTTCACCAGCGACGCATTCCTGGAGTACTGCGAAGACATCGGAGTCAAAATCTGCTTCACGTCGGTCGCTCATCCTCGCGCCAACGGCCAAGTTGAGTGCGCCAATGCTCAAGTCCTCAAAGGGCTCAAGACGCGAACCTTCAATCGGCTCAAGAAGTACGGTGCTGGTTGGATCGACGAGCTCCCTACCATCCTCTGGTCAATTCGGACGTCTCCCAGCAGGGCGATCGAAGAGACGCCTTTCTTCCTCGTATACGGGGCAGAGGCAGTTCTCCTCTCCAAGATCTCCCTCGGCTTCCCTCGGGTCGGAGCCTATTCCGAGGGCGATCAGGAGCGGAGAAGGCTCGAGGACGTCAACTACCTCGAAGAGCATCGGTGTAGAGCTACTCTCCGTGCCACCAGATATCAGCAGAGCCTAAGGTGCTATCATCAGTGCCACATTCGGGCCCGATCACTGGAGGTCGGGGATCTAGTACTTCGCCGTATCCAATCGCAGGAAGGAAAGAACAAACTCTCCCCCATGTGGGAGGGCCCCTTCCGAGTGACCGGTGTCTCCCGAACGGGCTCCGTTCGAGTGGCCATGGATGACGGCCTGCCGCCGCCCAATGCATGGAACATCGAGCATCTGCGCAAGTTTTATCCATAAATAGCTCGGGTAAGTTTTTCCTTTATGCTTTGGGCCAGCCTCCCGAATAGCAAAGTGAGTCTCGGGAGTGTTCCGGGTTGTCAGCTCTAAGCCCTGGTCGCCTCGCTTGGTTTCCGTACCCTAGGCACCAGTCCGACAGAAAGCCGCCCAAGTATCCCACGTGCTCGCACGCATCCTCAGGGGCTCCCTTGTATCATAAGCTATATCAATAGCAGCAACAATGTTAATATAAGCAATGTTCGCATTTATAATTACTTGTCAATTTTTTCTATTTCCCTCGCTTGCTCGCAAAAGAGATCACTCTCACGAGTATCGGGCTCCCATGTCCCCTTTGCACGAGTAGATCCCTACTGGTCTGCAGTACGAGGAGTCGGGGTAATCTAGTCTCTGTTGGCGAGCTGTCGGCACTCGGTCGACTATTTGTACCCCAAGCACCCCCCGAGTTAGGGCAAATAAGCCCCTGACCATACGTGCTCAGACTGGTCAAATGGCCCCGAGCGCTACTGAGCCTCAGAGTACTCAGAAAACTCTACCTCTCGTACCCACGACCAGTCGGCTGACTCGAAAGCCTTCGGGTCCTGACAGTGGAGAGTTTCGGAAAAACTCAGAGCAGTGGCATCTTTTGCCAGCAGCTTGCTATAATCGCCTACGAGTTTACAGGCTGACCATGGTGAAGTTCCCGGGTGACGTTGACAATATCAAATCAAAACCCAGGACGAAAAGCCTCCATGGATTCGACACTACTCATGAGCTAAGTTTTTCTGCCATGCTTTCTCGGCTTTAAAGCTTTTTACCATCTCCGCGAATAGGTCCTCGCGCCAGCGATCCCGTGTGCCGCTCGTTCATGAAGCGAGGATGTTCTGGAGTAAGGATGTGAGTCACGAGGAGTGTTCCGGGTTGTCGCTCAAAGCCCTGGTCACCTCGCTTGGTTTCCGAACGCTGGGCACCAGCCTGGCCAAAAGCCGCCCGAGTATCCTACGCGCTCGACACACGTTCTCTGGGGCTCCCTTAAAGATGGGCTAGCGGTGCAAGGAATCCTTGCTGCGTGAGATCCTCGCTGCGTGAGAGGGAAACCTGCTGAAACTAAGTGGAAAAATCGGCACGATAAAATGTCCGCTGATGTCTAAGCTACTTGTAAAGAGCGGCCTGCTCAAGGGCAACGTCGGCGAGTCCGTCTCTTGGGGGCCTGAGGTCCTCGGGGTCCCGAAGCGCAACCCGCTCAAGAAGAAGGTCGAAGCACCCAGCTCTCAGGGGCTGGAGTCCTCAGGGCCACCCCCCAAGGGTCGGCTTGCTCAGGCAAGAGTTGGACGTATCAAAAAAAGAAAAAAAGAAAGAGATGTGTGGAGCCAGAAAGGTGTGGAGCCAAGTCCACACCTAGCTTTGCATCAGCAATAAGTTCTTTACAGAAAGGCTCTTCGGCCTTGAACAAAAAGCAAAAAGATACAAAGGAAGCGGGCTAGTCCTCGCCGCCGTCGTCCTCGTCGTCGGAGTTGCTCTCGCCCTCCTCCCGCGTAAAGTGCTGGGCGATCTCCCCGGCTACCTCGCGGACGGCTTCGCGAGCGGCGTCTCCTTCCTCCTCGGTGACCCCGAGCCTGGCCGGCTCCAAGGAGAAGTTCGGATCCCGGCTTCGGTAGCAGGCGAGCACATGCTCTGCCACCGCGGCCACCAGCTCGCGCCCCTCCCGAGCCACCACGTCCTTCACGGCTGCCGGCAGCGTCTCCAGCCGCTCGGCGATCATGCCAAAGGGAAGGACGAAGTGGCCCAGGGACTCCAGGCCTTGCTGGCTCGTGGTTATGCGACCAAGCCCGGCAGCCTCCACCGTGCGCCGCGCCCGGTCAAAGATGTCACGCATCATCTTGGTGGCGCTGTTCCTTTCGGACTGCATCTCCACGAGGAGATCCCTCTCCTCGGTGGCCACCGACTCCAGTCGCTACAGCTCATCCTGTAGCTCCTTAACTCGCTCTGACAGCCTCCACTTGGAGACGTTGCTATCCTCGAGGCACTGTTCCACCTCTCAGATGCGGCGGTCTCTGTCTTCTTCAAGTCGGCGGACTCGCTCTCGGGCCTCCACCTTGGGTGCCTCGAGCTGGTCGGAAACTTCTTTGCGAGCAGCCTGGATGCGCCGCTCCACTTCCCTCTCCAGCTCTCGGGTTCGCCACGCCAGAGAGACCTCCCCTTCATCGAGCGCCTTCTCGCGCTAATCAAGGACGATCTCCCACGTAGCGGCCTCGGCTTCGCGGAGGGCAACCTGCTCCTCCCGCAGGATCAGTTGCTCGCCTTCATCGATGACCTCCGCGCGCATCTCCTCCAGGGACTCTTTTTCCCTGAGGATCTCCGCGGTGGCTCTTTCATGTTCGCGCTTGGTGATCCGGACCGGCGCGAGGAAGGCTTCTCTGGCTTCCGCGAGAGCGGCCTCCCGCTCCTCCAGCGCCGCTTTCTCTGATGCGACGGTGGCACGGATCTTGTCCACCATGGCGTGCACTGTCTTGAACAGCTCGGAAAAGAGCCCCTGAGGCGTCCCGGCTTGGCGCATGGAGCCCCGGCCCCCCGGCGGGGCAGTCGAGCCCGAGCTCGCTCCGGCGCTGGGACGGCCGCGGGCCTCCGCGAGAGCAAGGATGGGCTCCCCGCTTTCGAGCACCGAGCTCCCCCTGAGAGCCTCCGGCAGGCTCTCGGGTAGCTCCGGAGCGGCTGGGTCCCCGAGCTCTTCCTCGGGGTGCGTCTCCTCGGTCTCGGCCCCCGCAGTCCCGGCTATCACAACAGGCGATGGAGTGCCAATCGCCGGCGTCTCCTCGGCTCTCGGGCAACCTCGGCTCTCGGGGCATCCTCGGTACTTGGGGCGGACTCCGCACTTGGGGCGGTCCGAGTCTTCTTGGATGACCTGCAAACAACACAATGAAGCTCGGGTCAATCCCCAAGCATTATATTAACCCTACAGAACAAAGTGGGAGTTATCTTACCCTGACGAGGGCCCTTTGTACCGCCAGCATGCGGTCGGGATCTCGAATCCTGGCCCCGTCGGCACCGACGGCTCCTTCCTTTTCTTGTTCGCTGCCTGGGGCTGGGCGGCCCCCGAGCTCGGCTGCGCCAGGCCCCTGACCAGTTGCGATTGGGCGCTGCCTCGCCCCAAGGTGCCGCCCCGGCCGGTTTCGATTGGGCGCTGCCTCGCCCCGAGCTGCCGCCCCGGTGCTCGTCCACGGGCCGGGGGGCGGAGGAGGGGGTAGCGGCGATGATGAGGACGACGGGGGGGATGTCTCCCGCGCCTTCTTGCCCTTCGGATCTGCGGGGTCCTCGCTGGCGACACGAGTCCCTGGGGTCCTCGTGGTTGTTTCCTCCTCGACGTCGCTGCCTCTCGGGATCGTCAGCGAGCCAGGCGCCCTAGCCGCGTCCTTCGACTTAATCCCCCGGGAGTCGAACTCGGGGAGGGCCGCGCGGATCATGTTGCACTACGGGTTCACGCAAAGCGCAAGGTCTCGCCTGGGCAGCTCGGCGGAAGCGGCGTCCCCGATGCCCAGGAGAATCCACAGCATGGCCCTCGCCGTGTCAGGGCTGAGGTCCCCCGCCTCATCGATCTCCGTCCGGCCGATGTCCCGCGCGCCGGTGTACATCCAGGCCGGGCGGCCACGCTCCCGCAGCGGCGCCAGCCACCGCCGGAGGAAATCTCTGACCACCATCATGGCCGTCAAGCCTGCAACCCACAGCTGCGAGATCCTCTCCATCGCCGGCCGCAGCAGGTCGTCGTCCTCCGGCAGGAACTCCCACATCCTCTTGTGCGCCAGTGCCGGCCCGTCGGGAAGCAATAGCTAGGCATGTAGGTCAGTGGAGATGTAGCACCAATGGTTCCGCCTGTCATCCCATTTGTTCTGCATCTCCTGTGGGATGTAGCTGTCCCCGATCTTCTCCTAAAGGCGGAAGTTGCAGCTCCCCGCGGCTTCCACCCGGTTGGAGCCCCTGCTCTTCCCCGCAGACACCGGTGACACAGCCAATCACACCACCCAACTATAACCGTCTCGAGCAGACCGACACCTGTGTCACCGGCGGCACACACAGGTGAACCCTTAGCAGACGTAGCCTAACTACTCAGCCTGATCTTGGCACACTACATGCCCTCAGCGCACAACTAACTCTGATCTCTAATAAGGAGAGAACCTCCGACAGTCTTCTGACTCGACAGACAGACCATCGCGGTGCAGGTTCCTTAGCATTTACAAGCTCTCCCCTGGTACAGAAATGTACCTGAGTCATAGAGCACTAGACCACCTGTGACACAGCTGCATCACATCGGTGACTCTATCCTCTAGGGTTTTTCTACCGCTAGCACTATAGAGTGCTAGCACAAGCCAGTTTCACACTTGTACAAAACTGTTGACACAGGGCCACTGACCTCAAAGCATCAGTGCGACTGTCCAACACTCCGAGCATTGAGCAAAGAACTTCCAAAGATCATTACTACTTCATCCCTCTTGATAGTACGGGTGTTTCCTATGGACTCAAAGAAACTAGCAAATCTAGGCTTTACCTGCCACCAACTGTATTCACGGCTCTTGACGCATCAAGCCACCATCACCTTGCTTGCAACTCCTTGCATAGCACCGGCTTCCTCACAGCTGTGACACAGCTGCCTAGCACAGCCATTCCCTTGTCCTGGAAACCACCTTTGTACTTTTTGGGTGGTCATCTTTTCCTTGATGGAAGTAAATTGACTTAGGATTAATCTTCAATTAAGCAAAAGGCAATAGTTCATAATAAGCAATAGGCATCAATCTTAAGGCAACATGTGCTGGAACATAAGGCAACAAGTGTTTAGGCATCTGAATTCGATTAGGCAACCAAGGCAACAGATTAATTTCCTTAAGTCAAGTTCTGTTTAAACTAACCTCCATTAGACAGCTGATTTTGTTTTAAAAAGGAATTAAGGTCTGCTTTCAAGTAGTAATCCAGCAAGACCTAAGCATTCAAAAAAATGCTAAATATCTTGATCTTAGCAATAGCCAACGTACAACAGCAATAGGCAGCATGTGACCAAATCCACTTTACCTTCAACCTGCCAAAGGGGGATGAGCCAGCCTCAAGCCGCTGGTGGCAGCAGCCTTGCCACCTCAAGCTTGAGGAAGATAAGGATCAAGTAAGAGCTGCCATGTAAACAGCTTATTCACCCAATCATGAGATGAGTCACTTAATAGGTGTCAAACTCCAACCATTTTCGAAGTTCTAGTGTACCAGCACTCCAAGGCCTATAAATAGAGCCTTATGTGCTCTAGTTTCCATCCAGCACCACCCAAGAACAATACCACATCAGTAGTAAGAAGTCATCTAGTAGAAAGAAAAGCAAGATAGCAAGGAGGAGCAGGCATAGCCTGAAGAAGCAGGTTCGGAATACCTCAAGACCAAGCTTCAGCTTGCTTAAGGTAGGAAGAATTAGAGGAAATAGAAGTTTTAATAAAAGAGAAGTAATGCTTGCTTTGGTAGGAAATGACCTGCGTTAGGGCAGATGAAAACATCCAACAAACCAAGCAAAAGTAATTTGTTCTTATCAGTTTAGAGAAGTAGTTCAAGGAAAGGGAGAATAAGCTAAGCAGGGGTAGTATCTGTTCTTAAAAATAGATGAGGAAGGAGGAAGTAGGAGTAGAGTTGAATAATTAAAAGGAGATAAGTAATGCCCAGCTTCAGCAAACAGAACCTGTGTTAGGCTAAATAAAGATTTCCAAATGACCAGGTATGAGTAAACTGTTCTTGTCAGTTAAAATCAGAAAAGAGGAGAAGAGATAAACTAAAAAATTGTGTAGCATCTGTTCATGCCAGTAGAATACCTAATATATATATATATATATATATATATATATATATATATATATATAAGTAGTACTCTCAGATTTAAAGCAAATATATTTTGCTTTAGTGTTCATCGCGGAGGTCAATAGTGTAGGATCTGTTCTCATCCTTCACAAATCAGAATCAAAGATTCATCATGATAAACCTTTCTAACAAGAAGCAAGATAGCATCTGTTCATGCATCACATATAGATCAATAAGTAGATATGTCTTGAGAGCAAGCCAACAGAGAACGTAAACTAAAAATCAAGCATATATCTATTATTATCCAATCAATCCAAAGAAAAACATCCAATCTCAGCACAAATGGGAATAAGCAGTCCAAGCTAGTTTCTATTCTGATCATAGGTGGTAACCCTAGATGAGCCTCTGTCAAACTCAAATCCCTAACTCGGCAACAACCGAAATTTCAATCACATAACACAATAGAAATCAGAGCACAGTAGCCATCCCTCGTATCAAAGAACTTAGGGCGGTATGAGGATTTAGGCTTGGTACTTAGGGATCACAGCATATAGCAAAGATCTAGAGGAAGAAGAAGGAGGAGTTTAAGGAGTTACTCACCAATGGTTGGGGGGGGGGCTAGGCGGCAGCCGGCACCAGACCGCACCGCCGATGGGGAGGGGACCCTGGCGGAGCACCGGCGAGGCTGGGGCTGCGACACCAAGGCCCGGCCATCCCGGGCATCACGATGGGGCGGTGGCGAGCCCAGCCAACGGTGGAACCCGAGTGAGGAGGCGGTGGTGAGGCCGAGTAAGGAGGCAGCGGTGAAGCCAAGTGAGGAGGCGACGCCGAGGCCAAGGCTGGAGTGCGGCGGTGACCGAAGGTGAGAGGAGGCGGCGGTGATGCTCGGGGGAGCAGAGGAGATGTGAGGGAGAGTAAGGGCGGCGGCGGCTTTTGGGGAGAAATCGAAAATAGGAGTAAGGGCATGAGGGACGCGGCGGATGAGAGAAATGAGAGGAGGGCAAGAGTGGATGCAGGAGGGGAGGCCGGCCGGTTAGGGTAAAACCCTAACCGGTTACCGAGCAGACCTAGGTGGGCCTTAGGCCAGAATGGGACCACGGTTGGCGCAATTTAAGGATAGCAGCTTTTTTAACTTTATTTGTTTGTTCTCCTTTCTCTTTGTATTATTAGAAAAATCCCCCATAATTTGAAATTTAACAAGAGATTTACACTTCAATCTGAATTAAATAAATCCTAATTCAACTTAAATAACTCGTAAGAACTTTTTAATCTAAATGATATATATATACACACATATTTTTTAGGAGAAAAACCTAATACTCTTTCTATTACTCCCTGCAAATTCAACCCCATCAACATGAGCATGCATATGTACATGTACAATTGCCATTTTTGGAAATAGTCCTTATCGGACAATTATTCCACTTTAGATCCCAAAGTTCTACCGATTTCGTCTGAAGGGACCTCTCACTTCACTTCTTATCCATCTCAAGGGAAGTTCATTTCTTGTCCATGTTTGTGAATTATTTCTATCAACATATATGCAAATTTCCTCTTCTTATCACCTGGCTTGTGATAATTAATAAATGAACTACATTATGATTCGTTGAATCATATATTGGTGGGCAGTGGAACCCCGGTATGGAACTTGTGGGGTGGTCAGGGTTCCATTGCATATGGTATCACAATAAGGTTAATAACAAATGTTAGTTGGCATTCTTACGCCGTATAGATAGCGTTAACCGCAAGACCTGTTATGGGACAGGCGAGTCAAGTAACACCTTCTTGATGCATATCTCCCAGGAACGTATGTATCGTAACTTCTGGGGAAGCGTTATGTCCCTCGCCCAGAGGAGCGATAAACCCTGAATTTGCGCTTGGGGAGGCGTTATGTCCCCGGAATTCTTCAGAAAAGTACGCTATAATGATGAGGTGGGTAGTTGGTACTGGATCGACTACGTAAGGGGAGATATTGCCCAAGGGAAAGGTGAAAAGACTCGGAACCTTAGACCTGGCCACGCACCAATGGGAGTGTGATGGGTCTTGTACCCGGCGTGAAGGCTAAGTACACCACTTGTGGGTAAAGTAGCGCACCTCTGCAGAGTGTATTGAAGTGTGGTATTGTCACTCCCTGTTCTGGGTATGAACTGCGATCGTGGCGGAAAAGGAACCATCGGAGGTTCTAACGACCCGTGAAGCCTTCTGAACATAGAAAAACTAAAACTTGACTTTTGTCCAGAAATGTTATTGAAAAATGCATATTCTTTGAGGACTGTTGTCCAAGTAGAAATAATCATTCAAACACCTTTTGCTATTCATGAACTTGTTGAGTACCTTCTGTACTCATCCCCTACATAAACTCTCCTTTGTTAGACTCTGAACCGTTAGAGGTCGAATACGAGGAAGTCGAAATTCTGGAAGGAAAAGAGGAGCCAGACCTGACTGAAGGAATCGAAGGAGTCGATTACTACATCGACTACGGGGAGCAAGAAGCGATAGAAATAGA
Source organism: Stipa capillata (assembly GCA_019208055.1). Lineage (NCBI taxonomy): Eukaryota > Viridiplantae > Streptophyta > Magnoliopsida > Poales > Poaceae > Stipa > Stipa capillata. The sequence goes on along the minus strand of JAGXJF010005537.1, from coordinate 37,268 downwards.
ACAAGAATAGGATAGTATAGAACTAATCGTAGTAAAAATAAAACCTTGTTTATATGGTTTTCTGCCTTTAAGTTTCAGCTCTATATTTCAGTTGTTATTTCCAACCGAACGTATCTTATTGTATTTCAGTTTAGTTGTAAACTTTCGTATTTTGGAGTTTGTAATAATATAGTTGTTGGACCATCAATGCTTCTGTTGTACATTCTGATGGATGTAATATAATGAGATGTGATTTTGTTATATTATGTCACAGACTAGCAATTTTAGTTGGTTTCTTACTATTCCCAAGTTGAAACTAGCACTTGGTATGGGTTAAATTTTATTTTTCTTTGTAAGTATTACACAGAAAAGAAAACATTAATTGCTGGAAGGTTTATTTTTAGTTTCAGTCAAAATGACAAAGAAACCCTTATCTTGGGCTATGACAGCTTCGAAGTTTGTTGTTTTATTACCCTCATCAAAAAATTCCAGGGTGGATGAGGAAATATGTTTTTTTATGGAGGATTAAATGTTGACGTTAAAAGTGTCATTGATTCAATTTATCAAGGAACCTTCATGGATAGCAAAGATAAAGAACCATGGAAAAGATTGGAGGATAGAAGAAATAATGACTTCGGCTGAGAAGTCTACAAAGGTACGAAAAATTGATATGGATCATGAATATGACTATCTTAAATATTTGCTAAAACTAAAATTATGACTAAGTTTGATGAGGACATCTCCCACGCTATCATCCAAGGACCAATCACCCGTTCCCGTGCCCGACTACTTAATCATGAGGTGCGTTCGTTTCTTGCTATCCATAATTATGTGGCTAAGGATGGGATGCTACTTAATGGTGATATTTTGATTCTTAGGAACATGGGAGAAGCACCACTGGACCAGCCACAAGAGGATGAGGCGTCACCCCAAGTCAAGTCGGACTCCACTTCAACTCCGAATTCGGTTCGGTTTTCAGCAGACAACACCTACATAAATGGGGCATAACTTTCTCATACGGAGTCCGATTGAAGAGTTCTTATATGCATTGGAAAGATAACAACGACACCTTTCCAATAGATCTAATGCCACGTCATGAATAATTACAGAGTCGTTGGAATTATCAAAATAAGTTGTCAGGTGCTGCGACACCGTTTTGGGCCACTTCGGGCCTTGTTTTCGTTTCGGGTTTTAAGCCCAGGTTTAGAGTGATACTCTCAGAAATCCTAGGTATAAATACTCTTTAGCCGTCATTGTTTAGGGTGGGTTTTGCTTAGAATTATTCTGCCATCGCAGTCTCGCTGATTTCATCAGTTTGTAGAACCCCACTTCGAGTAATCAAACAATCATCTCGTTTGTGAGATTGCTTCTACTGTGACGATGCCATGCCCCCGGGGTATACCAGCGGCGGAGGAAGTCGGCCCCGATAGCACGGGGTAGCCCAGGCCCACGACTCGGAATCCAACTGGGATACCGGGGCGCATCATCAACTTGGAGTACAAGACATGTATATTTAGTAGGTCTAGTTGCAAACCGACTAGGACTCTACCTTGTAACCGACTCGGACTCATGTAACCCTACCCCCCGACCACCTATATATGGGGAGGTAGGGGCCTCCAGATCAGCAGACTTAGATCTAGACTCAGATCTCCACGCAGACAACCACCTCTGCACATACCTCTCATACGAGGCAACCATCAATACAATCCACAAAGGCAGGACGTAGGGTATTACCTCATCTCGAGGGCCTGAACCTGGGTAAATCCTTGTCTCGTGTGCACCCCTCTGGATTCTCTATGCGTACACCGCCCCATATTAAGTATTGCCGGAATAATACTCCGACAGTTGGCGCGCCGGGTAGGGGCCGTGCGCGTAGATTAATCTGAAAGAATTCAGATGGGTTCTTTTGATCAACAACAATGGCGACTTCGCTGATTCACTCGGCAAGCTCCGCATCTGCGACTTGGCTCCTAACCAGTCGACGGAAACTTCACTCGGGCGATCCCTCGAGTCTACACCAACATCAACTTCGGCGGAAACTTCACTCGGCCATGAAGCTCGGGGGCTCGACATCAACATCGCCCTCGCGCAACCATGCAGGACAGCACGAATGATCGACTCGTTTGCGCTCCCCCCGCTGCCTCAAGCATCGTTTCACCGATTCCTTTGGTGGGATCATGCGGAATAGAGTCTACATCGACCCTGCAAAATTTTGTCGAGATCCGATGGGGGAATCTCCGGCTAGCTCCGAGAAACCGAGTGCTGCTCGGGTCCAGTCTGGAATCCGCGTGATCTCGGGAAAACAAGGATAGCGGCTGACTCCCACATCGTTTCACCAATCACACCGTCCAGATTGTGCGGAATTATTATTCCTACCACTCCGTAAAATTTCAGCTCGATCCGACGGTTCAATCTCCGGAAAATGCCCAATTAGCACATCAAATTTCGGATCTAGGCGAATTCCTGCACGGGAACAACTCGATCCGAGTTCATCTCTACCCTTGGGCGACTTGTCATACCACCTCGGTTTAAAGAGATTTTTTGTGGAGTGGTGTGCTATTCTCATGCACATGCCTGCAAAATTTGAGCATATTCCGACGGTTCAATCTCCGGCGATCTTCCGACCATCAAACCACTGCCGGCGCATGAGGCTACGTCACTCCGCCGACTCGGACTTCGTCGCTCCACCGACTCGGACTTCGTCGCTCCACCGACTCGGACCTCGTCGCGCCGCCGCTCCGCCGAGTCGACCTCGTCACTCCACGGACTCGGACCTCGACATGCCGTCACTCCGCGGACTCGGACCTCGACGCGCCGTCACTCCGCCGACTCGGACTTCGTTGCTCCCCTGACTCGGACCTTGTCGCGCCGCCGCTCCGCCGAGTCGACCTCGTCACTCCGCGGACTCAGACCACGACGCGCCGCCGCTCCGCCGACTCGGACTTCGTCGCTCCGTCGACTTTGGCCACGTCACCAACGCCTGGAACATTGAACAGCTGCGTCGCTTCTACGCTTAAAAGCTAAGTATTTTCATACTTTGCATTTATCAGCATGAGTAAATTATTATTTTTTGCTCTATCTGAAGTTTTATTTTAAGTCTTCCGACTGCTCCGCTATGTACGCTCACGGCTACGCATAGCAGATACTCGGGTTCTATACCGACTGGGTGCGTCCAGGCGCATTCAGGCGCTTTTTCTTCCAAACAACTATTTAAGTACTGTGTAAAAAGCTTGGAGTTAACTCTACGTCCCCGACTGCCGGTCTACGCCACACCCCCACGCTATCGGGACACACGCCCACGGCTAATCTCTACGCAAAGGGAGGCTACGACGAGTTGGCTAGAGCACACACGATGAGTTGACTTACACACGAACAAATATTAACGGAAGAAAGAGCGAAATAAAGTTAAAACCAAAAAAACACACATAAGTTTCACTCGGCTTCCCGAGTAATTTACATGTGGCGGTTTTTACATCTTTATTCTTTACTTTACAGGTTGAGGGACTCGGCCAAGGCGTTTGCTCTGTACGTGACCTCATCCCTCAGCAGGGGAACCTCTTCATCGAGGGAGCCGACAGCTACCCGGGCAAATTCATCAAGACCCTCCACTCGGTTCCTCGAACCAACTAGAGGCTCGGGGGCTACACCCACTGGGTGCACTGTTCGTGCCCCCAGTGTGGAATCTGCAAAAGGAAAAAGAAAACGGCCGTAGTGCGCTTCAGGGCCGCCAGTCGGGACCGAGTCACTCGGTTCCGAGCGCTACAGGCTGAAAGATTTTGAGGGTTAACCTCCAGGGGTTCACAACCACTCGGATACACCCGATACCACTCGGGATTCAGTCGGCAAGTTCTATGAGTCCCTCACAATCTCCCTACAGGCTACTAGGAGTTGCGCTCAGGCGGATGATCACTCGGGAAAACCTGTCCAAGGGAGAAGGCTGGAGCACTCGGCTCAGGCTAAGCTGTAGTCAGATCGTGAAGGACTCGGGGGCTACTGACGATGCCATGCCCCCGGGGTATACCAGCGGCGGAGGAAGTCGGCCCCGACAGCACGGGGTAGCCCAGGCCCACGACTCGGAATCCGACTGGGATACCGGGGCGCATCATCAACTTGGAGTACAAGACATGTATATTTAGTAGGTCTAGTTGCAAACCGACTAGGACTCTACCTTGTAACCGACTCGGACTCATGTAACCCTACCCCCCGACCACCTATATAAGGGGAGGTAGGGGCCTCCCGATCAGCAGACTTAGATCTAGACTTAGATCTCCACGCAGACAACCACCTCTGCACATACCTCTCATACGAGGCAACCATCAATACAATCCACAAAGGCAGGACGTAGGGTATTACCTCATCTCGAGGGCCTGAACCTGGGTAAATCCTTGTCTCGTGTGCACCCCTCTGGATTCTCTATGCGTACACCGCCCCATATTAAGTATTGCCGGAATAATACTCCGACATACTGTGTTCTTGCTTGTGTTCTCGATTCGCATGCAGGGATAAGCCTTCTTGGCGAGGTCAACCGTGTGCGCGCGTGGTTGATAACCAATGGAGCCATGGTGTAGCGATCGCAAGGTTCGGATCAGTTCTGATTGGAAGCCGGATCGTCAACGTCGAGTTCTCCACAATCGTGATTATCCCTTCCTGACGGAAGATCGGGCACCCCGTGCGCATCAAGTGGTATCAGAGCTTCGGTTGCCCGTCAGGTATCATTGTATCCAATTAGTTTTGCCATCGTCCCAAAACTCCAAATATAGCCAAAAAAAATTGTAGTCCTCTAGGGCATGTCACCTTCACTGTCCGAGAGCTCCGAGCCGTTGCAATTTTGTCACAATGTCGTATTGCTGAGTTTTGATTCATAGTCGATGTCAGGTTGCTGGTTTAGACTTGTGTTCTTAGTCACAAGCCGTTACTTAGGGTTTGAGATATCCGAATACAACTCTGAACCCTAGTCAGAGTCGATTCCGTAGTGCCTCGGTAAAACAGCCATAACTTTGTCATACGAACTCTATTTGAGCTCTACCACCCGTCAAAACGACTGGAACGAAAAGTTGCATCTAATTCCGACCGATTTTGTCAATTTTGACAAAATTTTCAAGGCCACATTCGCCTTGGAAAATAGAGTTCTGGAAGTTTTAATCCCAGGTAGTCTGTTTTTCCCTTTCGCCTGATTTTTTTGAGCAGTTTTGTGAAAAAAAAAGAGCAGTTTTGTGAAAAAAAAAGAAGAAAAAAAAGGAGAAAAAAAGAAGAAAAAACACTTTCGGTGTTGTTTGGTACTTTGGTATACTTCTGTGCTTATACTCGTTTCTAGGAACACGTTTGGGCCAGCAACTGAGACAAGTACCTTGAATTATTATTTAGCTTTACTAACTGTTGTCGAACTTTGCTAATCCTTGCTACCAAATTGACCTTCCAAGCTCCACTCTCTTCTGATCAGTATAGTTTCAACCCGGCAATCGTTACACTCACGTCTTCAACGGTATCACAAACAAGCCACCGGTTGTACCACCTGCTACGTTGGTAAGAACTTTGCAAGAGCGTGGTTAGACGCTTGAGTGAGAGCGACTCCACATCCTAGTAGTTCGTAGGAGCTTTATACATTTGTGTGTTCCTTGTTTTCACTAACCATGACAGGATCACCAGCGGCACATCAAGATGATGGAGATGAATGTGTTTCTAAATTAGAGCTTCAAACGATGCTGCGAGATATCAATGCAAATATTAGCAAGAGCAACCAAGATAATGAGCATCGATTAGAGAGGATAGAGAGGAGTATCGCCACCCTCATCACCAGGATAGATAACCTAGAGAAGCAGCCACCTTCCGATAGAGCTGAATCGGAGGATCTCGAGGCGGATGACACTGATCAAGATGAGGATGAGTATGACCGAGCTTCCGCCAGAGCAGGACTTCCAGCTGGAGGTCGCCCCGCTCCTCACGCGGCACATTAAGAACGACGACAGCCACGTCGACAAGGTAGGGGAGATAATGACACAAATCCTCGTACTAGACGTGCACATGATGATTATTATGCTAATGTTAAGTTCAGTATACCATCTTTTTCTGGTTCCTATGATGCTGAAGTTTATTTGGATTGGGAGATGACAGTCGAACAAAAATTCAATTCCCATCTAGTTCCAGAAATTCATAGAGTTAGACAAGCCACTAGTGAGTTCACTGATTTTGCTATCATTTGGTGGAATGAATTAGTAAAAGCTGGTTTAGCACCGGATACATGACCTAGATTAAAGAGAGCTATGCGTAGTAGACTTGTTCCTCCCACCTATAAACGTGAAATGCGCAAAAAATTACAACGCTTAAACCAAGGAAATAGATCTGTTGAGGAGTACTACCAAGAGCTACAAATAGAAATGTTGCGTTGTGAAGTAGTTGAGGATGACGAGGATAAAATGGCAAGATTCTTTGGGGGATTAAGGCGTGAGATACAAGACATAGTTGACTATAAGGATTATAACTCTCTCAATAGATTGTTCCAGCTTGCTATGTTGGCAGAAAAAGAATTGCAGGGAAGGCAGCAAAAGCCAAAGAGCAACTTCGACGACACAAGATCGATGCCTGGAACGGTCAAGTCAGCTCCACCTCCTCCTGCACGGTCTGCTGCCCCTACATGTCTAGGGCGCGTTCAGTAGCACCGGCATCGTCACAAGCACCAGAGGAGAAGAGTAAATCAGCAGGTTCCCCTGCCCCGGTAAAGAGCTCATCATCGGTTGCTTCCACGGGCCGCTCCCCCGGGACTATCTGCCATAACTGCAAAGGGAAGGGTCACTTTATAAGAGACTGTCCAAGCCCACGATGGACATTCCTTGCTACAGAGGACGGTGGGTATGTTAGTGCTACTGATGTTGAGGATGATTCTGCCATTGGGACTAACCATGCAGGTGACGTTGAGACGGGAAGTGATGGCGAGGAGATTCTAGGCACGGCCGCTACAGAGAAATATCAGGCCTTAATTGTACAACGCGTGTTGAGCACTCAAGTGGAACAAGCGGAGACACTACAACGACATAACTTGTTCCAAATGTACCTCATTGTCAAGGATCGCCGCGTTCGCGTCATAATTGATGGAGGAAGCTGCAATAACTTGGTGAGCTCAGACTTGGTCAACAAACTTGGCTTGACCACACGTCCACCTCCTCATCCATACCATATTCAGTGGTTTAACAATAGCGGTAAGGTTAAGGTAACACAATCTACGAGAGTGCACTTTTTCATTGGTACATACCATGACTTTGCTGATTTCGATGTGGTACCTATGTAAGCATGCTCACTTTTATTAGGACGTCCATGGGAATTTGACACCGATGCCACCCATCATGGTCGAAGTAATAAATACACATTTATGCATAAGGGAAAGAAAATTACTTTACTTCCTATGACACCCACTGAAATTATGCAATGTGAGAAAGAGGGTGCTGAAAATAGCAAGACGGAGAGTGCACTGCAATCTGAAAATCAGCAAGTTGCTAACACCGTTTTCCGAACTAAGAAAGAGAAGAAAATAACTAGCTCTAAGTCTGAGGGAATTAAATTGAAGGGGGGTGTTATGCTTGCTACCAAATCTGATCTTAATGATATTAATGAGCTTGATTCTCCTTTCTATGCTTTGATATGCAAGGAAGCATTGTTTTCATTTGATGATACTTCTAGTTCTTTGCCTCCAACTGTCACTAACCTTTTGCAGGAGTATAAAGATATGTTTCCAGCGAAAATACCCCCGGGGCTGCCACCTATTCGAGGTATTGAGCATCAAATCGACTTAATCCCAGCAATATTGCCAAACCGTGCTGCATATAGAACAAATCCGGAGGAGACTAAAGAAATTCAGCGCCAAGTCCAAGACCTTCTGGACCGTGGATATGTGCGTGAGAGCCTTAGCCCATGTGATGTTCCTGTTCTTTTAGTTCCTAAAAAAGATGGTAGTTGGCGTATGTGTGTTGATTGTAGAGCCATTAACAACATTACGATAAGGTATCGTCATCCTATTCCTAGGTTAGACGACATGCTTGATGAGTTGAGTGGTTCTATCATTTTCACAAAGATCGACCTACGTAGTGGGTACCACCAAATTAGAATGAAATTGGAGGATGAATGGAAAACAGCTTTTAAAACTAAGTTCGGTTTATATGAGTGGTTAGTCATGCCTTTTGGATTAACTAATGCACCTAGCACTTTCATGCGTCTCATGAATGAAGTTTTAAGAGTATTTATTGGAAAATTTGTGGTGGTCTACTTTGATGATATCTTGATATATAGCAAGTCTAATGATGAACACTTGAACCATTTGCGTGCTGTTTTTAATGCATTGAGGGATGCACGTTTGTTTGGTAATCTTGAGAAGTGTGCCTTCTGCACGGACCGTGTCTCTTTTCTTGGCTATGTTGTCACTCCACAGGGTATTGAGGTGGATGAAGCAAAAATTGAAGCCATCAAGAGCTGGCCGACCCCTCAAACTGTCACACAGGTGAGAAGCTTTCATGGACTTGCAGGATTCTACCGGTGGTTTGTGAAGAATTTCAGCACCATCGCTGCCCCATTGAACGAGTTAACAAAGAAGGGAGTTTCGTTCCAATGGGGTCCAGCACAAGAACAAGCTTTTAACATGCTTAAGGAGAAGCTTACACATGCCCCTCTACTCCAACTCCCCGACTTTGGTAAGACTTTTGAGCTTGAATGTGATGCCAGTGGTATTGGGATAGGAGGAGTGCTGCTACAAGAAGGTAAACCCGTTGCTTATTTTAGTGAGAAATTGAATGGGCCAACTTTGAACTACCCTACTTATGATAAAGAGTTATATGGTTTAGTTCGGGTGTTAGAAACTTGGCAACATTATCTTTGGCCTAAGGAGTTTGTCATTCATTCTAATCATGAATCCTTGAAACATATTAGAAGCCAAGCAAAATTAAATAAACGACATGCAAAATGGGTCGAGTTTATAGAGTCATTCCCATATATTATTAAGCACAAACGGGGTAAAGACAATGTCATTGCTGATGCTTTATCTAGGCGATTTACTATGTTATCTCAACTTGATCATAAAATTTTTGGCCTAGAGACAATAAAAGAGTTATACGCCACTGATTTGGACTTTAAAGATACTTTTGAAAACTGTAGTGAGGGTCGAACATGGAATAAGTATGTGTTGAATGAAGGATTATTATATCGTGCTAACAAGCTATGCATCCCAGCTAGCTCCATTCGCCTTTTGTTCTTACAGGAAGCTCATGGAGGTGGTTTGATGGGACACTTTGGAGTGAAGAAAATAGAAGACGTGCTGTCCACACACTTCTTTTGGCCAAAGATGCGGAGAGATGTCGAGCGCTATGTTTCACGCTGCACTACATGCAACAAAGCTAAGTCATGCTTAAACCCCTATGGTCTTTATATGCCCCTTCCTATTCCTAGTGTTCATTGGGAGGATATATCGATGGATTTTGTCTTAGGATTACCTAGGACAAAGCGCGGGAGGGATAGTATATTTGTGGTGGTGGATCGATTTTCTAAAATGGCACATTTTATACCCTGTCATAAGAGCGATGATGCTACCAATATGGCTGATTTATTTTTCAGGGAAATCATTCGCCTACATGGAATTCCCAACACCATTGTTTCCGATCGAGATGTGAAGTTCTTGAGCCACTTTTGGAGAAGCTTATGGAGCAAGTTGGGGACTAAGTTGCTATTTTCTACTACATGCCACCCACAAACCGATGGACAAATGGAGGTTGTTAATCGTACCTTATCCACAATGTGTGGGCTATTTTAAAGACAAATTTAAAGATGTGGAAAGACTGTTTACCTCATGTGGAGTTTGCATATAATCGATCGGTACATTCTACCACCAAGATGAGCCCTTTTCAGGTAGTGTATGGGTTTAATCCACGTGCACCCATTGATCTTTTGCCATTGCCTACTTCTGAACATGTGCATTTGGATGCTAAAACACGTGCTGATTTTATTCTGAAAATCCATGCAACAACTAAAGAGAACATTGAAAAGATGACCGAAAAGTATAAACTTGCTGGTAGTTAAGGTAGGCGCCATTTATCCTTTGAACCAGCGATCTTGTTTGGTTACACTTGAGGAAGGATAGATTTCCAGAACTAAGAAAATCCAAATTGATGCCTCGAGCTGATGGTCCTTTTAAGATAGTTAGGAAGATTAACGATAATGCATACAAGCTTGAGTTGCCTGCAGGTTTTGGGGTTAGTCCCACTTTTAACGTTTCAGATTTGAAGCCTTACTTGGGAGAAGAAGATGAGTGTGAGTCGAGGACGACTCCAATTCAAGAGGGGGGGAATGATGAGGACATCTCCCACGCTATCATCCAAGGACCAATCACCCGTTCCCGTGCCCGACTACTTAATCATGAGGTGCGTTCGTTTCTTGCTATCCATAATTATGTGGCTAAGGATGGGATGCTACTTAATGGTGATATTTTGATTCTTAGGAACATGGGAGAAGCACCACTGGACCAGCCACAAGAGGATGAGGCGTCACCCCAAGTCAAGTCGGACTCCACTTCAACTCCGAATTTGGTTCGGTTTTCAACAGACAACACCTACATAAATGGGGCATAACTTTCTCATACGGAGTCCGATTGAAGAGTTCTTATATGCGTTGGAAAGATAACAACGACACCTTGCCAATAGATCTAATGCCACGTCATGAATAATTACAGAGTCATTGGAATTATCAGAATAAGTTGTCAGGTGCTGCGACACCGTTTTGGGCCACTTCGGGCCTTGTTTTCGTTTCGGGTTTTAAGCCCAGGTTTAGGGTGATACTCTCAGAAACCCTAGGTATAAATACCTTTAGCCGTCATTGTTTAGGGTGGGTTTTGCTTAGAATTATTCTGCCATCGCAGTCTCGTTGATTTCATCAGTTTGTAGAACCCCACTTCGAGTAATCAAACAATCATCTCGTTTGTGAGATTGCTTCTACTGTGTTCTTGCTTGTGTTCTCGATTCGCATGTAGGGATAAGCCTTCTTGGCGAGATCAACCGTGTGCGCGCGTGGTTGATAACCAACGGAGCCGTGGTGTAGCGATCGCAGGGTTCGGATCAGTTCTGATTGGAAGCCGGATCGTCAACGTCGAGTTCTCCACAATCGTGATTATCCCTTCCTGATGGAAGATCGGGCACCCCCGTGCGCATCAAAGTTGGTTAATGAATATTGCTTCGATGATGAGGCTATTGCTAAAATACGTAAGGCTTATACTCAGCATCTTAATTGCCTAAAAATTCTTGGATTAATTATGATTGTCGAAACCCCAGAATTACAGCCCACTCATATGCGATGCATAGTCTGAATACCTGAGTAACTATCCAACATACCATACGCGCTTGCATCATATGCATGTATCACCATTGCATAGTCCGACACCAGGCCAACATCTCATACACACCTCAGATGTGTGCGTCACCGTTTGCCAAGCAGGGAAGACGCACACATCGCAATAAGAGCTAAATGCAATTCTAGAATCGTGTAAAGACTTAGCGTCATTCTTAAGTCTGGTAAACACAATGATTTCGGAGGAGCCCGGTGATTGTACCATCACCCTAACCTATCCCTAAGCCTAGTGGGTTACTTGAAAACCCGGTATAATCACCCACACGCTGCCTAGCCTGCTAGCACATCACAGCTAGCAAATCACTCAACAGGAAACCATCCTGCTTATCGAAACAAAAGAACAACCCTAATCCTTTACAGCTACCCACATACACTTCAAAGACATCCACACATGGTGTATGGGGTGCCACATTAACAACTTGAATATCACAACAAAACTCTAAACGAAGAGATATTAGATTACTTAGTTCACATCCCATACAAAAGGTATTTAATTATCTCACAACCAACATGACTCGAGGGCCGTGTACATCAAAATTAAAGCACATAACAGTAGCAGAAACAAGGTAAAAACCCTAAGATGGCGTCCACAACCATCTCCCAAAATTCATACATATCACATATGTGACCAAGATGGACAAACTATGCAACTAGACAGCTGAATCGTCATGATCGGAATCATAATATGCTCTTATAGTAGGATCGCCTACAGGAAGGGAATTCCAATAAATACTTTTGTACTTGCAAGATGCTATTAAGATCATTCCAAATAACTAAGCATGGCACAGAATGATAAATGAATATACCAACAATTCATTTCAAGGTAAAGGTAGCATAACATGTTCATTTAAATCAAGTTAACCATTTTCTAAGCAATTCATTTTAATCCATTCTCAAATCTGAACATATGTGAACAACCATCACAACCAATTCCATTTCATTACCTTTATGTCCTCCCAACTTAAAGAAACTAAAGGATAGGGTTACACCACCCAAAATCCTGGCTAATGTGGATTGTTGGTATATAGTTATCCTACTCTGATCATCCAATTCCATCGGTAACACTCCTGCCATGAGTGAAGGAAATGATCCGGTCTAGGTTAAATCCACCACTGAATCCCTCGATGGATATCAGTTCCTGGCACTCACACCTCAGTTATTACAGTTCAAGTATTTTATTAGGTGATTTAAATGTCATAATCTTACTGATCGTGAACATCAAGAAATTCCTAATCATGCTAGTATTATCATATTTAGCAAAAATACATCATCAAAAGTATACAACAAGCATAATCATCTATTTTCCAAACATATCATAAATTAACCGGAATATTTCCAATAATTTACATGCTCGCCTTCCTGTTCTGAGTCTTGCATGTACTGACGATCACTCTCATAGTAGCCCTCGTTGCCTGGTTCTATCACAAACGAATCTGAAACGCCAAAAATGACAAAGAAAATTAATAAGTCAATACCAATAATTTCAGAGGCTATATTGTGCATGAAATACATTCTAAACTGTAGGAAATAAAATTATGAAGTTAATGCAATTAGTTTCATTCAATTTGGAGCTTTAGAATTGAAGATACTCTCGGGATTTCATTTCAAATTTTAAGGTTTGAAGGAAATTTATGAACTTTGAAATTTTTCATAACAGTAACATGAATGAAACATATAAAATTAAACTTTACATATTTTTAACTGGGCTGGCCCACTTATCATTAAGCATTTAGCACATCAATTAAGGGTCTAACCCTAGCTAACCCGATCGTACGGATAACGGTCGTATAGACCCTAACGGCCATACTGGCCAATGGTCGTTCCGACCATAATGGTCAGACCGGTCAACACGGTTGTGTTCCGGTGATGAGGTGATCGTCGGCGGCGACCAACCGAGGAGAACCGACCTGAGCGACCTAGAGAAAATCAAAGGGGGAGGAGGAGCGCATCCAATCGCTTGGAGGTCGGGGAGGACTGAGGTGGTGGTGTCGGTTCTAATGGCGGTCGGTGGTCTACAGTGGAGGTGAGGACGTTGGTGGTAAGCCGCCAGATTCCACGTGTGGACAGGGAAGATTCATCGCAACTCTAGGAAGTCGATGAAGGTGAGCCTGAAGCTTGGAGTTCACCAGAGGAGAAAGTAGATGGCATGGTAGATCCGGCCGGTGTTGGGGAAGAAGATCCCATGGGCGCAATTTGCTTCAAAAGGGATAAGATGAATGTAAATGGTGAGGCCGAAAGGTGTAGGGCAAGATCCGCTAAGGAAATTGGAGCAAGAACCACCGCCGGAGCTAGGGAAGACGTCAATGTCGTGGTAGCTAGACCGCTAGAGAGAGGAATCGCTCAGAGAAGAAGGGGAGCTAGGGTTTGTGGGATGGTAGAGAAGGAGAAGAAAAAAGGAAGCAGAGGGGTCGAGAGGGAGCTTTATAGGCTCGGGAGAGAGAGAGGAGGCGACGCAGGAAACATTGCCGCATTTGGAGTGAGCGATGCGCGTCCGGGACGTGTGGAGACAAAGCGGAAGAGGAGGCAGTGCCAGGTGGGACGCCTTCCGTCGAGGAGGCAGAAATGGGAGAAGGCACGAACAAGCACAACTGATACTAACGCTGAGCTTCGGCCCAGCTGCCCCCTTTCCCTTTTTTCTTTTTTATTTATTTTTGTTCTAGATTAGTCTTTGAACTAAGATGGGATTTTAAATGAGTTTTTAAATATGGAAAAAATTCACAAAGGGTCTTCAAGATATTTCTATCCTCAATGATCTTTTGGATTAAAATAATTTAGTTTTGGCTGTTATTTGCATATAAATGCAGAACTATCCAAACTTGGATTTGAACTGTAGGTAGTTCAAATACCTTTAAATATTTTTGAAAATTTTATGTTTGGGTTTAGACATATAAATAACCCTCAGATATAGAAGTTGGTGAAATTTGGAATAGGGAAAGTTTACTTAATTAAGGTAATTCAATTCTGTCCATTTTAATTAATTTGTAAATGTTTTTATTTGAATATGCAATTAAATTTCAAATGACTTGGAAATTTTTGTAGGGACTCTCTGAGGTGTTTAAATTTTATAAAAATTGTTGGAATTAAGACTAGGTGCATTTGGTTTCATAATTTGTATTTGGGTTGATTCTACGTCAAATTTGCAAGGTTTTAATTTTCAGTCATTTAAATGATTTATATGCATGCATGAGATGAGTAAAATTCACTTTATACATGATGATCTTCACTAATCTGATTTACAATAAGCAGTTTTTACAAAACTTACCTCCCTTAAAAGAATCTGACCCGAGGTTCCTAACGGTGGAAAAGAGAGAGGGGTACTTGGCTTAAAGCCGATCTTCACGTTCCCATGTGGCTTCATCTTTGGCATGATTACTCCACTGAACCTTGTAGAATGTGATGGAGCGATGCCGAGTTTGACACTCGGCTTCGTCAAGAATGTGAATCGGGTGCTCCCAATAAGAAAGATCATCGTTTAAAGTTGAGATGTTTGAATTGAGTTTCGGCTGCAGGAGGACAAAGAAATCTTCTTAGCTGAGAAACATGGAAGAAATTATGAACTCCAAACAACGAGGGAGGGAGTTCTAGTTCATAAGCCACGGCTCCTCACTTGGTAAGAATTTTGAACAAACCGAAGAATGGGAGAGCTAGTTTGCCAGTGACTGTGAACCCGTGAGTGCCTTTGAACGGAGTGACCTGTAGATATGCCTTCTCACCAACTTCGAAAGTGATATATTTATGCTTTTTATCAGTGTACTTCTTTGGAGAGATTAAGTGGCATGAAGGCCTTCCTGAATAACTCAAACTTGAGCTTCAGCTTCTTTTATCGAGTTCGGTCCAAAGATCTGTCTATCTCTGGTCTCGAACCAGTTGAGAGGTGTCCTACATCTCCTCCCATATAGCACTTCAAAAGGTGCGATGCCAAGGCTAGCTTGAAAGCTATTATTGTAGGAGAATTCGGCATAGGGAAAAGATTTTTCCCAATTTGCACCAAAAGAAAGAACACATACCCTCAATAGTCTTCGAAGATTTGATTTATCCTTTAGTTTGTCCTCCAGTTAGAGGGTGATATGCCGTGCTAAAGGAAAGACAGGCTCCCATAGCTTCATGTAGAGATTGCCAAAATCGATTGACAAATTGTGTGCCTCGATTGGAAATTATCCGCTTCGGAACTTCATGGAGGCAAACAATTTTGGAGATGTATAAGTCCAACAATTGGCTCACTTTAGGTGGTTTTGAAGGGGATAAAGTGTGCCACCTTAGAAAGCGGTCGACGATTACCCAAATGGCATCATGCCCTTTCTAGGTTTTCGATAATCTAATGATAAAATACATGCCGATTCCTTCCCGTTTCCGCTCAGGTATGGGGAGAGGGTAAAGAGTACCCACTAGTCGCTGATGTTCAGCCTTGATACGACAACAGGTTTCACGGTCGGAAACAAATTTGGTGATCACTCTTTTTATTTGTGTCCACCAAAATCATTGACGCAGATCTTGATACATCTTAGTACTCCCTGGGTGAATGGAAAAAGGAGAATCGTGAGCCTTTTGGAGTAAGGGACTTCAGCTTGTCATCCCTAGGTATGACAAGTTGTTTGCCGAACCAAAGTACCCATGCTCATCCTCAGAAAAAACAAGTGGCAGCTCCGGTTTTCATGTTCTCCTTGATTTTACGGATTCCAGTACTTGTAAACTGGGCAGCCTTGATCTGGTCCTTGGGGGATGTTTTCACCTCAAAGGAAAAAAGGAAAATCTTGCTCTACCATCTCAAGGTTGAGCCGCTAAAATTCCTTACAAAGAAGTGGTTGTTGCCCCCAAATCATCAAATTATTAGAATGAGTCTTACATATTTTTGGTTGTAACCCCATTCAACGGGCGATAATCGACTACCATATAGAGGGAATTGTCCTCCTTAAATAACATAGCTGGACAACTCCATGGAGATGAGCTAGGCCTAATGAAAGTGCATCTTGGCCCCCTAAATGGGTTTTGATGATTAATGACAAAATAATTAAGGGACTAATGTGTGCAACAAGATATTGACCAGGTATTTAGTCCCTAAGGCAAGTTGAAACAGGCATCCACGACCCCTAAAAGATTGAAGTAGAGATGGCATGGAACCGAGATGTTGATCAGGTATTTAGTTCTTTTAGTGATCCAATGATCAGATTGATTGTGGTTTTGGGGGTTCTCAATGTTTCTATCATCATCTTGACCCACGGGTCACGGGCTGGAGTAGATTCTAACACAAAGTAGAATCACAACATTTTTGTTATTTTCGTGGACTATAGCTCATGGTTTTGGGGGTTCTCAATATTTTTGTCATCATTGTGACCTGCAGGTTACATATCGGGCTGATTTTGGCGCATCGTAGAATCTCATTGTTTTGGAAGTTTTTCATGGGCTATAGCCCACGATTTTAGGGGTTATCGATACTTTTGTCATCGTTGTGACCCACAAGTCACGGTCTGCTGCCGATTTGGACATGTCACAAATCATAACATTTTTATAATTTTCGTGGCTATATCCCACTGGTTTGGGGTTCTAAACATTTTTTTCATCATCGTGATCCGCCATGACATGGTATTAGGGCAATTTTGGCGTGACGTAGAATCAAGTTGTTTTGTCGGTTTTGGTGCTTCTCGACATTTTCATCATCATCATGACACACGGTCATGGTCTTGGGCCGGTTTTGTCACGTAGCAGAATATCAATATTTTTGTCTTTTTCATGTGCTATGGCCCACAGATTTGGGGGTTCTTTGTCAACATCGTGACTTGTGGGTCACAGTGTCACGCCGATTCTGGTGCATAATAGAATCTTGTAGTTTTGGTCAGTTTTGAGGGTTCTCAACATTTTCATCATTGGATCATAGTCGTGGGCCGATTCTGGCGCGTCATAGAATCTCGTCATTTTGATCATTTTTGTGGGAATAGTCCACATTTTTTGGGTTCTCAACATTTTCATTATGGTCTGATCCGATTCTAGCATGTCATAGAATCTCGCGTTTTTATCGTTTTCATGGGTTATGGCCCATAATTTTAGGGGTCCTCGACATTTTCGTCATCACCATGACCAACAGGTCATTGTCTTAGATTAAGGCCGAGGGGCATACATGATTACATAAATTATTTGAGGACCTTGCATAGAACCTCCCTGCCTTGTCGATCAAGGTGGAGGAGCTCAGGTTGTTGTCGGCTACGACATCGGGCGGTGTCGGTGGTGTTCTCATGTGTGGTAAAGGTGCTTAGGTCATGTGATCATGAAATTTGGAGGGGCAAAACGCAAAGGAGGTGGGAGATAGTTTTGGAGAGAGGAATTTAACCAAAGTCAGCGTGGGAGGAGATCAAAGCGCGATGGTGATGGCCATAGTCAAGGATGAAGTGGACAATTTTGACAACTTAAGGCACAAGAGGTAAAATCACCGGTGCCATTACCTTCTTCATGTCATGGCGGCGAAGGGCCCGAGCGGCGCAGCGTGTAGAGCTACGTCGATGGGATGGTTGAGGTTGCGGGAGAAAGGACGAGATATGAGAGAGTGAGGGAACATGTGGGGTTGGTAGGAAAATTTTATTTTTATTATTTATAAGCTGACTAGGAACCACGTGAATGTCTAATGTGCACAAAAATAACTTTGGACCATCCGAAGCCAGTTTTGAGCGGTCTTAATTGCTTAAGTTATATGGGTCTAAGAGCTGAGAGATTAATATTAAGTGGTTTTAGAGTTAAGGACGAAAAACACGTTTAATAATTAACACACTTTTTAAAGAAAGGTTGGTCTTTACTTTGCTCAGGATGCGCACGAGAGTCGGGACATGTGGTAGTAAAATGTTAGCCGGAGGCAGAGGCGCGAGTGGAAGGGATCCCAGCGAATAAGGGCAACGAACAGTTATTAAACTGTTAATGCCAGATAATACTAATATAAGTAAAGCATTTGTCATCCCAACAAGCTCAACTGGTCTTAACAGTTGCCACACAAGATCCCTAATCTAAAACTAGCAAACACAGATTAGCCACAGAGAATCCCGTCCATCCCCATCTGCTCTTCCCCAACCCCAAGAACCCATCTCCCATCAGTCCACCATCACTCTCTCCTTCATCCATCCATGCCCATCTCCACCGTCCTCTCCACTCCTCTCATGCCACTGCCTCTACCTCCCCACCTCGCCATTCCCCACGACCCGAGCTCGCACCCCTAGCTAGCTACCGAACCGCGATCCCGATCCCTCCTCCCCGGCGCGCAGATCGCGGGGGGCGTGCTAGCGCGAGGAGATCCTGGACAGCCGGTGGCGTGTACCGTGGATTCGTAGCTAAGCTGACCACACTTTCTCTCTCTCTCTCTCTCTCTCTCTCTCCGCTCCACCCGCCATGGATGATGCCCGGACCGTAGCGGAGTCCTTGGGTGCTGGCGGCGATGGTGGCGGCCGGCACGGCAATCTTTTCCGCACCCTCGGCCCGGCGCTCTTCATCTCCATGGGGTACATCGACCTCGGGAAGTGGGTCACCACGGTGGACGCGGGCTCACGCTTCGGGTACGATCTCGTGCTGCTCGTGCTGCTCTTCAATTTCTCCGCCGTGCTCTGCCAGTACCTCTCCAGCTGCATCGGCATGGTCACCGGCAAGAATCTTGCAGAGGTAACTACTACAAGTTTGCTCACTTCCTTCTTGTTCTTGTTCTTGCTTTGCTAAGTTTGTCAACTGCTCTAGCAAATTGCCCTGGATTCCGTACATACAATCAACAATGATCTGGAAAGATATGTTACATCTCCCAAAGCTCCTTTTTTCTGTTATCTTTCGACGTTTCAGTTCTTTCTATAAAAGTCTCCATTTTTTTTCTATTTTCTTCAGCCATATTCATCATGTACTTTGCAAGTTGTTGATTCATTTGTTGTGATACTTTTACATGGACAAAAAGATTTGCGGCCAGGAGTACGATCAACCAACTTGTGTCGGTCTTGGTCTTCAGGCATTATTGTCCATGCTAACTGCAGAAATTACCATGGTATGTCTACGCACTTCAGACAAATCTATGTTCTGTCAGTGCTTCATTCCGGAAAATTTATTTGCCTACGTAATATATGCATTGACTTGTAGAGTATTCTTTCATAACCAGATCATGTGATTTGAATGGTTCCCAACTCTAAACATTTGATGCTAATGTGTGGCTATTTCAGATTTCAGGCATAGCAATTGGGTTCAACCTTTTATTTGAATACGATGATCTTGTCATGGGCACATGGTTTGCATGTGTTGCGGTTAATCTGCTACCATACGCAATCTCCCACCTGGTAAATTTAAGAGAAAAATGCATCATAAAACGGCAACCTTCTCTAAGATCTTATGTGCTTTTGGTTTCTACTTGTGCCCATTCTAGGACAAGAGGATGGCTGGAACGTTGAATGCCTGCATAGCAGGCTTTGCACTTGTCTGTTTCGTACTTGGTTTATTGGTCAGTCAACCAAAAGTTCCTCTCGATATGAATGTGATGTTCCCCAAGTTGAGTGGTGAAAGTGCTTACTCACTCATGGCACTTCTGGGTGGAAATATAATAGCACACAACTTCTATGTTCATTCAGCTTTTGTGCAGGTAAGTACTTCCAGTGTTTCTTGTTCATGCTTGGTTAAAAGATTGTTCAGATAGTGTAGTGCATTTGGAGTTACATTGGTGCACTTAGCTTAGGTAACTTGTCTTCCATCACAAGTTTATGTGGGTATGTGTTGAAATTCGTGCTGCTAGTCGGAGCAGTTTCTAGATCCTGAACGTGTCTTGTATGGTATTTATACCTTCCATGTTTTCGGCAACTAAGTTATTCCACTGACAGTACTGAATAATGATTTAAAAAAGGATTAGTTCATCACAAAAAAGGACAAACTGTTGGACTTTTCGCTTTGCTGGTTTCATGTCTACAGCAGCTTGTGCATAGTGTTTCATCTTCTTTCATATAGATCTATTTACAATTATCATGTATACCACATGAAAAACAATCCTTCTATGTTCATGGTCCTTTCATCCAGTGTTTGCATAGGGTGGAAGTAAATGACCTTCCTAGGTTATCCCAATGTAAGACTTGTATATACAATATATACTCCTTCCAATACTTTGATAAGGTGTACAGCTGTGAACAGAAAAATTCCTCTCCCTCTCTGACTTGGTGGGGTGTGTCCTTTATGCGCTCTCATTGTTAGCAGTCATCGATCTTCAGTACCTGCCGTCTGAACTTCAAGTTGCAGACTTCTTCACCAAGGATTGAAAGCGATAATAACATAAGCTTGATACACTCAAACTAGGTGCTTCAGATCCACCTGACACACCTTGTGTTTGAGGGGGGTGGGGTGTTAACTGTACATATGTGTATTGGCCCTATTAGCCTTGACCCATGTAAGACTTGTATATATACCCCTTCCAATGTATAGTCGTGAATAGCACAATTCCTCTCCCTCTAACAGAGGCATAGTCCAAAATCTTAAGTAACCAGCATATACATGTTGCATTTTGTTAGACAAGATCTATCTTAGTTCTGTAAGCACTCGCCTAAGCCATACAAGTTTAGATCCTGACTTGCTTACCAGTGACCACTTTATGGTATAATATTACAATATACTGATGTGGTTTTTCAATCTAGAAGAATTATGTACCAAATGCATAACAGGAGGTATGTAACTTATGTTCTTGCCACCATAAAAGAAACATGATGAAAATGCCAAAGATTGTATGGTCATGAAAAATCGGTTGGGCTTCTCACTAAACACATGATGGTTAAAACACCAGCATCCTGCATTTTGTCCCTTTTTATGTGATTAAGATAAGAGGTCTGGGAAATTCATTAAGTTTTTTATGTTTACAAATAATTGTAGAACATTTCAAGTGTTTGCATCATACTTATACACTTTCTACTCAATGGAGTGCTGATTTGACAAACCAGTCCATTTTCCTTAATTCCTTTTTCTGCTTGTTGGATCTTTTTTGGTCTGTTTATGCTAATTCGGATACCATTTGTGCAGGCTCAAAAAAGATCTCCTGTTACCCTTGGTGCCCTGTTCCATGACCATCTTGTTTCTATCTTATTTATTTTTTCTGGGGTTTTTCTTGTGAACTATGTTCTGATGAGCTCAGCAGCGGTTGGATCTCGTAATACACTGCTCCTGACCTTTCAAGATGTTGTAGAGCTAATGAACCAGGTATGTGTCTTCCTTTTTGTAGTTCCTACTTATTTGTCAAGTTATTTGTTCAGTTGTATTGCAGCAGTGTGCAAATCTCAAAAATACAATATTGCCTTTAAGTTCTGTATCTGACATATGTTTCGATATCCCTCGTAGGATTGAACTATTTGCAATTATTTGTCATATTCTCATTTTGGGTTCAGTCCTGCATTGAACTTCCATCCTGAGTTTCTCTGGATTCTTGTCTTCTGCAGATATTCATGAATCCAGCAGCACCGCTTGTGTTCTTAGTGGTTCTTCTTCTTTCAAGCCACATCATCTCATTGTCATCTATTATTGGTAGCCATGCAATTGTTGAGAGTTTCTTTGGTGTAAACCTTCCTCTTTCTGCTCACCATCTGCTACTCAAGGTTTTTGCCATGATTCCTACTATCTACTACGCAAAGGTTGCAGGTTCTGAAGCGATATATCAGTTACTTATCATCTGCCCAGTTATCCAGGCTATGCTCCTTCCTTCATCTGTTATACCCATTTTCCGTGTTTCCTCATCAAGATCAATAATGGGTAGCTACAGAATATCTTCATCTGTTGAAATATTGGCCTTCCTTGCATTTCTTCTTATGCTGTTTACAAATATCATTTTCTTGGCGGAAATCCTGTTTGGTGATAGCACCTGGACAAACAACATGAAAGGGAACACTGGGAGCCCTGTGGTACTTCCATATACTGCTATAGTCCTAGTTTCATGTGCATCTCTTGCTTTTACACTGTTCTTGGCTGTTACTCCACTAAAGTCCGCAAGTAATGAAACCGAAACTCTGGAGCTGCCTGCGCAATCTCATAGAGAACCATTAGGCACTTCTCATCATAGAGAAGAGGCTTCTCTGGAGGATGTTGCCCATGAAGAACTTCAGAGGTCTTCTATTGATGCTGTTCGCAGGGATCCATCGGAAAGTCATCTGAAATCAGCTTTGGAGCATACTGAAAGTTCTGACACCACTGTAGAGTCTGACCATGACAGTCAACATTCAATTGCTTATAGGGTGACTACTCCTAAAGCTCAACCCTCACCATCTGTCAACCACGAGGAGCCAAAACCAGTCTGTGAGGCTGACTGGACAGAGTTGATGCCAAAGGTTTCTACTGCCACTTCAGTAGAACATATTACTGCAGATAGCATCAAAGTGAAGAGCACAACTGAAAAAGATGTTGAAGTAGTAGCAGAAGTTTGCACAGAAAAGGATGCCTTACATAATTTGGAATATGACAAGTCTGTTGGAGGCAGAGCACCTTTCAATCCTGATGGCCCACCATCTCTTACTTCCAGCAGGGGAAAAGATTCTGATGCTGGCAATGGCAGTGGCAGCCTCTCGACACTGTCTGGTTTGGGCCGTGCTGCAAGGAGGCAGTTAGCAGCAATTCTTGATGATTTCTGGGGGCATCTTTTTGATTATCACGGTAAGCTTACACAAGACGCTAATGATAAGAGGTACAACTTTTTGCTTGGGCTGGACTTGAGAACAGCTAGTTCTGCTGCGAGGGCAGATAACCAAACCATTGAAGCTTCAAAGAGCCCCTTGATGAGAGATGCGGTGCGAGGATCAGCTACGTCA
Source organism: Stipa capillata (assembly GCA_019208055.1). Classification (NCBI taxonomy): domain Eukaryota; kingdom Viridiplantae; phylum Streptophyta; class Magnoliopsida; order Poales; family Poaceae; genus Stipa; species Stipa capillata. The sequence goes on along the minus strand of JAGXJF010005537.1, from coordinate 14,145 downwards.
CTGAACTCATGGGACTCAATGTGTCGTGATAAGGAAATCCATAGTCTAGACTGGAATTCTGGGCGTCAGATGGGTGCAATGGGGTCATCAAACTGGTCTCAGAGCATGAATTTACCATATACAGACATTTCGAGTTCAAACAGCAGCTTACTTGAGCAAAATGCAAAATATTATTCAAATTTTAATGTGCCATCTTACTCTGATAATCAGTTCTATCAGCCTGCTACCATTCATGGGTATCAGTTGGCGTCCTATTTGAAAGGAATGAATGCAAGTAGAAGTCAGCACTCCAACATTCCTCTGGACCCAAGACGAGTTCCTAGATCTTCAGAATCTTCTTTTCCTAATTATGCTGACTCTGCTATGCATGCCCGTAGCCAAAATATGCGTGGTTCACTGGGAGCTAACTCTTTGCAAAGCCCAACGATGAACCGCTTAAATGCAATGGTGGAGAGACCCTATTACGATTCCACCTCCGTTGATGAGAGTGAAACTGTTGGCTCATCTGCATACTCAAAGAAGTATCACAGTTCACCTGACATATCTGCACTAATTGCTGCAAGCAGAAAGGCTTTGTTGAACGAAGCAAATTTGGGTGCTGCTGCTGGAAATCAGTCATACCTAAGTAAGCTGGCATCTGAGAGATCACAATATGTCGACTCGGCAGCTAGGTCCAAGGCTCAAATCGCACTTAATGAGCGCTCACAACATAATCTCCAGAGAGATGTCCTTTCTATGCAGTTGAGTATGAACCCCAACACCAAGTCCCTTTGGGCCCAGCAACCATTTGAACAGTTGCTCGGTGTGTCAAGTGCAGAACTGAATAAGGGTGAGGTGAACACTGGCCAGAGATCAAGTGGCATCACAAAGGATGAGTCCTCTTACACAGAGTGTGAGGCAGAACTTCTTCAATCCCTCAGATTTTGCATCATGAAGCTCTTGAAAGTGGAAGGATCAGGATGGCTCTTTAGGCAAAATGGTGGTTGTGATGAAAATTTAATTGATCAAGTTGCAGCAGCTGAGAGAGTTTCACAAGAAACAACTGAGGATCTGTTGTCAGCTGATCTTCAGCGCATGCCTTCTGATAAAAGCTTACAGCCACTTCAAAGGAATGACGACAGAGGTGCCAATTGCACGTTGAGACTACCCAACTGTGGTGAAAATTGTGTTTGGCAGGCTACCCTGGTTGTTAGTTTTGGTGTCTGGTGTATCCGTCGGGTACTGGACCTGTCCCTTGTGGAAAGTAGACCAGAACTTTGGGGAAAGTACACTTACGTTCTCAACCGTCTTCAGGTGATCCTTTTGTCTTATCTGTTTTGCAGCAAACTACAACATGTATTTTTACCATTAAAAAGTGGCTCTACACCCTCAAAGAAGGATTTAGGTATTTCTTGCTTCATCCATGTAGCAAAGATTATTATAAACAACTTGACTACATATTTTAAAATTAATCTCACTTTCCATTAAATTGTTTTCAAACGCCAGTTACTTAGAACATAGCAAACTGAGCATATAACAACTTGCTATGCTGTTGGGACTATTTCATGATGCAAAGAAAGTGACCCACTGCTATATTGGCATCTATATACTTTTCTTGGAATTAACCTCATAGTTGTAACTCACAAGTGAAATTATGAAAAGAACTTGGAGGCTGTGTCTCAGGATTGGGTTTTGTCCCTGTCTGACCTTTTTACACCAGGAAGATAAACCTTAACTCTTAACTAGGCCTCTCCCATGCTTTTCTTCCATAAAAGCAAATACATAAATAAACCTGGCATATATGCTTAGTTGTATTGGGCATTTGGCTTTTGCTGCGGTGAAACATGCAGAGGCCAAACACCTGTTCTTACTGGGTTCGTTTTGGTTTCCAGTTTTGCTTATCTTATATTTACTTGATGTAGGGAATCCTTGAGCCCGCATTTTCCAAGCCCCGGAAATCTCTCACTGGGTGTGCATGTCTTCAGATAGTAGGTCCAGTTGCCAGGCCCATTTCTTGCACCTTCACCACTGCAGCTGTGATCTTGGAGATGATCAAGGATGTGGAGCTAGCTATCTCTGGACGCAAGGGTCGAAGCGGAACAGCAGCAGGAGATGTAGCTTTCCCCAAAGGGAAGGAGAACCTGGCCTCTGTGCTTAAGCGATACAAACGTAGGCTGTCGAGCAAGCCATCTGCTGGACAATAGTGTGTCGCCATGTTTTTGCTTGTTTTGTAGAGTTTCTGGCACTGTTCTAGGCGGGGTGCCATTTCCTGCTTCTCAAGTCTTGGTTTTTATCGTTGCACGATGTTCTCAGGGCCTGAGAGCTTCTTGAACTTTTTGAGCCCTTTAGTTTTTTGCATGTGATGTTTGACAGGGGCCAAGGATGAAGGGTAACCATGTTTGCCGCTGCGCGGTGTGTACAAGGCATGTAATCTGCTGAATCAGCATTGTAAAGTCCACTGTAACTCAACTGGACTGCTTTCTGTGCCCTATGTGGTTACAAGTAACCACAGACAGCAAGGAGCTCATCTGCAGCTAATTTCTGTTCCGTTCCTTCGCCAACTTTGCATATGATGCATGAGATGTAATGCAGTGTGATCGTGTTTTTGCTGTTGTTTGGTGATTTGTTTTCTTAACTAGAATATAATTTCTATGCATGACATATTAATATGACAGGAATACTGTGGTTCATATTCTTCTCAGGGTCAGATTTCTGAGGTTCAGGACGAGCCCGTCACCGCTAGGTGCAGTGCCAGAAGTATGCCCGTTCCTGGTATAAGCCAGTACGGCATTAAATTTAAATCAAAATATTTCAAAGAAAAAAGGCTGAATTTGGCAGCAAAACAGACACAGAATGTCCAAATCTTGTTTTTTTGGTCGAGTCAAGACTCACTTTTAACTGTTAGCACGGACAATGTATGAAGTACATTAAGAGAAACGCGTACATGTAAATTTAATCATTTAATATTTGTCCAAAATCATTTAGCAACAACGTAGAATTGGACATAGCACAAAAGAAAACCTGGAGAATTAGATCTTTCACTTGGCATACCTAACACAAACATAGGCTAAAGGAGATGGTACGATGCAAATGCGACCATAAATTTTAGTGTCGCCCGCCTGCCAAAGGCAGAATCATGCAGAAAATTGTCTACTTAGGAAGACGAACAAGTTGTGACCGCTTCTGAACGAGATGTTTATGTATAAACATATCTGCGTGCGATGGATAGGTCCCTTCGATGTATGCCCGGAGACACTTGCGGTATGAGAAATCTTCCAAATCACCGTTCGTTCTAACAACAAAAAGGCATCTCGACCTCTTGAATTCAGGATGCTTGTCAACCTACAAACATGGACACAGTAAAAGTTAGGAAAATGACACTTTGAGTTGTAGATGCTCAGATGTCCACAATAATTACATGTCCTAGGCACACAACAAAGATTGCTTTCCCACAGGGCAGCAATCAATTCATCCTAACTTCTTTTTACCGTAGGGTTCTCAATTCAACTCCTGTTGGCTAAACGAGTACTCAGAAACTCAGCTCGACTCGGCTTGAACTCGGTCCTTAAGGAGTTGAGCTGAGTTGGGGTTTGAACTCGTTTACGTAACGAGTTAAACAAGCCGAGTTAATGAGCTATTTGAGCTACTCATTAAACTCAGTCCTTGTTCAGCAGGCCCAAGGCCCAATGCCAAATTAGCTGCCTAGGCCCATTCTTTGCTCTAAGCCCCTAGCAGCCACCCTGCTCCTGACTCTCCTATCCGGTTCCCAACCCTAGCCCAGTTACCAACCCTAGCTGCACCCAAGGAAAGGAGAAGCTGGTGCCAGCACCACTGCTGCCCCCCTCTCAGCCAATGCCTCCTCCCCCGTCCAGCTGCGCCCTACCACCCCTCCGGCGAGGTGGGACCCTCTCCCCTTGCCTAGCCACCTCGCCATCGTCGTCCTCCTCTCGCCGGCCACCGCTCCAACTCAAGTATTTAACGAGCTTAACGTGCCAACTCAAGTATTTATCGAGTCGAGACAAGTTGGGATTTCTGCTCGTTAAGTTAACGAGTATTTTTGAGTCGAGTTGAGACAAGTCTGTTAAGGATATTATAGTTTCGTATTGGTCTAAGTCTCTGATAGTAGATTGTATTGGTCTAGGTCTCTAATAGATGACTTGTAGTCCAAGTCTCTTTGTGCTATTATATTTGCTCCTTTGGACTATGCAATACAACAAGCCATATTCATAACAGAGTCGACTTGGCTCGATATCCACCCCTATCCGTGAGGTGTAATAAATGTGTATGCCATTCAAGAAACATACTTTCTACCAGCTATTGAAGGATAAGAGTAAGTTACGAAGGAAATAATGCACGAAATTCTCCTAGAAATATAGATAAAACTTATTTAAAAATAAGAACAAAAGGGATAGAAAGATATATTTAGGAACGGAGCTAGTATTAAGTTAAAAACATCGTATATTCAGACTGCAGTTGTCAGCTTAGTGGTCAAATTATCCATGAGGTGATTGTTTTGGTTACTTCACACTGAGCACCTCAGTTAAGAGCCACACCATGGCTGACTGTGACACATCAAGATTAAGCCTAGACATTCATGTCCAAATAGAATGGTTAACAAAAACTAAAATAGGCAATGGTCTAGACTCAAGACTGCAATTCTCATTATTATGCTTGATGAACGTCCTCCTTACGAACTAAAAGTAGTGCACATAGTTAGCTTCTGAACTGTTTTTAACAACAAACAAATGATAATTCCTGTAAAAATATATTTTTAATCATAAAGGCTTGCACAAAAGAAATAAACATCCGTGGAAATAATAGAAAAAAAGGAAATTAGATTTGTTTGAGGGGCTCATGTCTTTGTTAGTAAATAGAAGGAAGTGGTCACACTAACTCACCATAATAGCATCAAGTCCACAACCAATCTTATCTTCCGAGCGGGGGTGGTGAACAAGAAGCTTTTCTACTACAACCTTTTCGTCATCTGGGCTTAAAGATCCACCATCTCCATATCTGTTATAACAGAACACTATCAGAACAGCAAGAGAATTCGATTCTAGGCATGCAACAATACATCCTTGCAAATTCGAAGTATATTATAGTACATCAACATGCTACTATTACATAAGTGTCTTTTTTATTAGCTGTACATCAACATGCTACTATTACATAAATGTCTTTTTTATTAGCTGCAGCATCTATCAGACTATTTTTCATGCAGAATTTTCAATGCCCTAGAGATTAAAATTTCTTACCGCTGATTGGGACAATGCTCTTGTCTAGTTATTAGTTAGCAAGAAGGTGACTCGAAGAGGAAAAATGCACATTGCCGAGAAGTTTCTTGTTGTGGCTGATGAAGTGGGTTCGAAAAGATGTGGTTCAAGGTTTACAGATTATGCCCATAACTACAAAGCTACTGGGATGATTATTATTTCAAGAACTCCTTTGTTGTGCAGCACAGTAAATCTAGACTCAAAGAATAATTGCACTGTACGAAATACAAAAAGATATCCATGAGGAGTCCCGAGTCCCAAAGGATATAAGATATGACAAGGTATGTTATTTCATTATAGAAAAAAAGAGTTAAATTCTACAGCATGAGGCTTTCAGTGTTCAATCTTCAATGCATTTAGCAAGTTCATTTTTGCCTTTGTTGTGGTCATGTTAAAGAAGTTTCAGAATAAGCAAGATTTTGAATGGATAGGCTGCACGTGGAAACAAGAAGTGCAGGACAAACACAATTGTGAGAGGAAATAATAGACAACTTGTGATGGGATAGTTAACTGCACTCTTCTATTCCTAAGCCTATATAAGGGTGGACACTGACAAGATACAAACCTAAAGGTAGCATATAAGGTACGAAGTTATGAGATGTGGTAAAAAGTGAAAACAGGCCCACTTCAGTGACAGCTAGAAAGTAGGTAAGTGATTATCTTTAGGCATCCAGCCACCCATCAGAAGCAATTTCAATCAGTTCTCCCCTAACATGCTCTTGATGTGCTCTAAAAACTCAAAATACAAGCCATTTCTTATTAAAAGACTTGTCATGTTAGGACTCAGGAAGAACATGACCACAGACAGATATATGGTTGTTAGGACAAGGATTATTCTGACACGAAATGGAAGAGATAGAACATTTTTGCAATTTCAACATCTAATTGATACTAACTACCCTTTTTTAGCTGCATGCCAAAATTTTCAATAACTGAAAATTTCATTTGAGAATTGCACTAGATATATGAAGCTGACAACAGGAACCGGCTGAAATGTAGGTGCTGATGGACAAATTTAGTAACTGGGTACTAAAACAATAATGCCACCACTTGGCACTACACCAACTATCAATCTTTATTGTCATCTACTTATCCTTCCCTTATTAGTCAACAATAACAACAGAGCATCAGTGCATCACACATTCATACACTTGCGCCATGTTTAGCCCTACTTACTGCTGAGTTTCAGGCAAGCTAAATTCCCAAATCATGCGACGACCCAGGATTAGACTCCTAACGCCCCATGGAGGCATACGCCATATACCCTTATGTCAAATACGCATTCTGCAAATTACTCCATGCGTTGATTGCTACCGATTTCCCAGTTCGCACACTGCAAATAAGAGAAACCAACAATCGACCTGCCGGAGTGGAGGATGTCCTTGACGAGATCCACGACGGGCTCGACGTCGCGGAGGATCTCCGCCTCGGCCGCCTCCCACTGCTCCTCCAAGACCCCGGAGCGGAGGGCTCGTCGTCGGCTGGGAGGTTGCAGAATAGGCGGCTGCGGCTGAAGAGCACCGGAGTAGTGGCGGACGGCGGGAGGCCGCCGCGTAGGAGGCGCGTGGCGGCTCGGGAGAGGGCGGCGGCCAAGGCCATGGCTTCTTCACCGCAACGTCGACGAGAAGAGGAAGGGTTTCCCTTGTTGTTCGGGGGGTTTAACCGATGTGGAGGAATATATGGGCCTGGGCTTTACTTTAGAAGAGTTAGGCCCAAGTTTGGATATATTCTTCTCCTCCGAAAGACCAAAATTTCGTCATTATATGGTTGCTAAATCTTTGACGTCTATGCCCATTTGTCCACTTAGTTCATGTTAAGACACAGGCAAACTGAATTTTTAGTGGGTTAGACTTGCTTCAAACAAAACACAACATCAGCCTCCATATGAGAATCTATGTGCCCACTTAGAAGAAAAGAATAACCGACATTTTAGCACACCTTCCCCTTCTTCTTTTCATTCTCACGGATCGAGCACAAAATAGTTCTTTTTACTTCTCTTTGTATTGAAACCACAATAAGTTCTCCTTTCCTCGGTTGCCGCAGCCACCATCATTCCATCACCTTAGTGCTCCCATGGGGCGCATGATGCTCCGCTGTGTGCCACATCTGAAGAATCATGCCATCAGGAGCATGTATTGCAGTCGGTGAGACGTGTAGCATCGGAAGGAGCTGCAGCTGCGCCGTTCTTTGTCGGGACCTACCGAGGTGGCCATAACCTTAGATTATTAGTTTCTTATTCTTCTTTGTTTTTGTTTAAAATTTTCACAAACTGGATGTTGGGCTTGTTATAAAATTAGCCTTCATGTCGTAATGCCACCGCTAACTTTACGACTAATACCGTGACTGTTGGTTTCACTAGTGGCAATACCGAGGTCACACAACGTAAGATCTACCAAGGTTGTTGTAGTGACCCATCTATGTAATCATGTGTAATTTAGAAACCTTAATAGTTAGTGTGAAATAAATTGCATTTCCATGTCATCTCATTTCTACATTTTAGCTAACTACAATAACCCTAAATAAAAACATGGAAACTTTGATGAAGAATCAACTTAAATAAAACTTGTGAAACAAAAAGCTTCCAAAATCATCTCTTGTAATTTTCACGGGCCTTATACACCTTCAAGAGAACCTCTAAATTTTATCAAGTGATTTGAAGCTAATTTGAATATTTGAATAAAGTGTTATTTAAACAAGTTCCATATTGGCATAACTGTAATATATTAAGTGGGTGAATTTCACCTTACTAGAAATTTATAAAATTTTATATTTGTGGCTTATTTTCTTTCGTGAACCCAAATATAAATTTTTTATAAGTTTGTGGGAGTTATTTCACTTACTTACGGTTTGAACCTAAAATAGGGCAAAATCAGACTTATATTTAAGTAGCAGTAAAAAATGACTTAGTTTGATATGATAACATTCACATATGTTATTATATAAAAAGACCCTCGCTAAATTTTTACAAATTTAAAACCAACGTTTAAATCCCCTAAACACCCAATCCAAAAAAAAGAACTAAAATAAAAAGAAGAAGAAAAACCCTTAGCTAACTGGACCAAATCTTGACTCAGCTTCCTAGCGCCCCGGGCTAAGCCCACCTCCTTCCCTGACACCCGTGTTCGTGCAGCCCTCCTCTCTCTCTAACCTACTAGCCCCACCTAACAGGCCTCTTCCCCCACAGGCCTGCCATGCAGTACCTCATTCCCGTGCCATGCACACAGCAACGCCAACGGCCAACTGCCCCGTCGGGCTCGTCGTTAGTCACATCATTACTCTAGTGAGTGCGCGGGTCCTCCGGCATTGACGCATTGCCCTCGCTAGTGAGGGAATTTTGTTGAAACTGCTGACAACGTCCTCAATCTCTTCCAGCCCTTCAACTCCGACAATGTCTCTCTTCCCCTCTAAACCTCCGTCTCAACCACTTCCTAGATAGCTCTCTTCCTCTATCCTCCCTCTATGTTTCCATCGAGAACGGGAGCCTCTCATCATCTCACTAGCTCAGAACGCGAGCGTCGTTCGCCACTCCAACGCACACGATAGCCACGGCCCGTTGTGCCATCTAGGCCCACAAGTAGCTGCCGCCTTGCTAACCTTGTTAGCGAGGTTCGCTCTGACCTCTGAGACTCACTTGTGTACGTTTTTCTCAGATCGGTGCAACACCAACGAGAAGGTCCCACTTTCTTCTCCATCACTAGCAGAGATCCACCACGGTACTTCTACATGTTCTATTGAGTATTATCTCCATCCTGTGGTTCCATTAGCTTCGCACGGTCTCCTCTTACCTGTGGGAACCTGGTTTCAACTACCAGACCTCCCCCTGTGTATATCCTCGTCAGTCCAGGATCACGCTGACGAACACAGGTGAAATGTGTACCACTGCACACATCACGAAGCTTATTAGAAAACATTTGAATAATAACAGCTGAATGGCCATATAAACATCTAGGACTTTCGTCCCTTACCATTCAGAAGTACAGCGGAAAAGATAAAGCGTAGATGTCTCCATCTCAGCCACAGGCAGTCGACGGAGTCCACGTAACTTAGTCCTCACATGGTCGTAGAAAACCTCATAGCTTCACCACCATCTTCGAAGATATCTGAACACGCCCAACAAACAACATGCACGATAAGTACTTTACGTACTCAGCAAGCCACCTGGCAGCAGATGGTCCTATTAAACTACATGCAAGGCTTCAACGGAAGGCTGTATGGTTCATTTGCAGAAAAGCAGTTTTAGTTGAAATATTACGGTAGATTCAAAGGCAGCATTTTGATGTAAAACAATTTTATTATCAGGGGTGTTTTTCATAAGGTGTGGTCCACGACCAACACATTCGAGCAAGGAACTCCCGCCTTAACTCGACCATAGGTTTCATCAGCAAAGGGGTAGAGAGAAATAGCAAGGGGGAGAGGGACAGGTCCTTTCATCAAGAATGAGGCATGTGCTGTCCATGACCGTGGACACGGCTAATCGATTAGTTTTAACTCTGCAGAGTGTGTACACTTTACCCACATGACACGATCATCCCCTTATGCCAAGCTGATCGGGCTTGTACACACACCCATCGGTGTGTCGGCAGGGTGACCGTGACGAGGTCTTTTAGCTAGATCTCCCTAAGGTGTGACATGCCCACTGGGTCTGACTCGGAGTTGAGAGTACGTCCCCACCCTCCGATCCCCCCCATCTGTGCCGAGGGTCCTCGTAGCTACGTCCACCCCTTCTGCAGTACGGCAACATCGGCACCAAAGACTGACTAACCTACTTGACCAAGCCAGTGCCCATATAGCATGTGGTTGTACTGTTGACACAGTTCTCTAATTATATGACTTCGGCCTTATGCGGTACGGACGACCCATGGTTCCTTTAAACCGGCCTTCTGTGGGTAGGCAACCTGAAAGTGCATCCACTCTCATGGAGCCTGGGAGGATGGCTATCTTGTCCCCAGAGTTTGGTTTTGATGGTTATTGGCAATCCTCACCTGTGTCTAATGTTTTGCAATGAGTGTGAACAGGGATTAGATGGACAGGTGAAAGCTGAAGTGAGACAACTGTTGATGATGAGCCCTAAAAAGAGCAAGGAACTGGGAAGGTCAGAAGGACCAGCTGAGCTAGGTTCCTGAGGCACAGTTGCGAAGAAGCCGAGGCTGTGCTCGAGGGCAAGCGAGGTGATGGTTACTTGATGGAGTTCAAGGGCCGTGAATGCAAGCTTGATAAGTCCTGGAGGAGCTAGGAAGATGGTGGATCTGGACCAAGGGTTCGCTGTGCGTCTACAAGGGCAGTCGTCTTCGGTGAAGAAGCTTGGAACCAGTGCCAAGGGTCTAAGCGAGCTGGTCAGGGACTGTGGCGAGGCCATTGCTCTCTGGTCAGTTGGAGGCTTGTAGTGAGCCGGCCAGAGTTGTGCTCAGGTGCTGCCTGAGGCAACCGAGTCCACCTGAGTTTGGCATCTGAGACTCAGGTGGGTAGCTCAGCCGCGGCTAGTAGGTTACCAGAGGTGCATGTTAGCTGAGTCTCAGACAGGTTAGGTCTGGTGGCTCTTTATCTGACGTGGCATGAGGGTAACGGCTAGCTGCCAGGGACCCTATAAATAGGGAACCTGGGGAGGTTTTCAACCTCGAACCTTTACCTAACCTTTGCCTCTAACCCGATAGCAACCTGTTGAGAAAGATAGTGCTCTAGGTCTCCAAGTGAGCGTTGCCTGCGTGCATCCATCGTGAGAGAGAGTTCTTAGTCCTTCAGGTGTAGCATTCGAGGTACTGGTTCCTCCAAGAGTGGGAGTGCTCTTGGAGTTGGTGAGCAAGCCAAGTCTTGTGTGGCTGCCACCAAGAGTCTGTGAGGGCGATTCGGGTCTGCCTGTCTTGCTGCGGCAAGATCAAAAGGATTCCACACAAGAAAGGTACTCGAGGAAAGAGCACGTTTTGGTGCCGGCTGTGAGAACAGCTTCCTCAACGGAGACGTACTGCTTCGCAAGAAGTAGGAACTTCGGTAAAACAAATCATTGTGTGCTTTACTTTCTGTCTTGTGATCTGCTCTTACTTATTCTGATATCTATGTATGCTTAGATCACTAGAGCACCTTATTGTTGCACACTAACTGAGTTTCCTCACCTGAGACTCAGTTAGCTCCTGCTAAAGCTAGTACCTTTCCTGTTCACGTCATCTGATGCACTCACCTGACTCTCACACCTGAGACTCAGTTAGCTCTGAATATAACTTGCTCTACATCAGCTGAGTTTACTATCTGAGTGTCTGGTGTTTATCTGATATATCTTGCTGAGTCTCAGTTACCTGCATCAGTTGCATATATTTTCTCTAGGATTGACCTATCTCCAGAAGAGAAACCCATTAGGCATTTTAATTTCTAGAGCCGACCTATTCACCCCCCCTCTAGTCGACTCCTGAGATCCCTTTCAAGTGGTATCAGAGCCTCGTTGCTCATAATTGGCCTAACAGCCAGAGTCTAAAGGATGTCGAACTATGAGGGTAGAGTTCCTATGTTTGATGGTACTAATTATGCCTTTTGGAAGCGGAAGATGCAAATGCATCTTACTGCACTTGACCCAGATGTATGGAAGATTGTCACAACAGGTCTTGATGTGGTTGATGAGAGCAATCCCACTGATCAAGAGAAGATCAGCATCAAGAACAATGCTAGAGCTGCCAATGCTATCTATATGGGACTGCAAGAGCATGACTTCAACCGTGTCTGCACCTTTGAGGAAGCCAGAGATATATGGTTCACACTTCAGGCTATCTATGAAGGTAGTGACACGTTGAAGAGGTCCAAGAAAGATGTGCTGGAGCATGAACTTGACAACTTCCATTACCAACCTGGAGAGGACATCAATTCCATCTTCACAAGACTTACCATGATCACTAACCAGCTGAAAGCCCTTGGGTCCAACAGAGTGGAAGATGGGGATGTGATCAAGAAGTTCCTCTTTGTGCTTCCCAAGCCTTATCACACTCTGCGTCTGATGATGAAAGAAAAGGATGGCTTTGACAGATTAAAGCCCACAGATGTCCTTGGTAGGATGCTCACTCATGAGATGGAGCTAAACCACTCCAAAAAGCATGCTATCACCTCTGGGAAGAACAAGGACATAGCTCTCAAGGCAGTGGCCACTCACAGGGACTCAAGTGATGAAGAAGAAGATCCAGATGAAGAGATGTCCACTGATGAGGAGAATGAGCTTGCCATGCTTACTCGGAACTTCAGAAAGTTCTATCGAAGGAAGAAGTTCTCAGGCTCAGCTGATAGATTCAAAGGGAAGAAGCAACTCAGTGACAAGAAGTGTTTTGAGTGTGGTGACTCAGGACATTTCATTGCTGATTGTCCCAAAAAGAGCAAGAGACAAGAGGATGGCAAGTACAAGAAGAAGGAGATCATTGTCAAGAAGAAGTACAAAGAAGGGAAGCCTCCCATCTTCAGAAAGAAGAAGACCTCTGCTGCCAGAGCTTATGTGGGACAAGCCTGGGTCTCAGATGACTCAGAGTCAGAGGAGGAGTCAGAGGAAGAAACTGAGCTTGCTGGGTAGCCATCTGTGTCTCAGGTGGATCATTCAGCAGCCCTACTGAGCCAGGAGAAGACTCAGTTAGGTCACTCAACTGCGCACCCGAGTCAGACTCTCTCTCGACAAGGATGCAGATCCTACATATGCTGAGACTCCAGCCCTTATGCCTTATGGCTAAAGGCAGCAAGGTAATGATTGAGGATGACTTCCCTGATTATGCTCAACTAATGGACATTCTTGACAGGACAGAGAAGCTCCTTAGGAAAGAGAGAAAAGAAAACATCTCTCTCAGGGACAAACTAACTGACATGCAGGTGTCCCTTGATAATGCACAAGATGCTAAGGCAGATCTTGATGAGGAGGTTTACTTATTGCAGGAAGCTCAAAACAAACTTAAGCTATCACATGAGCTCCTAATCTCTGAGCATGATAAACTCAAAGAAACTTACTCATCTTGCACTGCTGTTACACCTGATGCAAATCCTCCTACTGTTATAGAAACTTGTTAAACTGTGCATCTCGCATCAATGCTATTACTTCTAGTACAGTGTTTGTTGTAGATTCACCCAGTGAATCAAGCATTTCAACTGCTACTAACTCTGTTGATGCAGCAAAGTACAATGAGCTCAAGGAGGAGCATGAAGAGCTAAAAAGGCTCATGAGAATAGGCCTATGCAGTGCTAACATAGGCATGCAGAACTTTGCTAGGCTTCAGTCCACCTTAGTACTAAAGAATAATGGTACAAGGGGGACTTGGTTTCACTCCTGCACTTGTAAAGAACAAGTCTTCATATATTCCCTCTGCTACTAACAAGAAATACTTGCAGAATCACTTTGTTCCTCAGAAAGGGAAATATGATACTAACTCTCTTGCAGGAAACCATCGAAAGACAGTGTGGTTATGTGAAAATTCCCTCTAATCCAAGCTATGTGCTTAAGACAGGGAAAAAGGGCAAACCTGAGGCAATATATGTTGACCCTGGAGTAGGTACAAGAAGGTACCAAGCATTTGGGTACCAAAGTCAGTAGTCACCTGTGTCTCAGGTGACTCACTCGGTTGGGTACCGAAGTCTGGGAAAGCCACCTGTAACTCAGGTAGCTCACTCAGGCGCAATGCAAGTTGCTAACCCTTCCATCTGAGTTTGCAGGAGATAAGAATCTGAGAAAGATTCAGAGGTTCTCTAAGCTTCTAAAGCCATAGCTGCTAAGAACCCTAATGTTAATCTTATTCCTGCTATTGATGCTACAGTAAGAGGACCTGCTAACTTGGGAACCAAAGCTATTTGGGTTCCTAAGTCTCGGAACTAATCGTGTAGGGCTCTGCCTCCAGTGGAACAAAATGGGTCATGGATAGTGGCTGCACACAGCACATGACTGGAG